>JANAVB010006599.1:2288165-2787485 GCA_029216955.1 Iris pallida
TATATATATATATATATATATATATATATATATATATATATATATGAAGAAGAAGAAGTAGAAGAAGTAAAAGAAGTAGAAGAAGAGAAGGAAACTGCTGCAGCAGCAGCAGAATAGCAGTAGCAGTAGCAGTAGCTACAGCAGCTACTACCCCCCCCCCCCATAGCCCCCTTTTGGCCCATATATACCCCCCTATATATATATATATATATATATATATATATATATATATATATACTAATATATATATATATATATATATATATATATATATATATATATATAGGGGGGGTATATATTTTTTTTTATTATATTATAGATAATTAGATAGTTAGATAGAAGGATTAGAGGAAGAATAGGAAGAAGAAGTTAGAAGAAAAGTAGAATTAGAAGGAAGAATAAGAGAATGAAAAGAAGATTAAAAAAGAGAAGGATTAGAAGAATAGGGAAAAAATAAGAAGAAATTGAGAAGAGGATTAGAAGAGAATAGGAAAGGAGAATAGGAATTAGAGAAGGAGAATTTGAGAGGAGGAATTAGAAGAAGAGGAATAGGAAGGGAGAGTAGGAAATGGAATTTAGAGAGTTAGTGAGTATGAATGTGGTGAAGGGGTGAAATCGAGCTCCGAGTATCGGAACGCGATGAAACTTGGCGTAGGCCTAGAATACATGAATTAGATTTTGCGGGTAGGTTTCCGAGGGGAAATCGGGGTCGTAGGGCGCCGGTATCACACCGTACCATTGCGTATCTTGAAATATTCAAGATATCGGCAATGGGCCGTATCATGGACTGGATGTCCACTTTACCTAGGTATTTTGGTAGGTAACGTATGTATAGGTTAGTATCCTACTACACTAGGGAGCACGGGTCAAAATACCAAGCGTAGGTAGGCTAACTTGATAATTGCCTAAGTTAGAATTTTACCCTTTTTAAGGGTAAAATAGGATATTGGCCCACGGCCAAGATTTGAGTTTTCGAGTCCAAGATGGACTTGGATATAGGTTGTAGAGGTTGGTAATGATTAGAAATAGTCGCCTAGACCTAGTCTTGACCTCGGTTGACCACGGTTGACTCTTTAGACCAAAAGTCAACTATGGGTCAACACTTTACCCAATTTAGTCCCAAATTCCATTAAACTTGAGCAGTTGACCAAAAGTCAACTATTAGTCACTATTGACCTAGGATTGACCTAGAGTTGACCAGAGTTGACCCGATGACCAAAAGTCAACGGTAAGTCAACTTTCGACCTAGTTTGATTCGGATTGACTTCCAATGTCCTCCTATGACCAAGGTAGACCTAACTAGACCTGTCTTGACCTAGTATGACTTTGTTAGGCCTAATATGACTTAGATTAACCCTGTACCATCTAGTTTGACCTTGTTTGACCTAGATTGACTTAGTTTGACGTGTCTTGACCTATTTTGACTCAGTATGACTTAATTTCACTTCCAAACCATTATATTGATACAATATTCCATCTATAGGTCCTCGAGACACTGTTCTTGGACTCAGTCGACTTATCCATCACAGTACAGGCGAGTACATTCTCTGATAATATTTCTGTTTTATGATATCGTCTTTGTTTCTAGTATTTAGTGTAGATTATCCTTGTTCTCTTGACACATTGTTCACACGGATTGATATTTGTCTGGATCCCGTCATAAGATGTTATTCCTCTTATATATGGTATACACTGGGCAAGTCTTCATTGTTTATTGTTCATTGTATAGATACGATTCCTGCGTAGGCTCGCGACCTCCTCAGAGAATATGTATCATGACGTGTCATGACTGGATCCACTATATTAGTCAGGGATGGGGGTGTTAGCGTAGATATGTGATCAATACCCCACAGTATTGTATTGTATCATCATTGTATAGTGTTAATCATACACTCACGTATGATTAGCCAGGCCAAACATTGTATCAAGTTCTAAGCCGATCACATGTTGAAACTAATACTAAACTCACATAGATATAGTTCCAGATTTTGTACATGATTTATACTGTTTTTCCTGTTCTTACATTCAAATTACAGTCTTGACATGCCTTACCATGATTCATGTACACATTATTTACTTCGTAGATTCTCTCTATTTACTGCTACATTTTCAATATCGTCTAACTAGAACTGTTATTGAGATTTGTGCTCGTTCCATCCTGACTGGATATGTTGACAAAATTTTACAGATTGTGGCGAGGAGGATTGTCCTACCTACTACGGTCCGGTTGACGTAGTGGGCGTAGACTTGGAGACCTTGGTTCAGTACGGCTTAGCTCCGCCCGACGAGCCTCTAGTTTAGTTTAGTTAGACTAGACATTTTGGACTGGACCTTGTCTCCAGCTTGCTACTTATGTTATTATATTATATCCTGGATTGTATTAGAGACTGGAACTTAGACTTGTATATTACTTGTGTTTGGACTCGACAGGTTATATTTTATAGTCTTGTTGTCTTTATCTTTCAGTCTTTGCTTATTTTAGAATTGTGATTGAGTATTCATATATTATCATTACTTGTCCTTCGTTCGGAGTTGACCATATTCTCGACAGGTTTTGATATTATATATAAACTGTTGTTAGAGTAGAAAACCTACAGCGTTCCATGCCATTTTTACGGTGAGGGCTGGGCGTTGTTACGTACACGTGCCCTTATAGCGGGTGCGGGTCGTGACACATTTTAGTGGTGGCCCACGCAGGTCCTGAAGTCGCAATTAGTGCGATGTCGTAGCGGCACTCGTCTTAGAGTGTTGACTACGAGCCTGTGTTACACATAGGAGGTAGTAGGCTAAGAGTACTCAATCACAGTAGGATCTTTTCTTGTTTATCTTGCTTACCGTCTTTGATATTGATTTACTACATTCTAGCTGTCCTCCTTTGATATTGCCTTCATGTGCCATATTGATATCCTCTTTACAATTTGTCTCCAAGATAGTTATGACTCATTCTCCTGGTGAGGAGCACGGGAAGACGGAGAGGTCTGCTACCTCTGGCGGACAGGCTCCGGTCACTTCTCCTGCAGATGGGACTTCTGTTGGGGCTCTCGGGGGTACTCCTCCAGCGCTCTCGATGACCGTCCCTGGGGTTGCGGGTGCTCTTCCCGCAGTGCCGGGGGCTACGGCGGGAGCTGTCGGGGGCGTTCTTCCTCCTCAGCAGCGGATTCCTCCGCTAGTTGCAGACATACTTCCACCTCTACCTCCTCTGCCTACAGATATGGGGCAGATGCTTACCTTCCTCCAGCAGATGCTGGAGACTCAGAGAGCCCAGGCCGAGGCTCAGCAGAGGCAGACAGACGCGATGCGTCAGGGCATGGAGGATGCCCATCAGTTGGCCCTTGCAGCCGTGGAGCAAAGGGCTCCGCATCCGGGGACGCGACCGAGGTACGAAGATATCCAGGACTTCAAGAAGCTCAGGCCCCGTGACTTTAGCGGGACTGAAGGTGTGGTCTATGCAGATGATTGGCTCGAGGATATCGAGCGGCAGATGAGGGCCTCCCGCCTGGCAGACGACCTAAAGGTCGAGGTGGTAGGTTTGCAGTTGCTAGACATTGCGCGCACCTAGTTCAGAAACGAGCCAGCCCTAGCTGGAGTGGACCGTACTTGGACAGAGTTCAAGCTCCTCTTCAAGGAGAAGTTCTTTTTCCCCACGGACAAGATCGACCTGGTGCGACAGTTCCAGGATCTACAGCAGGGCAGTTTATCTGTGGAGGAGTACGCCGCGGAGTTCGGCCGTCTGAGCCGATACGCGGAGTACATGGTTCGTGACCCGGAGATCAAGGCGAGCCGTTTCAGAGAGGAGCTGATCTGGGACATCAAGATCCACATTCCCTCCTTTTATGAGACTTATACCCAGATCTATGCGGAGGCCCGTAAGGTAGAGCGGGAGTGGAGCCTGAAGCCCAAGAGGGACCGTGATCTATTTTCGGGGACTACTAGCAGCGCGGGGGCTGCTAAGCGTCCTCAACTCCAGTATCATTCTATTCCGCAATGCCCGCAGCAGATTCCTGCTCCGATTAGGGCACCAGTTCAGCAGGTGCCCCGGCAGCAGCAACAGGGACCGATGCAGCAGGCACCTACTTGCCACTACTGCAAGAGGTCCGGACATCTCTGGAAGGTTTGCAGGAGACGTTTGGGTGTGTGCCTATACTGTGGCACCGAGGGACATCAGGCGAGGGATTGTCCTTCGAACCATCGCCGTGCAGCTCAGAAAGCACAGGGTAGGCCACCTATGGCACCGCATCACGCCCTCCACCAGCAGCGGGATATACCCCGCCAGGACAGGGTTTTTGCGATGACAGTTGAGGATCCCGCAGGCATTGGACTAGGAGGTAGGGTCTTGCTCTTTTTTTACCCGTTCTTTCCGCCCATTGATTGATGATTGCTTTCTTAGTACCTTTAGTTTGCATATGTGATGATCATGCTAGATTAAATAGAAAACCCCAATGAAGACTGCAATAACATGATACTGTAGAGATTTAAAACCATGCATGTGTTCTGATTTCCTGGATTACATGTTATATAACTTAGGATAAAATTTAGTAGACCTTGATTGTTGGGTGCTTGACTTCGAGAAGAGTACGACCGTTTGAATTTCGAGGACGAAATTTTTTAAGGAGGGTAGATTTGTCACCCCCAGTTTTCGAATTAGGGGTATTTTCGTTATTTTTCAAGTTTTATAATTTCTAGGAATTTTTATTTATTTTATGTGATTTTTGGGATTTATTTGGTTTGGTTTGGATTTTATCCAATTCGGACTCAAGTTGGAGACCCGGGTAGCCTGAACACTAGTGGGACCCACAAACTAGCTGGGTTTGGCCCACATACTATCATAATTAGGTTAGAAACCATAAACCCTATTTTCCATGGCTTAATTAGTCATTTTAGAGCTTGATTAGTATTTAGAATTTAAACCGAAACAAACCGAACCAAACCCGAACCAACCCAACCTAAGTTTAATGGGTTTGGAGGGTTATTGGATCCTACCCAAACCCAATAACCCCCCCCCCCCCCACACACACACACACACACATTTCCGGCCATGAGATGGAAGCCCCCCCTTTCTTCTACACTAAGTCACAAACTCTCTCTCTCTCTCAACTCTTTCTTCTTCCCAAGCTTTCTTTCCTCCAAGAAAATCCATTTTAGGTATGTCATTATTCCTCTATTTATTACTCTTTTCCATTTATTGTCTTCACAATTATTGTAGAGGGGGAGATTCTCTACACTTTGCCCACAAACTTTGTAGGATTCCCTAGAAATCTAGGTTAGAAATAATTTGGGGGTTTCTATTTAAATGGTATATATATATATATATATATATATATATATATATATATATATATATATATATATATATATATATATATTTATATTTAAATTTGTGTGTGTGTATTTATATATATATATATATATATATATATATATATATATATATATATATATATATATATATATATATATGTGTGTGTGTGTGTAGAGGATGGTAGAGGTGATGGTGTGTGAGAGTGGTGGTGGTGTTGTGTGAGAGTGTGCTTGTGTGAGTGTGTGTGTGAGAGAGTGTGTGAGGGTGTGTGTGTGTTGGAGTGTGTATGTATATATATATATATATATATATATATATATATATATATATATATATATATATATTTTATATATATATATATATATATATATATATATATATATATATATATATATATATGTGTGTGTGTGTGTGTGTGTGTGTGTGTGTGTCTATATAATTATGTATTGTATGTATTTATATATATATATATATATATATATATATATATATATATATATATATATATATATATAGATGGTTATATATATATATATATATATATATAGGGAAGAAGTAGAAGAAGAGGAAGAACTGCTGCAGCAGCAGCAGAATAGCAGTAGCAGCAGAATAGCAGTAGCAGTAGCTACCCCCCCCCCCCCCCCCCCCCCCCCCCCATAGCCTCCTTTTAGCCCATATATACCCCCCCTATATATATATATATATATATATATATATATATATATATATATATATATATAATTAGATAGTTAGATAGAAGGATTAAGGAAGAATAGGAAGAAGAAGTTAGAAGAAGAGTAGAATTAGAAGGAAGAATAAGAAGAATGAAAAGAAGATTAGAAAAGAAGAAGGATTAGAAGAATAGGGAAAAAAATAAGAAGAAGTTGAGAAGAGGATTAGAAGAGAATAGGAAAGGAGAATAGGAATTAGAGAAGGAGAATTTGAAGAGGAGGAATTAGAAGAAGAGGAATAGGAAGGGAGAGTAGGAAATGGAACTTAGAGGAGTTAAGTGAGTAGGAATGTTGTGAAGGGGTGAAATCGAGCTCCGAGTATCGGAACGCGATGAAACTTGGCGTAGGCCTAGAATACATGAATTAGATTTTACGGGTAGGTTCCCGAGGGAAAATCGGGGTCGTAGGGCGCTGGTATCGCGCCGTACCATTGCGTATCTTGAAATATTCAAGATATCGGCAATGGGCCGTATCATGGACTGGATGTCCACTTTACCTAGGTATTTTGGTAGGTAACGTATGTATAGGTTAGTATCCTGCTACCCTAGGCAGCACGGGTCAAAATACCAAGCGTAGGTAGGCTAACTTGATAATTGCCTAAGTTAGAATTTTACCCTTTTTAAGGATAAAATAGGATATTGGCCCACGGCCAAGATTTGAGTTTCCGAGTCCAAGATGGACTTGGATATAGGTTGTAGAGGTTGGTAATGATTAGAAATAGTCGCCTAGACCTAGTCTTGACCTCGGTTGACCACGGTTGACTTTTTAGACCAAAAGTCAACTATGGGTCAACACTTTACCCAATTTAGTCCCAAATTTCATTAAACTTGAGCAGTTGACCAAAAGTCAACTATTAGTCACCATTGACCTAGGATTGACCTAGAGTTGACCAGATGACCGAAAGTCAACGGTAAGTCAACTTTCGACCTAGTTTGATTCGGATTGACTTCCAATGTCCTCCTATGACCAATGTAGACCTAACTAGACCTGTCTTGACCTAGTATGACTTTGTTAGGCCTAATATGACTTAGATTAACCCTGTACCATCTAGTTTGACCTTGTTTGACCTAGATTAACTTAGTTTGACGTGTCTTGACCTATTTTGACTCAGTATGACTTAATTTTACTTCCAAACCATTATATTGATACAGTATTCCATCTATAGGTCCTCGAGGCACTGTTCTTGGACTCAGTCGACTTATCCATCACAGTACAGGCGAGTACATTCTCTGATAATATTTCTGTTTTATGATATCATCTTTGTTTCTAGTATTTAGTGTAGATTATCCTTGTTCTCTTGACACATTGTTCATACGGATTGATATTTGTCTGGATCCCGTCATAAGATGTTATTCCTCTTATATATGGTATACACTGGGCTAGGGCTGGCGATTTTGCCCTGGTGCCCTCTACCCGAGCCGGGTACCCTGTACCCTCAGGTGCCCACGGGTACCCTCTACCCTAGGAGGGTAAGCCCTACCCTTACCCTCTTGGAATTAGGGTAGGGTAAGGGTTTTATCTTGTTACCCTAGTACAATTACCCAGGTACCCGCCCTACCCTACCCTGAATCATTACCCTACCCACTACCCTTAACCCTCTAAAACCCTCGACCCTACCCTTCTCCCACACCTGATTACCCACACTCCCACTGCCATAGTATTACTACTACATACTTGTATTTTTTTGTAATTAGTTAGTACTTAGAATTAGGAGAACTATATGGTGCTTGATCCTAAGGAGTCAGGTCTAGCCCCCTCCTTGGGTATGTAGAAAGCTCAGGTTCCACTATATAACTGGGTTCAACGCCTTTAGTAAAAAAATATTCCTCCTGTTATTTCTTATTAAGTTGTTATGATTTTTGAATGTTGTAAAAATCTTAAGTATCAAGGTGTTTACTAGCAAAAAAAATAATTTTCAAAGTTAAAAAAATTAAAATGGCAAGGGTAATACCCTTACTCACCCTACCCTGACCCTCAGCTACCCTGTGAGGGTAAAGGGCAAGGACGGGTAATGGGTATTGGTTTTTTGGAAGAGGACTACCCTACCCTACCCTCATAACTCCCCTAGGGTATCAAAAAAAGTCAATATCCTACCCTGCCCTGCCCTCTTCCTGCCCTTACCCTACCCTACCCTACCCATCGCCACCCCTACACTGGGCAAGTCTTCATTGTTTATTGTTCATTGTATAGATACGATTCCTGCGTAGGCTCGCGACCTCCTCAGAGAATACGTATCATGATGTGTCATGACTGGATCCACTATATTAGTCAGGGATGGGGGTGTTAGCGTAGATATGTGATCAATATCCCACAGTATTGTATTGTATTGTATCATCATTGTATAGTGTTAATCATACACTCACGTATGATTAGCCAGGCCAAACATTGTATCAAGTTCTAAGTCGATCACATGTTGAAACTAATACTAAACTCACATAGATATAGTTCCAGATTTTGTACATGATTTATACTGTTTTTTCTGTTCTTACATTCAGATTACAGTCTTGACATGCCTTACCATGATTCATGTACACATTATTTACTTCGTAGATTCTCTCTATTTACTGCTACATTTTTAATATCGTCTAACTAGAACTGTTATTGAGATTTGTGCTCGTTCCATCCTGACTGGATATGTTGACAAAATTTTACAGATTGTGGCGAGGAGGATTGTCCTACCTACTACGGTCCGGTTGACGTAGTGGGCGTAGACTTGGAGACCTTGGTTCAGCAGGGCTTAGCTCCGCCCGACGAGCCTCTAGCTTAGTTTAGTTAGACTAGACATTTTGGACTGGACCTTGTCTCCAGCTTGCTACTTATGTTATTATATTATATCTTGGATTGTATTAGAGACTGGAACTTAGACTTGTATATTACTTGTGTTTGGACTCGACAGGTTATATTTTATAGTCTTGTTGTCTTTATCTTTCAGTCTTTGCTTATCTTAGAATTGTGATTGAGTATTCATATATTATCATTGCTTGTCCTCCGTTCGAAGTTGACCATATTCTCGACAGGTTTTGATATTATATATAAACTGTTGTTAGAGTAGAAAACCTACAGCGTTCCACGCCGTTTTTACGGTGAGGGCTGGGCGTTGTTACGTACACGTGCCCTTATAGCGGGTGCGGGTCGTGACACGTTTTAGTGGTGGCCCACGCAGGTCCTGAAGTCTCAATTAGTGCGATGTCGTAGCGGCACTCGTCTTAGAGTGTTGACTACGAGCCTGTGTTACACATAGGAGGTAGTAGGCTAAGAGTACTCAATCACAGTAGGATCTTTTCTTGCTTACCGTCTTTGATATTGATTTACTGTATTCTAGTTGTCCTCCTTTGATATTGCCTTCATGTGCCATATTGATATCCTCTTTTCAATTTGTCTTCAGGATAGTTATGACTCATTCTCCTGGTGAGGAGCACGGGGAGACGGAGAGGTCTGCTACCTCTGGCGGACAGGCTCCGGTCACTTGGTTTGCACTAGTCTGTGGCCTTCCTATATGCAGGGTAGGTACATGCTCGGATACATGAGCCTTGTTGTTAATGTTATCAGGGATTTTGTTTAATCCTCATTTCCGTCCTCATTCCCGTTTTTATATCCCCAAACCCGTCCCCATCGGGGAAAAAAATTCGGGTCCCCATCGGGTTCGGGGGAAGTTGCCATCCCTACTCAAACACACACAATAGCTGTGTGTGTGTCCGTGTGTGTCTGTGTGTGTGTGTGTCCGTGTGTGTGTGTGGGGGGGGGGGGGGGAGAGAAGGAGGAGGAGGAGGAGTTAGGTTAGGGTTTACCGGAGAGGAGGAGTAGCTCGGATTGGAGGAGGAGGAGCTCGACGGGGGGGGGGGGGGGGGAGGAGGGAGTCGCTGGCGGGGGAGGGGGTGGAGGGGGGGGGGGGGGGGGGAGGGAGTCGCCGAGAGCTCGAGGGAAAATGAAAATTATAAAATTTTCGAGTGAGGGAAAAAAAAGGAAACAGTCTGTGCCCTAAGTAAAAAAGTTAGCGACGTCAACAGTCGACGTCGCTAAACGCCGCAACCATTTTAATATATGGCGACATATTTTAATAATATGTCGCTGAACGTCGCTATTCCGCGACGTAATTTATCTACTGTCGCTGAACGTCGCTATTCAGCGACGTTTTGCGATGTCAATAGAAGGGAGTCACTATATTACATATTTAGCGACGGTATTTTATTCCGTCGCTAAATAACATCGCTAATATAGCATATTTTAGTAGTGCATGTTTCATTGGGATAAATGAAGAAGTTATATTGATGTGATTAAGAACATAATGACCAAGGAAATCAGTGTCATGATAATTGAAGAGTTTGATCTAGTCCCTCCCCACCACCAGATGTTAGCATCGCGGATTGGCACTGAAGATAAGCCATTACCACCTTCTCTTATTTGTTATGGAAAGAGCTAATTAGGACTTGGCACTGGAAATGATAAACAATGAATCCAGAAAAGAAGTTGGATGGCCTCATATTTCTTTTTTCTTTTCTTTCTTTCTTTCGTTTTCAATGATAATAAGCTGTGGGACATCATGGCAGCAGCTATATGCTGGGAAATTTGGTTGGAAAGAAACAATAGGATTTCAATAAAAAAAAATATAGCAACATAAGATTCACTTACATCAGATTTTGGGCAGGGAGCACACAAGGAAGAGGAACAAAGAAGCAAACAAGATTGCCTCTCTAGAGAGAGAGAGAGAGAGAGAGAGAGAGAGAGAGAGAGAGAGACCAGACTTCCGACTTAGAAGACCCATTTGTTTAAATGTAAATCTAATCCTGGGGTTTATGCAGTATTGTATCTATTTATTTGTAATCTTATAATGGGGGTGTAGACTCTTGACTGTTATTCTTGTTTAAACCAAGATGGATAGAATTCTTCTCCCAACGCTTAAAAAAACACAGGTGGTCTTTTCTAAGGTTCAAGTTGCTTTGGAGAGCTTCATACTTTCAGAACTCATGACTATGAAAATACCTAAGAGCTTGTGTAGCGTCACGACACCTATTTATTTCCTTTTATTGCCCTGAAAGGGCATGACCTAAATACTAGTGGCAACGTGGCACTTCTAATACTTCAAGTTACTGCAGAGCTTACTACATTGAGTATCTTATATTTTTCTAAAGATGGCCCAAAATGTTAGCCCTCATAATAGATTGAGAAAATAAATTCATAAAATAGATTACCTCATTTGTTTCCATAATATGATCTCATTTGTTTCCATAATATGATCTAGTACGCCAAAACATTTTACCATAACAACAACAAAGCCATCGTACCAAATTTCTTTTGGGTTCGGCTATTTGAATCACTTTCTTCCATTCAGCTCCATCAAGGGCAATCTCCCATGTAACGTTAACAAAAATTATAACCTTCATTCCTTTCTTACAACCATAATTCGTTTAGGCCTACCCCCAGTCCTAAGGGATCCTTTCACTAATTTTTTATTGCTCCTTCTAACTGGTGCGCACCTATTGGTCTACGTTACGCATGTCCAAACCACATAAGACTATTTTCTCTCATCAATTCTCAATTGGTGTCCCTCCCAATTTTTAGGAATACATGTATTTTGTATCTTATCTTTCAAAAGCATTCTCATTTTAGTTATGCTCATTCCTGGACATGTTTTAATTGCCCAACACTTTGACCCATAAGGTAGAGTGCATCTTATAGTTGTGTTATAGAATTTTCTTATTTCAAAGATATTATAATCACAAAGAATTGTAGAAGTCCTCTTCATCATTTCAAGTTTTCAACCATCCCACTTGATTATATGAACAACGTTCTTCTCAAACTCTCTATCATGATATTTGATTGGTCTTAAATATTGAAAACTATCGCTACTAGGTATCCCTTGTCGAGCAATGTGTACTCCCTCATCTCTGGTTGACCTTTGAGTTGAAGTTGCATTTCATTTACTATGTTTTTTTCGTTATATTATTTTTAACCTTAGATTCGAAAGCTTACCTTCACCAATTCTATCTAAAGTAACATTTTCTAGTCCCAAATTCTTTGGGATAAAGGCTTTCCTGTTGTAGTCAGAAAAACTTAGTCTCATCCAATAGTAAAATACATAGTTACTACTTTGTGGGTACACCTACCACCCCACCTATCAAATCACGTCCTGATACGAGCTACTGGGTATACCTACACCCCCCCCCCCCCCCCAAAAATCGGAACAAGAGCGTTCTGTTAGGGGTACAATTTCGATCCGGAGCGTTATGGTATTCGATCTAAATAACTAAATTTGTCGGTGTGAATCTATCGTTGAAATCACACTGTAGATTCTTTCAATAAAAATAAAATTATAAGTACTTGGCTCCATGGTTTCACATCTCTTATGAACTTTGACTTCACAATTGGTACCGTTGTTTTTCTTTATTGCTCGTGACTTTGTAAGGCGTGTCGTAAGCCACGACTCTGTTTTTGAAGTTTCTCATGCAAAGAAAAGAATGACTTTTTGAGGTTTTGCGATACTTTTAATCAAGGTTCGCACTATTGGCTGATACCTTTATATATTGGACATATCGTATCATTTTTAGCATATCCCGATCCTATACTCACTGTTACAAATACCGGCCGATATTAATCTTACCGACATCGGGTCTATTTTCAGTCATGGCAAAGAGAAATTAAAAAAGAAAGAAAGAAATACAAGAAAAACAGTGTTGACATAATGGTTCAGTATGTCAAAGATCTACCCACATGCTACAAAGTGTCTGTCAATAAACTTCCTTATAGACACAATGTAACCATTTCGTTTACCAAAATTGCATATTTGTAAATTCATAGCATCCATCGATCTTAATATTCAAGCCAACAAGAAATGATAAATAATACATAGAATTATACCTAAATATATAAAATATTTTCTAACTTTTTAAATCATTATTATTAATAATAATAATTTTAACCTAGTAAACAAAGAACTCTGATCTAAAACCTCTTGAAACTGTCAAAATAACTTATTCCAATACTAATAAGAAGAGTAAGAAATCGATTCCGATACAGACACTAAGAAGCTTTCTTTTACTCTGCATACAAAAGTTCCAAGTCATGTGTCATTTAATAAGAAGAGCAGTCTGTTCTAGTAAGTCAAGTTTACATATATTGAATGAGTCTGGAATTTTCTTATGTTTTATATAGGGTTTTCCAGATATGACAAAATTATTCAGCCAAAATTTGGACCAACTAAATAGCATTGACCCAATTATTATTTTAAAGCGTACCACAAAGCGAATTGGCAAACCAACTCAACATATCCCTTCCGTAACTAAAATTGAGACAACTAGCGTACCTGTTCCCTAGCCTGTACCATGACCCAAGATGTATCGTGTTCCAGGTACTATGGCACAATATCATCAACAATGAAATCCCATCTTGAGTATTAATAGTTACTTCATCCATAACTAGGGGTGAGCATATGTCGGTTCTAAACCAAAAACCGATCCGATCCGAACCGAAAATTCAATTCGGTTCAGTTATAAATTTTTCGGGTCGGATTTCGGTTTTAAACCCACCAAAAATTCGGGTTTCGGTTCGGGCTTCGGGTTTGGGATTCGGTTCCCGACCCGAACCGAAAACCGAATTGTTATATTACCATTTTACCCCCCACCATATATATACACTCTTCCTAACCCTAACTTCTCAGCCGCTCACTCACTTCTAACTTCTAAGCCGCTCTCTTTCTCTCGCTCCGCTCTCTATCACTCTCTCCTCTCCACCGCTCTGTCTCTCTCACCTCTCCACCGCTCTCTCTTTCTCCTCTCCACCGCTCTGTGTGTCTCTCTCTCCACTCCACCGCTATCTCTCGACTACATCGATGATCGTCATCGACTCCGAGACAGATCTGAGGACCTCGAACTACTCTCTCAGTCTCTATCTCAATTTACTGGCATTATTTTTATAATTTTTTTTAAATATTTTGCAGGTATTGTTTTATTCAGATTTTCAGAGTCTGTCTCTCGATTTCATTCAGATTTTTCATTCTCGACTCCAAGCAGACGATTTTACCGGTTATTATTTTTATTTTGTAGATATTGTTATAATTATTTTACCAATTCTTTTTATATCTATAGCTCTTCCCGACTTCCTTTGTTTTTTTTTTTTTTGGTCTAAAAAGTGAAAACTGCAGAATTAAATTAGATCTAATGCTGCATTCATCATGTATGCACAGGTGGGAGGTTGGCCACAAAAATTCTCTGAGAGAATTCATACTTTGTTGTTTTAAATGGACTTTCATTCTAATTTTTTTTTTTGGTAATGTGAGAGTACTGCTTAGCTATTTTTTTTTATAATTAGACGATGCTTTAATTTTTTTAGAAGGATTTTGAAGAACTTTTTTTGGGAAAACCCAGCTCTCGGCTTAACCCAAATAACTGAACCGAACCGAAATTTCATATGGTCGGTTCGGTTCGGATCATGTGAAAAGTCAGTTCGGTTCAGTTGGTTTTAAAATTTGTTCGGTTTTGAACGGTTTTCTAGAAGTCGGTTCGGTTTGAGCCGAACCGAACCGATGCTCACCCCTATCCATAACTAACACAAAATTGACAGTTTGATACACTACACTAAAACAATCCATACAACTAATGGACATAAAAATTCAGTATCATCAATCACATGACCCAGGAGAATAGGGTCATGTATGGAGCACAAGAAAGATCCACAAGAATTTCTGTAGCTTTTATGGCCGATGATCAAGTGTCAACCTGACATCAACCATTTTTGTTGGTGTCAAATTCCTGCCAAGGAAGCTAAGAGTATAAATAGTACTTTCATCCATAACTAACACGAAACTGACAGTTTGATACACTACACTAAAACAATGCATACAATTAATAGACATATCAAAATTCAGTATGATCAATCACATCACCCAGGTGTTCTCCCACTCGAATAGGGTCGTGTATGGAGCACAAGAAAGATCCACAAGAATTTCTATAGCTTTTATGACCGACTGTCAAGTGTCAACCTGACATCAATCATTTGTGTTGGTGCCAAATTCCCTGCCAATGCAGCTAAGATAAAGGGCCTTATCATAGAACCTAAAAAAATTCTTGGTGGTAGCTAGGCCTACTATTCGCTCATGCAGTTACCTTGATGAACCTGACATCAACCATTTGTTTTATTGTCTAACAATGTTATTGTATTTTTCCTCTTACTGGATCAGTTACCATGATGAAAATCCATATACACTTTCAGAAAAACATCCATATCCAACTCGCAAATCTATGCGAAAGAGACCACCCACCACTAGTGAGTAGTGCGTGTGTATATACAAATAGGTTATAAACCCAAAAAAAAAAAAAAAAACTAGAGATGCAATCAGTAAGCACACTTGAAATTGGTTGATAACCAAACATGGCATTCATATGCATCTTAAATCACAAGTCTATAGCCTGTTCCCACTCTCAATCCTCAAATCAAATTCCATCTAGATTAAAAAAAAATCATGCTGGTTCCAGGACAGGTTTTAGCATATGAAAAACTTCTAGAACTAGAACCCGAATAACTATGGATCGGACCAAGAGCGAAAAATTATGATATCAATGGGAAATTCCTTTCTCAATCAGTTAAACAGGAAGACATCTCAGTTACTGTAAGGACTTACCCGGTAATTGTCCCATCAACATCAGATATGACTATCCGTGCATTCCACTTCCATAAGTACATACGAGCATCCACCAGTTGAACAGCATAATTAGATAGTTACATTTATAGAAGTACTTGCTAGTTGATAGTCAATCACCCAGAGAAGGAACAGGAGACCTCTTGCTTCCCAAGAACTCTGGTGGAAAAACTGAAGGCTATGATATTTTGACCATCCTTCAGATTCAAAGATGCAATCTGCTCAGTAGTTGGAATATATGTCCGCAGTATGTGCTTGCGTGGCGACAGATGATTCTTAGAATTTGAGGTCACTTCAGCATTTGGACTCTCCAAGCCAGATTCTGAATCAACAAAAAACTCCTCAAAGAGGTGTTATTACTATGCTCGAGAGATGCAGCCCTCCTGAATGGAATTGGCCACAGTCTCCATATACGGCTAGTGGAAGCTGACACCCCATATGCATCTTCTCTAGCCTTTGTTTCCCCATGTTCTACGGCAATCCAGTCCTTCAGATCTTCAGAGAAGTCTGAACCAAAAGCAGCCTTCCCAAGAACAATATATGCAGCCTTATCCCATGGAAAATACCTCTCTTTGAATCTAACTATAGGTTTGCATTCTTAATGATTGATGACCCAGAAGCCTTGAATTTCTCCTCAGAGATACGGTGGGCTTCAAATGCTTCTTCGGCAGAGCTACGTCCCATACCAGGTCATAGTAAGTTTGCACAGAGGGAAAGCTCAAAGCCTGTTAAAATTGAAAAGGAGTGACTACATGAAGAAGTATCACAAGCTAAATCCACGATATATCCACCTGTCTATAAAATTAAATAAACGTACCCATACCAGCGGAGCTCCTCTTCTGTCCAAGTTCCGCAGTTTGACTGCATTCACCTTCACTGGCAGACCTTGCAGACATATTATCCATCTGATGTGTATTATTACTTGCTGTATCTATGGAAATAGCTGTGTGTTCTGCATCCTCTATGACTAGGATCTTTTCAGATGAAGCATTCACATGATCCATGGTAGGTGACCTCCCAGAGAATTGCAAATCAGAACTATTAGGAGTCAGATCTGATGCAACAATAATATTTTCCTGTCTGGAACCAACAGATACATTATTTTCTGAATCTTCCATTGGTGTGCAAACAGGTTTCGACGCATGGGGTCTGCTGTTCGACTCAACCTCATTCAATTTGTTCTTTGCTGTCATTTCACTGAAAGGAGAACTGTTTGGAGAAGATTGAAGGTAGTTTTGCTGGTCTGAACCCAAAACATGTGAATCACCATCGTGGTTGTGCAATGTCAGATCCAAACAGCTCTTGAACAAATCATCATTATTACTCTTACCTGCAGGAATAACCTCTGAGTTGCTATCCCTGTCACCGAGACTAATTATCCGAGACTCTTCATCACAAACTGAAACCACGACATCAGTATCCTTTGAATCACCAATGCTACTTTTGTGGCCCTCTTGATCATAGAACGAAACTCTTTTCCCATCCGCAGGACCGTCTAACTGATGCCCACTAGTGTCTACTTCCTCGAATGCAGAAGCATCCAAGTCTGCAAATAAACCATCGAAATTATCACTAACGCCTTCGCCAGGTCCCAGGTGGAATTGTGGAGTACTACTGCAGATCGTCGTTGTTCTGTTCATCTGATGAGATCGGTGCGGTAAGGACATGCCCATCCACACTGACCAGCACCATCTCAGAATTGGAGTCTTTCGAAGATTGTTAGCTATAAAATTAACTCAAGATCTGAAACTTGTTATGGCTTTGATGTGGGAGTCTAGCTCCTCTACATACTACATATAGTTATGTCTATTATTTTCTTCATCATAGAGTTATGGCTTTGATAACATAGCTTCGACAGACTTAAGGAACTAAGACCCTTAGTCAGACAGTCTGCAACTTGTTCTTCTGAGCGGACATGGTCAATCTTCAGTATCCCTTGTTCCAGCTTTCTCCTTGATGAAGAATCGATCAATCTCGATGTGCTTCGTTCTGTCGTGCTGAACGGGATTGTTAGCTATACTTATTGCAGCTTGACTATCGCACAGAAGACGTAATGGTGCTCCCTTGTCTAGCTTTAACTCTGTCAGCAAAGCTTTCACCCACAGCAATTCTGACACTCCCAGAGCCATTGCTCTGTATTCTGCTTCAGCTGTCGACCGTGTTACCACAGACTGTTTCTTGCTTCTCCATGAGACCAGATTTCCTCCTACAAAAACACAGTATCCCGTGGTAGACCTTCTGTCGTCTATGCAGCTCGCCCAGTCTGCATCACAGTATCCCTTAACTTCTATGCGTCCATTCTTCTTGAACCATAACCCCTTTTCCGACGTTCCTTTCAGATACCTCAAGATCTGAAATACTGCTTCCATATGACCCTTTCTTGGATCATGCATGTAGCGACTCACTACACTCACCGCAAATGAGATATCAGGACGAGTGTGTCCCAGATAAATCAATCTCCCTACAAGTCGTTGATATCTTTCACGATCAACGGGCTCTCCTGCTTCTGCTCCCAACTTGCACTTCCGGTCAATTGGAGTGACCGCTGCTTTGCATCCCAGCATCCCTGTCTCCTTCAGCAGATCTAGTGTGTATTTTCTCTGTGAGAGAACAATTTCTTGTTCGCCTTCACACACCTCGATACCTAGAAAGTACCTCATCGCTCCTAAATCCTTCACTTCAAACTCCTTCGCGAGTTTTGACTTCAGTTTAGTGATCTCGACTTCATCATCACCTGTGATCACTATATCATCCACATATACAGCAAGTATAGTGATGTGGCCTCTTGCATGCTGAAGGAAGACCGTATGATCTGCATTTGTTTGACGGTATCACATGTCTGTAACAGCCTTTCTGAATCTGTCAAACCAGGCTCGAGGAGATTACTTGAGCCCGTATAGTGACTTCTTCAATTTACACACCTTTCCTTGCGACGTCCCTCCGTTTGATTCCGTCGCATAGCACCCAGGCGGGAGCTCCATGTATACTTCTTCTTGCAGGTCCCCATGAAGAAAGGCATTCTTCACATCCAACTGGTACAGCTTCCACCCATAGTTCGCTGCAATGGAGACCAGAGTTCTCACAGTGCTTATTTTTGCTACTGGGGCAAATGTCTCATCATAGTCTATTCCATATGACTGTGTGAATCCTTTTGCAACCAGCCTCGCCTTGTACCGCTCTACTTTTCCTTCTGGCGTCTCTTTCACTGTGTACACCCATTTGCATCCCACAGCTTTCTTTCCTTTGGGTAATGGAACCAACTCCCATGTCTTATTTTTCTCCAGTGCCCCAAGTTCTTCCATCATTGCAGCTTTCCACCTTGGATCTTTCTTTGCTTCCTGCCAACACTTGGGCAACGAAGTAGAGTCTAACGATGCAATGAAGGCTCGATAATTCGAAGAAATGTTAGAATAAGACAAGAAGTTGGCAATGTCATGTTCGTAATCATCAAAACGAGCAGGAGCCTTACCCGCATTGATGCGAGAAGATCTCCTTAAGGGAGCAATAGGTGGTGGACAGATAAGCTACTTATAGGGAGTCTAGCTCCTCTACATACTACATATTCCGATGTGGGACTAAAAGTCCCTTATTGACTCTCAACACTCCCCCTCAAGATGGGCGATAGATATTGATCATCCCCATCTTGTTACATAGCTTCGACGGACTTAATGAACTAAGACCCTTAGTCAGACAGTCTGCAACTTGTTCTTCTGAGCGGACATGGTCAATCTTCAGTATCCCTTGTTCCAGCTTCTCCTTGATGAAGAATCGATCAATCTCGATGTGCTTCGTTCTGTCGTGCTGAACGGGATTGTTAGCTATACTTATTGCAGCTTGACTATCGCTCAGAAGACGTAATAGTGCTCCCTTGTCTAGCTTCAACTCTGTCAGCAACGCTTTCACCCACAGCAACTCTGACACGCCCAGAGCCATTGCTCTGTATTCTGCTTCAGCTGTTGACCTTGCTACCACAGACTGTTTCTTGCTTCTCCATGAGACCAGATTTCCTCCTACAAACATACAGTATCCCGTGGTAAACCTTCTGTCGTCTATGCAGCTCGCCAAGTCTGCATCACAGTATCCCTCAACTTCTATGCGTCCATTCTTCTTGAACCATAGCCCATTTCCCGGCGTTCCTTTCAGATATCTCAAGATCTGAAATACTGCTTCCATATGACCCTTTCTTGGATCATGCATGTAGCAACTCACAACACTTACCGCAAATGAGATATCAGGGCGAGTGTGCCCCAGATAAATCAATCTCCCTACAAGTCGTTGATATCTTTCACGATCAATTGGCTCTCCTGCTTCTGCTCCCAACTTGTACTTCTGGTCAATTGGAGTGACTGCTGCTTTGCATCCCAGCATCCCTGTCTCCTTCAGCAGATCTAGTGTGTATTTTCTCTGTGAGAGAACAATTCCTTGTTCGCCTTCACACACCTCGATACCTAGAAAGTACCTCATCGCTCCTAAATCCTTCACTTCAAACTCCTTCGCGAGTTTTGACTTCAGCTTAGTGATCTCGACTTCATCATCACCTGTGATCACTATATCATCCACATATACAGCAAGTATAGTGATGTGGCCTCTTGCATGCAGGAGGAAGACCGTATGATCTGCATTTGTTTGACGGTATCCCATGCCTGTAACAGTCTTTCTGAATCTGTCAAACCAGGCTCGAGGAGATTGCTTGAGCCCGTATAGCGACTTCTTCAGTTTACACACCTTTTCTTGCGACGTCCCTCCGTTTGATTCCGTCGCGTAGCACCCTGGCGGGAGCTCCATGTATACTTCTTCTTGCAGGTCCCCATGAAGAAAGGCATTCTTCACATCCAGCTAGTACAGCTTCCACCCATAGTTCACTGCAATGGAGACCAGAGTTCTCACGGTGCTCATTTTTGCTACTGGGGCAAACGTCTCATCATAGTCTATTCCATATGACTGTGTGAATCCTTTTGCAACCAACCTCGCCTTGTATCGCTCTACTTTTCCTTCTGGCGTCTCTTTCATTGTGTACACCCATTTGCATCCCACAGCTTTCTTTCCTTTGGGTAATGGAACCAGCTCCCATGTCTTATTTTTCTCCAGTGCCCCAAGTTCTTCCATCATTGCAACTTTTCACCTTGGATCTTTCTTTGCTTCCTGCCAACACTTGGGCAACGAAGTAGAGTCTAACGATGCAATGAAGGCTCGATAATTCGAAGAAATGTTAGAATAAGACAAGAAGTTGGCAATGTCATGTTCGTAATCATCAAAACGAGCAGGAGCCTTACCCGCATTGATGCGAGAAGATCTCCTTAAGGGAGCAATAGGTGGTGGAGAGATCATACCATCCGAGTCGGAGAGGTCCGCATCAGAATCCGAGTGATTCAGTGCGGGGGCAACATCTTCAGGAGTTGGAGCAGGAGTAGACGAGGGACTTGGTACAGTAGGCACAGGGCACGGCATAGGCACAGTACTGGACTTCTGTTGTCTCCTTCTGTAGACTTGGAGCTCCTTTTCCCTTGTCTGCTGCTCCCCCTGCGTAACATATGGATCTTCTTCTTCATTTTCTGTATCTGAGTCACTGTGCTCTCCCCCTTTCGTCCAGTTTTCTACAACCGGACACGGAACCGATCCGACGACCACATTTGGGCTTATTATCTCCCCCTCACATCTAACACCATCTGTGTTAGGTGTGTCACCAAATGCTGAACCTTCATCCGAACCATAGTATGGTTCGAGTTCTCTGAAAGTAACGTCCATGCTTACAAACATCTTCCGCTCGACTGGACTCCAACAGGCATAACCCTTCTGAGTCGCCGTGTAACCGACGAAGACACATTTAACTGCCCTAGGATCCAATTTGCCGATGCCTGGCCGATTATCTTGGACAAAGCACACACATCCAAAGACTTTTGGTGGAACAGTGTATATAGTTGCCCCAGTAAGCATTTCCAACGGTGTTTTCCAGTCCAATACTTGAGATGACATTCTGTTGATAAGATAAGAGGCCGTCAATATAGCCTGCCCCCATAAGTGTTTCGGGACATTCATAGCCAGCATCATCGTCCGTTCGACTTCCAACAGGTGTCTATTTTTACGTTCCGCCACACCATTTTGGGCCGGAGTATAAGCACATGAAGTTTGATGAAGTATTCCATGAGTGGAAGAATACTCAGCAACCCGCTTATTAGTATACTCCGTCCCATTGTCTGACCGAAAACACTTAATTTTAGCGCCATATTGTGTTTCCACCCGTCGATGAAAGTCTTGAAAGGCCTCAAGGACGTCACTTTTATTCTTCATAAGATAGACCCATGTCACGCGGGTATAACAGTCAATAAAGGTGACGAACCATCGAAAGCCGTTAATACCAGTTGTAGGACAAGGGCCCCATACGTCCGAATGTATCATGTCAAAAGCAGCTGAACTCCTATTCCCCGTGCTCACATACGTGCTTCTGGTATGTTTTCCCAACTCACAAGCATTACAAAATAACTTCTCTTTATTAGCCCTTTGATATAAGGACGGATACATTCGACTAATAACTTTAAAAGAAGAATGACCGACACGCTGGTGGTGGAGTAGCAAGTCGGCTTCGACACTGCGACAGGAAGCTTCTGGTGATGCGTCTGCTACCAAGGATGCCAATGCGTTGTCCAGTCCAGTCCTGTCTAAATACCACAGCCCCTTATGCCATGTGCCAGTCCCAAGTCGTCGGCATGTCCCTTTCTCCTGAAAAGTCACCTGAGGAATATCAAAGGAAACAGTACAGTTAAGATCAAGTATAATGGCACTAATGGATAGGAGATTGACAGGAAAAGACGGAGCATGTAGGACATTGGTTAGAGTGATGGAAGGGGTGCATGCGACAGTGCCTTTACCCATTACAGGGCTGGATGTACCATCAGCGGTCTGAATACTCTCCGGCAATGGTAGGTGAGTATATTCCTGAAACGCACCACGGGACCCCGTGACATGGCGAGATGCCCCAGAGTCCATAATTCATCTTGGCTGATGGATAGATGCAAGAGCACGTACAGAATCATTGGTGCTGGTTTGGGCAAAGCAAGTGATGTGATCTCCCGAGGTTGAAGGCGCCCCAGGACTGTTGGCCGAACCCAGCTTTGTGCCGCGCAACTTCTCAAGGAACTCCCGCTCAAGCGGGGTTATTTCAGCCAGTTGATTCTCTCCCCCTTCCTCCGCCATATTCGCTTTGTGTCCGCCCCTTCTACCAGCATATCCTCCTCTACCACCACGTCGGCCTCCACGACCCCGTCCTCGATCAGTAGACTGATTGCGCAAGGGTTTTGGACAAAATCGGATGTAATGTCCGGAGTCACCACAATTGTGGCAAACACCACCTATAGATGGAGGTTGATTGAAGGCAGCAAGGGCAGACTTGTCAACCGCGGCTTGCTCCCCCTGGGAGGAGCCCTTGTTGGGCATCAACTTCAGTCGAGCTTCTTCCTGTGTCATAACAGCTATAGCTTCTTCCAGGGTCGGAAGCGTGGGTTGAGATAGGAGGATATTCCGTCTCTGCTCAAATACAGGATGTAGTCCCTTCAGGAATTTCATCATACGCTGCCGGAAAATATAAGCCAGGAACGTCTGAAAGTACTTCGCGAATGCCGGTTCGACCTGTGCATCTTCCATCCCAAGAGGATCATAATGATCCAGATCAGACCAGTACTTCTTCAACAGTGCCGCGTACTCAGAGATGGTACGTTCGTCTTGGGCCACCCTATCGAGTTCATCTTGCAGTTGAAAGACTCGCATAGGGTTGCCGAAGCCGGAGTACATATCTTTTAGAGTTTGCCATATATCAGCAGCAGCCTCCATTGCCTCGACATTGCCCGACACCTGGTCGGTTAAAGAGGCAGTCAACCACCCAGCCACGACGTTGTTGACAATCTCCCAAACAGCAAACTCCTTGGTGGAGTGATCGGCCGGCACCTTGGCTTGGCCAGTGACATAGCCAACCAAGCCACGTCCCTTCAGAGTCCGCAGTGCCTGCCACGACCACTTCAAGTAGTTGGACGTTCCTTCCAACTTCGTCTCCAGCTTCTCCAATTTCCCCATTTTGTAAGGGGACGGATCCACATCAGTATGGATCACACGCGGGGTTACCTCGGTTAATCTTTTTGATAAGATATCATCAACCAAGGCCTTCATCTCTTCGGCCGTCAGTTTGCCACTGATCGAATCCATGGCTTCGTCAACGGTGAACCCTAGTCGTCGTCTACGTCGGCTTCTTCGACGTCGGACTCGGCAACTTCCCCAACTTCGTCGTCTTCGTCGGCTTCGTCGGCTTCGTCGGCTTCTTCGACGACAGAGACTTTACGAATGCGCTACTAACTAGGCCAGCACCGGCGCGCGCATGTAAAGTGAACACGTCAGGACACCAGAGAAGACATGATCAGTCTCGGTATAGATCCGGATGTGAAGGAGGAATAACAAAATAAACATTTGTTAGTTCCAAACGGCGCAATCTAGGAAGTCGGTGCAAATAAAGTATTTGACATCTCGACTGTCTTCGAAATACGCCGTTCTTTTTTTTTCTTTTTTTTCTTTTTTCTTTTTTTTTTTGTGACGGCTAGGGTTAGGGTTTGGATGGGGCTGCTAGGGCTAGGGTTAGGGTTTCCATGGCAAGAGAGGCTAGGGTTAGGAGGGGGGGGAGGGTTGCTGGAGGGGGGGGGCTGTAGGGTGGGCGGCGGCGGGTTGTAGGGGGGAGGCGGGGGGGCGGCGGGTTATAGGGGGCGGCAAGGGCTGTAGGGTGGGCGGTGGCGGGTTGTAGGGGGGAGGCGGGGGGCGGCGGGTTGCGGGTTGTAGGGGGGCGGCAAGGGTTGTAGGGCGAGCTGTAGGGTGGAGCCGGAGAAGGGGGGGCTGTAGCAGCCGACAGCAAGGGTGGATGGGAGGAGGAAAAAGTTTTATTTTGTGGAGAGAGAGAGAGAGAGAGTTATGGCTCTGATACCATGTAGATGAGTTAATCTTAGTTCCTTCAGTAGAAAATAATAGATGAGTTAATTTTATTGATGGACTACTTCACTACTTATAGGGAGTCTAGCTCCTCTACATACTACATATTCCGATGTGGGACTAAAAGTTCCTTATTGACTCTCAACACTCACCCTCAAGATGGACGATAGATATTGATCATCCCCATCTTGTTACATAGCTTCGACAGACTTAATGAACTAAGACCCTTAGTCAGACAGTCTGCAACTTGTTCTTCTGAGCGGACATGGTCAATCTTCAGTATCCCTTGTTCCAGCTTCTCCTTGATAAAGAATCGATCAATCTCGATGTGCTTCATTCTGTCGTGCTGAACGGGATTGTTAGCTATACTTATTGCAGCTTGACTATCGCTCAGAAGACGTAATGGTGCTCCCTTGTCTAGCTTCAACTCTGTCAGCAACGCTTTCACCCACAGCAACTCTGTTACGCCCAGAGCCATTGCTCTGTATTCTGCTTCAGCTGTTGACCGTGCTACCACAGACTGTTTCTTGCTTCTCCATGAGACCAGATTTCCTCCTACAAAAACACAGTATCCCGTGGTAAACCTTCTGTCGTCTATGCAGCTCGCCCAGTCTGCATCACAGTATCCCTCAACTTCTATGCGTTCATTCTTCTTGAACCATAGCCCCTTCCCCGACGTTCCTTTCAGATACCTCAAGATCTGAAATACTGCTTCCATATGACCCTTTCTTGGATCATGCATGTAGCGACTCACTACACTCACCGCGAATGAGATATCAGGGCGAGTGTGTCCCAGATAAATCAATCTCCCTACAAGTCTTTGATATCTTTCACGATCAACGGGCTCTCCTGCTTCTGCTCCCAATTTGCACTTCTGGTCAATTGGAGTGACCGCTGCTTTGCATCCCAGCATCCCTGTTTCCTTCAGCAGTTTTTCTCTGTGAGAGAACAATTCCTTGTTCGCCTTCACACACCTCGATACCTAGAAAGTACCTCATCGCTCCTAAATCCTTCACTTCAAACTCCTTCGCGAGTTTTGACTTCAGCTTAGTGATCTCGACTTCATCATCACCTGTGATCACTATATCATCTACATATACAGCAAGTATAGTGATGTGGCCTCTTGCATGCTGGAGGAAGACCGTATGATCTGCATTTGTTTGACGGTATCCCATGCCTGTAACAGCCTTTCTGAATCTGTCAAACCAGGCTCGAGGAGATTGCTTGAACCCGTATAGTGACTTCTTCAGTTTACACACCTTTCCTTGCGACGTCCCTCCGTTTGATTCCGTCGCGTAGCACCCAGGCGGGAGCTCCATGTATACTTCTTCTTGCAGGTCCCCATGAAGAAAGGCTTCACATCTAGCTGGTACAGCTTCCACCCATAGTTCACTGCAATGGAGACCAGAGTTCTCACGGTGCTCATTTTTGCTACTGGGACAAACGTCTCATCATAGTCTATTCCATATGACTGTGTGAATCCTTTTGCAACCAACCTCGCCTTGTACCGCTCTACTTTTCCTTCTGGCGTCTCTTTCACGGTGTACACCCATTTGCATCCCACAGCTTTCTTCCCTTTGGGTAATGGAACCAGCTCCCATGTCTTATTTTTCTCCAGTGCCCCAAGTTCTTCCATCATTGCAGCTTTCCACCTTGGATCTTTCTTTGCTTCCTGCCAACACTTGGGCAACGAAGTAGAGTCTAACGATGCAATGAAGGCTCGATAATTCGAAGAAATGTTAGAATAAGACAAGAAGTTGGCAATGTCATGTTCGTAATCATCAAAACGAGCAGGAGCCTTACCCGCATTGATGCGAGAAGATCTCCTTAAGGGAGCAATAGGTGGTGGAGTGTAGCAGCACCCAGTTTTCCAAATGAGGGAAATTTCGTATTTATAATTATTTTAATAATAATATTTAATTCATGATATGATTTTTTGGTGATTTTAAATCATTTTAAAATTATTTAAATCAATGACTTGTGGTTTTGACGTTTTGCTAGTGAAACCCTAGAGACTGTTTGACCTAGAGCCTAACCATGTGATTATGATATTTTAATGTCATTTTTGGCCTAAGAATATTTTTACATTTGACCTCTTTGAATTATTTTGATATTATTTTATTATTTATGATATTGTTTTGGGATTATTTGAGTCGGGTTCGAATTTCATCTCAATCTGACTTGTAACGGGGACCCGGGAGTAGTTTGACTCTAGTGGGACCCACACACTAGTTATGCATGGCCCACATGATATTAATTTTAGTCCACATAATAGAAATATTTTAGTTAGAGGTTAGACTAATTATTATGGATAAGGTTAGTGTGATTAGAGACCTTAGAAATGACATAACTTCTAGCTCAAAGCTCGGTTTAATCTCCTGTTTTTTTTAAAAGAAGCGTATTGAAGTTAGCTTTCCTAAAACATATATTAATAGGCCTAATTCTTTCTGTAACTTTCTGGAGAATTATTTGAGTGTCAGCTGTACGAAAGACAAACGCGTTCTCGGTGTTTTCGCGATTCCGGGAGTTTCCGGAAACGAAAACGCGATCCGTTTGAAGTTTCGGAAAGCTAACACATAGATCTATAACATACTTTAATCCTAAATTTTAATTCATGCTGAGATGGTACAGTATTGATTATTAGTAGGAGTTACTATTCGGCATATGCATTTTGTGCACCCTTGTGTGTAATATAATGTTCTATTTGATTTTAACCCATGTTAATGTATACATTATGTAATTAAATAGAGAATGCAAGCATGAGTAAATAGTTAAATAAATGATGTATGAGGTGTAAGTATCCTATCTAATGTAAGCATGTATAAGTATGGCTTGTAATGAATATGTAGGTTCCATAGTATGTAATGTATGGTGCATATAGTAGTGCAAGAGAATAAATGAATGATGAATGAATGCAAGCATGAATGTAATGTAATAATAGATGTAATGTATGCAATATACAAGTTAATGAGATGTAATGTTCTATGTTAACACAAATCCTATATTACCTCATGTACCCCTTACACTATGTTGACACTATCACACTTGACACTTTGTTCACTTACACTTTGACACTCTTTCATATGTATACACTATGTATGCCCATTTAACCCTCACTTGCCCCTTTGCCATGTTCACCTACACACACATAGCCTCTTAAATAAGTATTTATGAATATAGTTAACTTAGCTATGTATGTATATTATATATATGTTAGCATATTGTGTTGTAATATATAAGTTTATATAACCATTTGAAATGCCATGATTATAGACCTAATGTTGAATACCAATATATGCATGTGTATATATGTGTAGACATATATAGCTTAAAGTAATAGATTACCTAGTGTATATCCAATGTGAATTCTTGCCTATTTGAGTATTGAATAATTGCATGCTATATAGAGTTGGGTGTATGTTGGCTTGTATAGCCTTGTATTGATGTGTGCTTGCTAGGATTGTCTTGGTTAGGCCTAGTAAGACTTGCTGGGTTAGGACATGACCTAGTTTGACTAGTGCAGTTGACCAGAGTTGACCAAGGGTTGACTTGGCCTAGTTTGACCTAGATTCATGTAGAATGCATTGTAGTGCTTTATATTACCCTTCTGGACATGTTGTGACTTGTGCTGTTCTAATTAGGAGCAAGACACCTCTCCTCGGACAGTATCTTTACCTTGGACATTCAGATATCAGGCGAGTACATTCTCTGATCATTTCATATCCTGTTAGAATTATTTTTCTGCTTTAGATTACTATACTTGATGCTGTCACGTTGGTAACACGGATTAGTACTATATGGATCCTTTCTTGAGATGTTATCCCCTCAGGGAGCATCGTATACTACATGTTCTGTGCGTTTCACTTACATGGTGTATCACTATGCTTCACGGTTCTTCGATCACTTGTGACATGTACTCTCATGATCACAGAGTCTTCCCAGAATCACCCATTTATGGGCATTCCCAGAATCACCCATTGTGGGCATTCCCAGAATCACCCATTTATGGGCTATCCATGTATCACCCCTTGTGGGCCTTTGCATGGAATCATAACATAACCTTGTTGGATCCTTGTGTATTGATTGGGGGTACGGGGGAGTAGAAGTAAACATGTGAATAATATCCAAGTAGTGCAGTTCCCAGAATCACTCCATAGTATAGTTCCTAGAATCTCCTATGCCATTCACATGTTTATATTGTACTCTGACTCACTAGCCACTGTTAGCTCTCTACTTATAGTAGATATTTCTATTACAGTTCTCTTTCTCTGTTTACATACTGTATTTCCTTCAGATCCTGTATCTTACTTTACTGCATGATTATATTTTCTAACCTGCTATGATCTGTTGAGATGTACTGTGCTCGCTCCAGTCCTGACTGGACCCGTTGATAAATTTTACAGATAGCCTGGAGGTTGCCTGCTAGCCTAGAGGAGACAGTAGAGGTTGCATAGATAGCTAGGGTTTTTCCTTATAGTTTATTTTCAGTCATCTTGAGTTGTATTTATGGATTACTGTATTTGAGTTTTGAGATGTATTCTGAGTTTGTATCTTAGACACTTAGACTTCTATCTGTTGTATCTCTTTTCGATTTCATGTTTTATCTATCTTCCTTTATGCTCTACCTTAGATGTGATTGAGTTTACATTCTGCTATGTCACCCCCATTCGGGGAGTATAAACTGTTTAGTCTTATATTGTTAGATGCATTGAGACCTAGGACAGCGTTCTACCGCCGACACTGCAGCGTAGGCTGGGCGTTGTTACGTTCTCGTGCCCTAACTCTAGGGTACGGGTCGTGACACGTTTTTAGTGGTGGCCCATGCAGGTCGAGATTCGCATTAGTGCGATTTCGTAGTAGCGCAACGACTTAGTTGTACTACTACGAGCCTGCTATAGGATATATAAATTAAGATGTTAGGATGAGAGGATACTCAATCACTGTTAGGATTCCATGAGAGATTCCTGGGATGACCCTTGAGAATCTCATTTTGAATTCCGATTTAAACTCCTTTTCCTTGTTTTGATTCACCTTTTTCCTTGATTTGAATTTGATTTTGTGGATTCATTGTAGAACTTTGAATCCTGGTATTAGTTGATGATTCTGATAAAATTTTGTAGTTGTTGATTTAATTTGTATTTAGATTAATATTTTCAAATCCAAGGTACTCAATCACACTTAGGATTCTTTGAGAGATTTCTGGGACGACCCCTGAGAAACTCATTTTGAACTTCAATTGGAATTCCTTTTCCTCTTGTTTGGATTCACCCTCATTCCTTGCTATTGAATTTAAGCTTGATGGGTTCCTCTCGTTTGAACCGATGAGAAGGAACATATCTTCATTATTCTTTCTCGCCATTATTCCCTTGCATTCTTATTTACCTCTTATCTTAAACTCTGTCTCATTACATTAATTACCCATATCTTGTCGTCCCTACCAGATGTACTTCGAAAACCCTTGAATCTTCGTATATTTTGCATGGGGAAGGCTAAGGAAGTGACGTAAATTATGTAGCTCAGAGAAGACGTAACTGGTTATTTTATGATGATCTAAAGGAAATCAAATGTGGAGTGTTCCATATGGAAACTTGAGATAGAAATGTGGTAAAGGTCTCGAATAGAATAAAGAGATGTGTACTGCCAATCTGGAAACAATTACATTTAGAAAAATTTTGGGGTTATGAGATAGTTTATAGGTGTATTCAAAACTAATGAGGATATCATAGGTCAACCTAGTTTTGAGAACTTAGAAAATCTTGGTTATTGATTCTGGGGAAAACTTTTACTCTGAGGCTATGTAGAAGGTTAGTAATGGAAAAGAGAAGTTAATTGTGTTTAATAAGGATATTAAACAAGATGTTGCGAGGAAATGACTAGGGATAGAGAGAGCACAAAGTTATGGAAGTTTAGAGATTGTTGTGAAATATTTTAGGAGAATAATATTCAAGGGTGTATGTCGAAGAAAATACGGAAGTTAATTTTATGATGAAGATAAGTTTTGTAAGGCCTAGAGATTTAAATTAAATAATACGAGGAGAACAATTTGAACAAGTTCAAGGAATTCGTAAACGGGATTTAGAGGTTTTGGGTCAAATTTAAGACAAGGTGAAAGAACTTGGAAATTTAAATAAATGGTTAATGTTGATTCCTAAATGTGAGGGTTGAGCTTCAAGAGTGATGTTTGGAAATTGGGAATTGCCTACGGTAGTCATGGTAAGGGTTTAAGTAAAGGTTAAATTTTCATATGGAGACTGGTGAGGTAAAGATATGATTGGCAAGTTATGACCAGATGAACTTAAGAGTATCAGAAGCAGATGACTAACTCGATCTTCATTATTTTTGTGCATTAATTACCACCTCTTGAACTCCCACTTTCTAATTGAGATCCTTGACGTTCCTTATCGTGACTTTGATATTCGGAATGTAATACTAGCTGTTACCCTCCAACAAATCTTATATGCAAGACCTAGACGAGCTCACCTTCGTGTAGGTATATCATGTCCCACTAAAACCCGTCTTCTTGTACTCTATTTTCTTGATATGATTTTCTGGTCAACTGGCTAAACTATAACCTCTACCATTATACTAATTTCTTCTTATTTCAATTAGAAATCCAGCCTTGACTCAATTCTTTCGACCCGACATGTGATGGTGTTCTGCTTGTTTCCTTAGATGCTTAACCTTGTACCTTATCTGATTACTTGACCCGTTGGTTAAGAAACTTGGACTATGTAATTCCTTTCATCATTACCACCCTTATATCTTGTGCTGCTAAATTAGCCTTAGTTTTGCAAGCTTATCTATTTTCGAGCTTGGTCATGACATATTTTATTGGGTGGCCACCCACTAACATATTATCTAATCAGAACCGGTACATGATGGTCAGATCAACCTATTGCACTTTGGTTCGCTTTTTCATGTATCAATCTACGAGAATGGAGACATAGTTAAACTTGACCTAGAGTCTCATTCGCGACAGCCTTGACAATTCTCCTTGAAATCTTTTCATCGCCTATGAACCTCGTATTCGTACTCAGTCGAATTAAATTTAATCATGACCTGAACCTCCATCATTGGATGCTCGTGCTCATACTTTGATTTCATTGATTTCCCTTCTTGTCCAAATCTCGTTTTATCCCGAAATTGATCAACTTAGATCGTGTCAAGACAAAAATCTATTTGATTTGTTGTGCCTAAATTTTCAATTTTTGCCATTTTATGGAATAGTAACATTTTAATAATATTCTTAGTTGCTTGTTAATGACCAATTTTTTTTATATAGGATGGTAGACAGCCCTACAACCTTGATGATTATTGTTCCCTTACCTTCCCAATTAGGACACCCTAGATTGTTTGTGTGTTGATACCATAGTACTGTTTTGACCTAGAATGATTAGTGTACCTAGGTGAGACTTCCAACTGCTACGGTATGCCCTGACCTTGTATACTATTCCTTCAAATTGCATGATTTAGATAAAAAAAAAATTTTAGACCTTGATTGTTGGGAAATAGGAACGTCACCCCCATTAGTATCAGTTGTAGATATATATAGGTTAGTCCTTGATGTGGGAATGTGTGTCTATAAACATGTAGCTTATGAGATTTATGAGAGATTATAGTATCAGCCTTGATGGGATGTACTAGTCTTTTGGTGAGTATAAATGTGTTATGAGAGATAGGGCCTATATGTCTTAGTAATGCATCGTTCCTATGGTAATAGAATGTATTAATAGATGGTTAATAGGAAGATAATAGTTTGAGCATACCTATAGCCTATGATCAGTTCCTTTTCATCCTTAGTTAAGACCACTTTAAAATAGGTCCAGTCCCTTGGATATAGGTTCCAGTCCATATTTTATTGAAGTTTCATTACCGCCGTACAGCAGAGCGGTGTTGGAGGTATTCCTAGATTGATACTATTTAGATGTTCGTTTATTATTCCAGTGTTAGGAAGTGTTACCTTAGATATTGGGTAGGTTAGAGGCTCTAGAAGGAGTACTATCGATCTTAAATTTCGAGGTCGAAATTTTTCTAAGGTGGGTAGAGTTGTAGCACCCAGTTTTCCAAATGAGGGTAATTTTGAAATTTTGTGTTTATAATTATTTTAATAATGATATTTAATTCATGATATGATTTTTTGGTGATTTTAAATCATTTTAAAATTATTTAAATCAATGACTTGTGGTTTTGACGTTTTGCTAGTGAAACCCTAGAGACTGTTTGACCTAGAGCCTAACCATGTGATTATGTTATTTTAATGTCATTTTTGGCCTAAGGATATTTTTACATTTGACCTCTTTGAATTATTTTGATATTATTTATTATTTATGATATTATTTTGGGATTATTTGAGTCGGGTTCGAATTTCATCTCAATCTGACTTGTAACGGGGACCCGGGGGTAGTTTGACTCTAGTGGGACCCACACACTAGTTATGCATGGCCCACATGATATTAATTTTAGTCCACATAATAGAAATATTTTAGTTAGAGGTTAGACTAATTATTATGGATAAGGTTAGTGTGATTAGAGACCTTAAAAATGACATAACTTCTAGCTCAAAGCTCGGTTTAATCTCCTGTTTTTTTTTAAAAGAAGCGTATTGAAGTTAGCTTTCCAAAAACATATATTAATAGGCCTAATTCTTTCTGTAACTTTCTGGAGAATTATTTGAGTGTCAGCTGTACGAAAGACAAACGCGTTCTCGGTGTTTTCGCGATTCCGGGAGTTTCCGGAAACGAAAACGCGATCCGTTTGAAGTTTCGGAAAGCTAACACATAGATCTATAACATACTTTAATCCTAAATTTTAATTCATGCTGAGATGGTACAGTATTGATTATTAGTAGGAGTTACTATTCGGCATATGCATTTTGTGCACCCTTGTGTGTAATATAATGTTCTATTTGATTTTAACCCATGTTAATGTATATACATTATGTAATTAAATAGAGAATGCAAGCATGAGTAAATAGTTAAATAAATGATGTATGAGGTGTAAGTATCCTATCTAATGTAAGCATGTATAAGTATGGCTTGTAATGAATATGTAGATTCCATAGTATGTAATGTATGGTGCATATAGTAGTGCAAGAGAATAAATGAATGATGAATGAATGCAAGCATGAATGTAATGTAATAATAGATGTAATGTATGCAATATACAAGTTAATGAGATGTAATGTTCTATGTTAACACAAATCCTATATTACCTCATGTACCCCTTACACTATGTTGACACTATCACACTTGACACTTTGTTCACTTACACTTTGACACTCTTTCATATGTATACACTATGTATGCCCATTTAACCCTCACTTGCCCCTTTGCCATGTTCACCTACACACACATAGCCTCTTAAATAAGTATTATGAATATAGTTAACTTAGCTATGTATGTATATTATATATATGTTAGCATATTGTGTTGTAATATATAAGTTTATATAACCATTTGAAATGCCATGATTATAGACCTAATGTTGAATACCAATATATGCATGTGTATATATGTGTAGACATATATAGCTTAAAGTAATAGATTACCTAGTGTATATCCAATGTGAATTCTTGCCTATTTGAGTATTGAATAATTGCATGCTATATAGAGTTGGGCGTATGTTGGCTTGTATAGCCTTGTATTGATGTGTGCTTGCTAGGATTGTCTTGGTTAGGCCTAGTAAGACTTGCTGGGTTAGGACATGACCTAGTTTGACTAGTGCAGTTGACCAGAGTTGACCAAGGGTTGACTTTGGCCTAGTTTGACCTAGATTCATGTAGAATGCATTGTAGTGCTTTATATTACGCTTCTGGACATGTTGTGACTTGTGCTGTTCTAATTAGGAGCCAGACACCTCTCCTCGGACAGTATCTTACCTTGGACATTCAGATATCAGGCGAGTACATTCTCTGATCATTTCATATCCTGTTAGAATTATTTTCCTGCTTTAGATTACTATACTTGATGCTGTCACGTTGGTAACACGGATTAGTACTATATGGATCCTTTCTTGAGATGTTATCCCCTCAGGGAGCATCGTATACTACATGTTCTGTGCGTTTCACTTACATGGTGTATCACTATGCTTCACGGTTCTTCGATCACTTGTGACATGTACTCTCATGATCACAGAGTCTTCCCAGAATCACCCATTTATGGGCATTCCCAGAATCACCCCATTGTGGGCATTCCCAGAATCACCCATTTATGGGCTATCCATGTATCACCCCTTGTGGGCCTTTGCATGGAATCATAACATAACCTTGTTGGATCCTTGTGTATTGATTGGGGGTACGGGGGAGTAGAAGTAAACATATGAATAATATCCAAGTAGTGCAGTTCCCAGAATCACTCCATAGTATAGTTCCCAGAATCTCCTATGCCATTCACATGTTTATATTGTACTCTGACTCACTAGCCACTGTTAGCTCTCTACTTATAGTAGATATTTTCTATTACAGTTCTCTTTCTCTGTTTACATACTGTATTTCCTTCAGATCCTGTATCTTACTTTACTGCATGATTATATTTTCTAACCTGCTATGATCTGTTGAGATGTACTGTGCTCGCTCCAGTCCTGACTGGACCCGTTGATAAATTTTACAGATAGCCTGGAGGTTGCCTGCTAGCCTAGAGGAGACAGTAGAGGTTGCATAGATAGCTAGGGTTTTTCCTATAGTTTATTTTCAGTCATCTTGAGTTGTATTTATGGATTACTGTATTTGAGTTTTGAGATGTATTCTGAGTTTGTATCTTAGACACTTATACTTCTATCTGTTGTATCTCTTTTCGATTTCATGTTTTATCTATCTTCCTTTATGCTCTACCTTAGATGTGATTGAGTTACATTCTGCTATGTCACCCCCATTCGGGGAGTATAAACTGTTTAGTCTTATACTGTTAGATGCATTGAGACCTAGGACAGCGTTCTACCGCCGACACTGCGGCGTAGGCTGGGCGTTGTTACGTTCTCGTGCCCTAACTCTAGGGTACGGGTCGTGACACGGAGAGATCATACCATCCGAGTCGGAGAGATCCGCATCAGAATCCGAGTGATTCAGTGCGGGGGGCAACATCTTCAGGAGTTGGAGCAGGAGTAGACGAGGGACTTGGTTACAGTAGGCACAGGGCGCGGCATAGGCACAGTACTGGACTTCTGTTGTCTCCTTCTGTAGACTTGGAGCTCATTTTCCCTTGTCTGCTGCTCCTCCTGCGTAACATATGGATCTTCTTCGTCCTCATTTTCTGTATCTGAGTCACTGTGCTCTCCCCCTTTCGTCCAGTTTTCTACAACCGGACACGGAAACCGATCCGACGACCACATTTGGGCTTATTATCTCCCCCTCACATCGAACACCATCTGTGTTAGGTATGTCACCAAATGCTGAACCTTCATCCGAACCATAGTATGGTTCGAGTTCTCTGAAAGTAACGTCCATGCTTACAAACATCTTCCACTCGATTGGACTCCAACAGGCATAACCCTTCTGAGTCGTCGTGTAACCGACAAAGACACATTTAACCGCCCTAGGATCCAATTTGCCAACGTCTGGCCTATTATCTTGGACAAAGCACACACATCCAAAGACTTTTGGTGGAACAGTGTATATAGTTGCCCCAGTAAACATTTCCAACGGTGTCTTCCAGTCCAATACTTGAGATGGCATTCTGTTGATGAGATAAGAGGTCGTCAATATAGCTTGCCCCCATAAATGTTTCGGAACATTCATAGCCAGCATTATCGTCCGTGCGACTTCCAGCAGGTGTCTGTTTTTGCATTCCGCCACACCATTTTGGGCCGGAGTATAAGCACATGAAGTTTGATGAAGTATTCCATGAGTGGAAAAATACTCAGCAACCCGCTTATTAGTATACTCCGTCCCATTGTCTGACCGGAAACACTTTATTTTAGCGCCATATTGTGTTTCCACCCGTCGATGAAAGTCTTGAAAGGCCTCAAGGACGTCACTTTTATTCTTCATAAGATAGACCCATGTCAAGCGGGTATAACAGTCAATAAAAGTGACGAACCACCGAAAGCCGTTAATACCAGTTGTAGGACAAGGGCCCATACGTCTGAATGTATCATGTCAAAAGCAGCTGAACTCCTATTCTCGGTGCTCACATACGTACTTCTGGTATGTTTTCCCAACTCACAAGCATTACAAAATAACTTCTCTTATTAGCCCTTTGATATAAGGACGGATACATTCGACTAATAACTTTAAAAGAAGAATAGCCGACACGCTGGTGGTGGAGTAGCAAGTCGGCTTCAACACTGCGACAGGAAGCTTCTGGTGGTGCGTCTGCTACCAAGGATGCCAATGCGATGTCCAGTCCAGTCCTGTCTAAATACCACAGCCCCTTATGCCATGTGCCAGTCCCAAGTCGTCGTCCTGTCCCTTTCTCCTGAAAAGTCACCTGAGGAATGTCAAAGAAAACAGTACAGTTAAGATCAAGTATAATGGCACTAATGGATAGGAGATTGACAGAAAAAGACGGAGCATGTAGGACATTGGTTAAAGTGATGGAAGGGGTGCATGCGACAGTGCCTTTACCCATTACAGGGCTGGATGTACCATCAGCAGTCTGAATACTCTCCGGCAATGGGAGGTGAGTATATTTCTGAAACGCACCACGGGACCCCGTGACATGGCGAGATGCCCCAGAGTCCATAATCCATCCTGGCTGATGGATAGATGCAAGAGCACGTGCAGAATCATCGGTGCTGGTTTGGGCAAAGCAAGTGATGTAATCTCCCGAGGTTGAAGACGTCCCAGGACTGTCGGCCGAACCCAGCTTTGTGGCTCGCAACTTCTCAAGGAACTCCCGCTCAAGCGGGGTTATTTCAGCCAGTTGATTCTCTCCCCTTCCTCCGCCAGATTTGCTTTGTGTCCACCCCTTCTACCAGCATATCCTCCTCTACCACCACGTCGGCCTCCACGACCCCGTCCTCGATCAGTAGACTGATTGCGCAAGGGTTTTGGACAAAATCGGATGTAATGTCCGGAGTCACCACAATTGTGGCAAACACCACCCATAGATGGAGGTGAGTGAAGGCAGCAAGGGCAGACTTTTCAACCGCGGCTTGCTCCCCCTGGTAGGAGCCCTTGTTGGGCATCAACTTCAGTCGAGCTTCTTCCTGTGTCATAACAGCTATAGCTTCTTCCAAGGTTGGAAGCGTGGATTGGGATAAGAGGATATTCCGTCTTTACTCAAATACAGGGTGTAGGCCCTTCAGGAATTTCATCATACGCTGCCGGAAAATATAAGCCAGGAACGTCTGAAAGTACATCGCGAATGCCGGTTCGACTTGTGCATCTTCCATCCCAAGAGGATCATAATGATCCAGATCAGACCAGTACTTCTTCAACATGACCGCGTACTCAGAGATGGTACGTTCGTCTTGGGCCACCCTATCGAGTTCATCTTGTAGTTGAAAGACTCGCATAGGGTTGCCCGAGCCGAAGTACATATCTTTTAGAGTCCGTCATATATCAGCAGCAGCCTCCATGGCCTCGACATTGCCCGACACCTGGTCGGTTAAATAGGCAGTCAACCACCCAGCCACAACGTTGTTGACAATCTCCCAAACAGCAAACTCCTTGGTGGAGTGATCGGCTGGCGCCTTGGCTTGGCCAGTGACATAGCCAACCAAGCCACGTCCCTTCAGTGTCCGCATCGCCTGCCGCGACCACTTCAAGTAGTTGGATGTTCCTTCCAACTTCGTCTCCAGCTTCTCCAATTTCCCCATTTTGTAAGGGGACGGATCCACATCAGTATGGATCACACGTGGGGTTACCTCGGTTAATCTTTTTGATAAGATATCATCAACCAAGGCCTTCATCTCTTCGGCCGTCAGTTTGCCACTGATCGAATCCATGGCTTCTTCAACTGTGAACCCTATTCGTCGTCTACGTCGGCTTCTTCGACGTCGGACTCGGCAACTTCCCCAACTTCGTCGTCTTCGTCGGCTACGTCGTCTTCTTCGACGACAGAGACTTTACGAACGCGCTACTAACTTGGCCAGCACCGACGCGCGCATGTAAAGTGAACACGTCAGGACACCAGAGAAGACATGATCAGCCTCTGTATAGATCCTGATGTGAAGGAGGAATAACAAAATAAACATTTGTTAGTTCCAAACGGCGCAATCTAGGAAGTCGGTGCAAATAAAGTATTTGACATCTCGACTGTCTTCGAAATACTCCTTTTTTTTGTGTGACGGCTAGGGATAGGGTTAGGGTTTGGATGGGGCTGCTAGGGCTAGGATTAGGGTTTCCATGGCAAGAGGCTAGGGTTAAGAGGGGGGGGGGGTAGGTGCTGTAGGTGGGGGGGGGGGGGGGCGGGAGGTTTTTGGATGGGGGTCGCGAGAGGGGGCTGTAGGGGGGGCGGATAGGGTGCTGGAGGATGGGGCGGGAGGTGCTGTAAGGGGGTGGGCGGGAGGCGCTGTGGGGGGGGAGGGGGGGCGGGAGGGGGCTGTAGGGGGTCGCGGGAGGGGGCTGTAGGGGGGGGGGGGCGAGAGGGGGTTGTAGGGGGCGCGGGAGGGCTGGATAGGGGCAGCGGCAAGAGAGGGGGGCTGGAGCGGCTAGGGAGGGGCAGCGGGTGGAGCGGGGGGGGGGGGGGGGGGGCAGCGGGTTAGGGTTATGGGGGGGGGGGAATTTTTGTTTTGTGGAGAGAGAGAGAGAGAGTTATGGCTCTGATACCATGTAGAAAATAATAGATGAGTTAATTTTATTGATGGACTACTTCACTACTTATAGGGAGTCTAGCTCCTCTACATACTACATATTCCGATGTGGGACTAGAAGTCCCTTATTGACTCTCAACAGACCATATCCACCACTTCTTCCAAATCTCCATAGCCATATCTACCAAAGCTAGGAGGCATAGAAGATGCCCGTCTCGGAGAAGAACCCTCGTTTCGAAATCCATGAGTGGTCACCCTCTTCAACTCCCCCCTCATATATAGTCTGCTGAACAGTGACATCATTGCCAGTACCATCTTTCCTATTCAATTCAGGAGGGTTGGATGCATTGACAATCGACCATTTGACTCTGCATCACTGGTTCTAACATCAACTTCTCTCATAAAATAGGCCTGACCAGAATGATCAAGATACATATGAAAGTTGGCTTCGACACCGTTGACGGTAACAGTAACAATCTTGTCAGCACCTTTGATGACACCTTGGAATTTCCCGAACCGCACGTACCACGGAGTGCTGCGGTACGTGCCATCCTCTTGCTCGACAACTATGATATCTACAGCACCTCCAAAGGGATGGAAAGGTGTCGCGACGGAGTATACACCCTGGGTTATCAAACTCCCTACTTTACCTACCACATTCATCTTGATTGTGTAGAGACAGAGCACTACAAAACTCTTAGCTCATGAGCTTGATTTCTCAAGGAAAACCTAGAAAATCAAAAATATATATATAAGATGGCAATTCCTATTCCTAAGAAATTACCCAAATTTGGAAAGATGGAAGAAAATTCATTTCTCCATGCAAAAAACAGGAAGATTGATTATATGTATATATATAATCGGGATCGTGTGACACATACAATTTAACATCTAAAAAAAACACAAACTCAACCGCCGCACATCAATAGAAATTAATGGTTCAGATTTGACAACCATGCATGAAAATTTTGTATGCAATGATTTAGATATATTAAAACTTTACTATTAAATTTATATGCCACCTATTAATTACCTAGTGATCTATACAGTGACTCATTCCCTTGTTATCACCATTAGCTGAAACTTTACGCATCGCACCGCACCTGCACCCGGCCTGCACACCGGCTGCACTCACATTAATTCCCCCACAAGGAATTAAATGTGCTTCCATGTTGCTCAAACCAGCAACCTCTGGGGGATGCTTCCCTCTCCTACAGTCTGGGCTAGAGGTCAATGACTATATATATATATATATATATATATCAAATGACCTTAGCCTAGTGGTTACGAGAGATGCATGCGGCCCAAGTGGTCAGTATATATATATATATATATATATATATATATATAAATGGCAACGGAGAAGGAGGCGAACCCTAGCTCTGCTAGGGAATCACCGAATCAACGCGAGGAGGCGGCCAACCGACCGCCGGACAGGGGAAAAGGCAAGGGGGTGGCGGGGGCGGCCGGCGGCGACCATCTGGAGGCGGGCGGCGGCGGCCGGCCGCCGGGAAATCCACTCGCGGCGGATCCACGTCCGCGCGGACATGCTGGCGGCCAGGGGCGCGGCCGGGGGGGTCCGGCGAACACCCCCCCCCCCCCGGGGGCAGGCGGCGGCCGGCGACCCACCTCAGGTGGGGTGGGTGGCCGGGGATGGATACGGTCGGTGGCGACGCCGCCGGGCACGATTTCGATCGGTGGTTCGATGGCGAGTGCTCCGGGGGGCTCCTCTATGGTGTTCACCGCCCAAAGGGCATCGCCTGGATTGGAGGATGGCCAGAGTGAGGAGGGGGCTTGGACCACGGTTCAAAATCGGAGGGTACGGCGAGGGGGGTGGGCAACGATCGCATATCGCTGAGACTAGGAGGGGCTCCACCTCTACGCAGGGATCGGACAGGAGGTCAGGGATAGCCAGGAGGACTGGACCTACGGTGGGCCAGGCGCACACAGGTGGACGGGAGGGACAAGCCAGGACTACGTGGAGGCCTCGAGCGACGGAGTCTGCAGGGACGGCTGACCCAGTTATCGGGGGGAGAGGGACTGCTACGAACGTGAGTGTCCGGCCGGCCCCGACGATCCTGCCTCGAAGTTCGGGCTCGCGACCTGTATCCTGGGCAGATGCGTGCAAGGTGGGGGTTGCAAAAACTCCGGCATCGATGGAGTATGTTGCACCTCTGGCGGTTGGGGGTGAGCTCTGCGCCGACTTCCCGGCTGAGGAAGTGGCGAAGGTGACGGCATTCTGGGAGAACACTTTAGTATTATATGTGTTGGATAGCAAGCCCTTCTACGGGCAGATCCGTGGTTATGCGGAGAGTCTGGCGGCCGAAGGGTAGCATGGAGTTCTTCTCCAAGGAGAACGGCTTCTACTTCGTTAAATTTGGGATGACAGAAGATGTGGCTCGGATCCTCCAGGGAGGGCCATGGACGTTCGATGGTCGCCTCATCATACTGAAGCAATGGACCCCTGACTTGAGATGTGAGAAGGAGGTGCTGAATGCGGTGCCTGTGTGGGTTCGGTTCCCTGAATTCCCGGTACGCTTCTGGAGTGTTCCCCTTCTTATGAGACTTGCTAGCCTCATTGGCAAGCCGATTAAGGCGGACGATGCCACCGCCTTCAGGACGAGGTTGATGTATGCTCGGGTATTTGTGGAGATTGACGCCAGGTTGGACCTGCCAGAGCAGTTGAAGTACCGGACACCTACTGGCCAGATTCTTATGCAGAAGGTGGAGTATGAGTGGGTTCCCCCCAGATGTCCGTCGTGTGTCTGTTTTGGGCATCTCCCAAGTGCTTGTCGACGTGGAGGAGTTTCTGCAGCGGTGACGGAGGAGGCAGTGCAGGAGACAGGTGGTGTAGTTAATACCCCTGTAGTTGACCAGGCGGGCTTGATGGAGGATGAGATGGAGGCAGACCTTCCCCCCGTCTCTGGGGAAAACGACGGGTCTCCGACGGAGATCCTTACCGGAGCGATGGTTGAGTATACGGGGACGAGGACTATGATCACCAGGAGTATGGGACAGGGGGACAGGCGACAAGGAGAGGATAACACCTTAGCACTTCAGGTATACAGTCGGAAGCGTCAGGCTACGGAGTCGCATAGTGGGGACAGCGGACAAGGTGGGGCGGAGAGAGTGTGGAAGGTCAACCCTCAATGGGTTGCGGTCCTAGCTCAGCCTCTTCTTCAGGGGGATCGAGATGAGGAGTCCAGAGAGATGGAGGTTGCACTCTCCCCGGGTGCGCCTTCAGAGGATGTTCAGGGGATCCCACCCGCGGATTAGATGTCGGCCCTTGCCTGGAATGTCCGGGGGGGTGTTCTCTGGGGAGATGGAGGGAGATTAGTGAGGTGCTGAGGAAAGAGAAGTGTGAAATCTCGATATTACTAGAGACTAAGATCAGGGGGGTGAAAACCCTGTCTCGTAGAACCCCTACGGACTGGGTCCAGCTCCACAACCTTGGTCTCTGTGATATGGTGAGAATCTGGGTTAGATGGAACGTTGCTAGTTGGGAGGGGGAGGAGGTCTTCATGACTGACCAGCTGGTGGCCATCTCCTTCACCAACAAGGGTGGGTTCCGATTCTTACTTGGTGCTGTCTATGGGCACAATGACAGGAGGCTGCGGGAGGTCTTGTGGCAGGACATCATTAGACTGAGTACATTGGCGGTGCATCGTCATCTCCCCCTGCTTATTATGGGAGACTTCAATGCCACGCTATACAGGGGGGAGAAGCTGGGGGGACGGCCGGTGCCGGACCAGATACTATCTGACTTTCAGTCCTGCCTTCTCCAGTCCGGGCTCAGAAATCTGGAGAGGGTGGGGCACATATGGACGTGGCACAACAAGACGGTGGTTGGCAGGGTGGCCTGCCAGCTTGATCGGGCTTTGGGGAACAGTGATTGGTTCCGCCTATTCCCTTCTGCTGTTGCTGAGGGGCTACCTGCGGGGACCAGTGACCATTCGCCGATCCTGGTGCGCTTCGTGGAGAGTCCCAGATGGAGAGCCCGTCCGTTCCGGTATGACAACAGTTGGTTCCTCTCGCCTGGCTATGAGGAGACTGTGGCGGGGGATCTTTGTCAGGATGTGGCCGGCACTGCTCAGTTCCGTATGGTTCACAGGCTGAAGAAGACCAAACGCGCCATCAGAGACTGGGTAAGGGCCCTCCCCCGGACCTCCTTACAGGAGAAGGAGGCGGAGTTGAGAGACCTGCAGTCAGACCTTCAGGGAGACATGATGAGTGGGGAGTTGGCGTCTAGAGAGAAGAAGTTGGCTGCAGAGGTCAACACCTTGAGACTCCAGCAGGAGATTAGTGCGGCCCAACGGGCCAAATGCTCCTGGCTCAAGGATGGGGACCGTTGCACCAAATTCTTCTATGATGTCATTCGGGCTCGCCAGCACCGGAACTGCATCCAGAGACTTCTAGGCAGTGATGGGCGTCTTGTGACCGACCAGGTTGCTATCCAGGAGGAGGCTGTCCGGTTCTACTCTGAGCTTTATCATCAGACGGACTATCCCACGGCTTTCCCGCAGCTGACTACGAAGACGTTGATTACTGAGTATGGCAACAGTCTTCTTATGGCTCCTATCCGGATGGCGGAGGTGGAGGCGATTGTGATGCAGGCTGATGCTTCCAAGTCCCCTGGGCCGGACGGTTTCTCCAGCGGCTTCTACAAGCGACATTGGGGTTCCCTCAAGTTCCAGGTTCTAGAGGCTGTTCAGGAGTTCTTTGAGACGGACAAGCTCCTGAAGGAGCTGAACCACACCTTCCTGACGCTGGTGCCCAAGAAGGAGGGGACGACTTCTCTTGCTGACTTCCGACCGATTGCTTGCTGTAATTATTTGTATAAAATAATTACTCATCTTATGTGCAGGAGGATGGAGGACGCTATGCAGGGCCTGGTTTCTTGGAATCAGACGGCATTCATCAAGGGGCGGTCTATTGCTGAGCATAGTCTGTTGGCTCATGAGATGATTCGGGAGTTCCACAAGCCAGGGGGATGAAAGCATGTGTGAAGCTTGACCTGAGGAAAGCCTACGACACCGTCAACAGGGACTTCCTCTGTCATTTGATGGGTGCGATGGGCTTCTCCGAGACATGGGTGGACAGAGTCCGAGCGTGCATCACCTCCCCTACATTCTCGGTTCTCATCTAGGGTATCCCTTACGGGTTCTTCGGCAGCAGCAGGGGGCTTCGGCAGGGGGACCCGCTTTCCTCCTACCTTTTCACCCTCGTGATGGAGTATTTTACCTGTTTGATGGACATCGCGGTGCATCGGGAGAGGATTGTACCGATATACAGTAGGGTGTCTTCGGTGGTCTCACACCTCATTTATGCGGATGATCTATTGGTATTGATGAGGCCTTCCATGCAAGGGATGAGGGAGCTTGCGGTGGTGCTGGAGGAGTTCGGACAGTTATCGGGTCTTCGGTTGAATAGGGACAAGAGCAAAGTTTACTTCAACAGCTCTTGCACCTTGAAGGAGGAACGGGCCCTGGAACTTGGGGTGGAAAAGGGTGACCTCCCGGTGAAATATCTGGGGGTGCCACTATCTGTCAATTACGCGAAGGACCGAGAATGTCAGAGTCTGGTGGACTTTGCGCAGAGGAGGGTAGAGGGCTGGCAGGCGGCTGGCCTATCTTTTGGAGGGCGTATTGAGCTGGTTCGATCGGTTATATCTGCTATTGCTCTATTTTGGCTCCAATCTATTATGGTCCCTTTGGCTACTATCAGAAAGATTGAGGGCATATGTGCCAAGTTCATTTGGCATGGGGGGATTCATGTCATCTCTTGGGAGCAGCTCTGTCGTCCTAGGAAGGAGGGAGGTGTGGGTCTGCGTTCTCTGGTTTCTGTCAGGGAGGCGGCGGGGATCAAGCTGGCGTGGAGGTTCCTTCAGGGCGGCTCTCTTTGGTCGGCTTGGATGTCTAGTCGGTACCTCCGGGGTAGGAACTTCTGGGTATGTGACATTGACAACAACTTCTCTGTGTCCTTCAAGCATATCCTGAGGAACCGACCTGTACTTCGGAAGGCGATTCGACGGCAGATGAGGGAGGGAGGGGAGACGGACCTATGGCTTGATCCGTGGATTGCTGGTCAGTCTCTCCTGGAGATTCTGGGTCCCTAGACGGATGGTGTGGAGTACAGAGGTCTGACTTGTAGGCGCATCATCAGGAGTGGGGTCTGGAGACCAGAGGAGTATCGTTTCACTGCTCAGTTAGGAGGGAAGATCAGGCAGGTACAGATCACTCCTGATGTACTGTCTGACGTCTGGATTTGGGCTCCTCCCGGCTACACGGAGGGTGCTGGGGAGTTCAGACTTAGCAGCTGCTACGATCTTGTTCGTTCCCACTTCGACAAGATCGAGGAGTATGACTTTATATGAGGGAAGGGCCTTGCCAGAAAGATGCAATTGTCTGCATATAAACTGGTGCTGGGCCGGTTGCTTACTAGGGACAGACTGCTTCGGTTCGGGGTCCCTGTCCCTGACCCTACGTGTGTTTTGTGTGAGGCAGAGAATGAATCCATTGGGCACCTGTTCTTTCAGTGCCAAGTGGCGTGGAGCATCTGGGCAGAGCAGAGCCGGAGATACTTGGGAGGGGTTGGAAGGGAGCGTGACTTCAGCGAAATCCTTCAGTGGATTGGAGATGGCACGGGCCGGGGGCAGAGCTGGGCCAGACGTGCTAGATTGAGGCTTGCTGCATCAGTTTGGCATGTCTGGAGGGAGAGGAACCGGCGCATTTATGAGGGACTGTCCACCCCACTGGTGGGCATCCTTCATAACATTGAGTCGGATGTACTAGTAATGTCCCCCTGAGTTGGGATTGTATCTCTATGTTGTAACCTTATTGCGATGATTGTGGAATAAAATTTATCCTTTTTCCAAATATATATATATATATATATATATATATATATATATATATATATATATATATATATTTTGAAGCAATGGGTAAATGTGACGAACTCGCCTCCACTGGGGCTCGAACTCCGACCACTTGGGCCACATGCATCTCTCTTAAGTCTTAACCACTAGGTTAGAGGTCATTTGCAACGCGGAACGCTCTATATTAACCAACGGAACGCTCTATCATTAAATCAGTGACGATCTACACAAATAAGAACATAATATTAGCAGTAAATAAATTTCTTAAAATCTCAGGAAAATAGCAAAAAAGAAACAATAAAATTTTCATAAACCATATCCAAATGCCATCAAGGTCGAAGCTTTTCGTCCTGAACTGCAGAAAGTAACAAAAAATTGCAGTTTTACTTCGAATTTACATAAAAATCGGAACAGATTAACAATAATAGTCAGAAAAAAAATCCTCAAAATGTACAGAAAACTAGCAACAACAACAAAAATGAGAAATTTATGCCGTATCAAAATCCGATTCCTTCCAAATTCAATAAAAAAAACCAACTAAAGATCGCATTTTTACGTCGAATTTACATAAATCGGAACAGAAAAACCGAAACAAATCTAACCGCAGAACAAAGGCGAGAAAATCGGTAGCAATCGAATCAAAGAACATATGCCTACATTTCGATTGCGGCCGTCAATTTATTATTCCTAATTTCGAGAAAATTTAAAAAAAAATAAGTGAGAAGGAAGAAGGACAGAAGAAATGCTCACCTAACAAACAGCTGAGAGACGAGAGGATTGGAACCGTCGATTGATTGGGAAAATGGACATTTCGAGACACACACACACTCTCTCTCTCTCCCTCTCTCTCTCTCTCTGCATTTATAGTTACGTACGCCTCCGTCTCGTAACACGGAATGACCACAATGCCCTTACGTTTTACTTTCTGGAAGCGGATCCGGGTTTCCTGACCCGTTAAGGAGAGGTATATTCCTCTCTTATCTCCTGCCGGCCGCGAGCATCTAGAAGCGGTATATATATAAAAAAAGAAAAAAGAAAATTCGTTTGTTCGTTAAGTAATGGTAACGTCTCCTCTTCTTATCGGAGCTCCACTAACGAAAGCCTGACCCACCGCCATGTTTGGGTTGGACTTGGATCCTAATATTTCAAAATAAATCAAGTTTAGTTTTTATTGGCTATTTATAAGGACACATCAAAACCTTATCAGTGTCCATTCTTAACTTTTATTTATTTATAAGTTTGCCACTGAAAAATTTACTCAGGTTATTCAATTCTTAGGTATAAAAGACAACTCTTTTAAATTTTTTTTCTCTCTTCTCCATCTTCACAGGAAGAAGAACAAGAAGAATAAGAAGAAAGAAGAAAGAGAAAGAAGAAAGAAGAAATTGGATGAAACCCTAGTTTATGGATGAAATCCTAATTCTCATTTTTTTCTCCTTCTAATATCTCATATTTTCTTCTCCTTCTAATATCTCATATTTTTTTCTCCAAACCCTAGTTTATGGATGAAACCCTAGTTGTAGAAGAAATTAGGTTATCAAATCTATTAATCTTTTAATCAATTTTTCTTCATTAATAGAAGAAATTATGGATGAAACCTAAATTCTAGAAAATCGATTTGTTGAGCAAGTTTATATCAGGACTGCCACAATTTTTGACAGTCCTAGAAGTATTGAGGACTGCCAGAAATTGTGGCCAGAATTTTTGGCAGTCCTAGAAGTATTGAGGACTGCCAAGAATTGTGGCAGTCTTGAAAGGACCTTGCTATACAACATGACTGCCACAATTTCTGGCAGTCCTAGAAGTATTGAGAACTGTCAGAAATTGTGGCAGTCCTGAAAGGGACTGTACAGCAAGTACATTTTAGGACTGCTATAATTTCTGGCAGTCCCAAAATCGAAATGGCCGAATGAAAAACACATGATAGGATTTATTTCCATCTTGATAATATAATAAAATATATATTTTAGGGTTTTCATGATTTTTTTGTGAGAAAGAATGAAATAAACATGTTAGAGTTTATTTTCATGCATTATTTGTGAGGAATCAAAATGATGAGAATGAAAATTGTGGAGAGAAAAACTAGAGTTTTGATGGAAATGATGGAGAAGAAAACTAGGGTTTAGAGTGGAAAAATTGTGGAGAAGAAGATGAAGAATAAGATGTATAGTTTGGGGAGTGGAAAATGGTGAAGAAGAAGAAGAAGAAGAAGAAGAAGAAGAAGAAGAAGAAGAGGAGGAGGAGGAGGAGGAGGAGGAGGAGGAGGAGGAAGAAAAAAGTTAGGGTTTTGGAAGAGAGAGAGTGAATTTTACAAATAAGAGTGGAATTTGGGGTTTGGGAGGTGTGGAGTTTGGACAGCCCCTTGAGTAGAAAATTGGGATAGTCCTAGTAATTTTTCCACAAACATGGACTAGCCCCAATCCTGGATAACCCTGATAAGGTTTTGATGTGCCCTTATAATTAGCCTTTTTATTTGGTATAATAACAGAAAAATCTCAATAAATAGACAAATAAAGTATAAGATAAAATGTTGAAATATAAACCAAAAACGTATCATATCGGATGATACAAAAATATATCGTACAAGTTTTTGTCCCGCCCAGTACATCTATACGATAAGTATTGAAAATATCTTGTATTGTATCGTAGGATACATATTGTAAGACGGGATTAACAACCTAGAGAATTTTAATATTGTGAAGAGGTGATGGAGCACAAAGGAGGTGATTACTCCATATTTTCGAACAAATAAATGTTTCCAGCATATACGTCGATACAATACCCATATAAATCTAATACTAGGTCAAGATGTACACCGCCATATATATGAAGGATTGTTTCTGCGACACGAATCTACGAATCTGGAATCTACGAATCTGCATCCTTCAAGGTGCAAGCAACAAGCTTTATCCCCGCACCATGTGACTTCCTCTCTATACTATAGAAGGCTGACCTAAATTAACCCTTATCATGTGTAGTCTTTAGAATGTGCCTAATTGATACTGGATGCTTGACTACATAAATGGTTTGATAGTGTTCTTTGAACATGGCATTCAAATATATTTTTATTCATTACTTTCCTCGATAAATACCGATAGCAGAAGACATTTGTGAACATATGGATGATAAGAATATAATTGAGGGAGTTAATGGAGAGGTTGGTGAGAGTGTTAGAATTTGTTTTTGTTTTGGTGATTCATAGAATACCAATGTGAATATTATTCAAATACTGAAAGAGAGAGTATCAGTGCGCCCATGTAGCGTGACTGTCGCTACCTACAAACATGGAAGCCACAAGAAATTATTCAGTGGGGCGAGCTCACCACGTGACAGTGGTGAATGGTGAGTCCGTCTGGTGATATAATGCATGACACATTGTAATATTCGACCGTTTTTGTCTCAATTTTGTAACCTGCCTTCAAGTTCAGAAATGCGGGTCAGATCTTCGTGCTTGCAACGCTTGGGTTGGTAGTTCTTTCGCAAAATTTCATCGATTCCTGCAACCTTTATTTCGAGAAGATACACCTTCGAGAACTCAGAGATTGATGAACCAATGTTAATCAGTCCTCCTTTTGTAAGATTGCTATATGAAAATGACACGTGACAACCTTTTAGTGGAAGAGTGAACTTTCCATTCCTATGGGAGGATGAATCATATAATGCACGGTCAATACGTACATGCACGAAGTCATGGTCAATGGAGATTGAAAACCTTCTAAGTTGGAAGAAGAGAGATCCTATGATTCATTGAACACTGGGGATTGAACACTTTGAGCCTATATAAGGAGCTTCTTGTACACCGAAACAACTGGTTGTAGTAGAAAAGGTTACTCCACGCTCACTCTTTTCCTATCATTTTATAGTAAGTATATATGGATGCCAACGGAGGGACTGAGAGTGCCATGAGAGGAGTGTTCAAGCGACACGGGCCTTTGGCGGCGCAGATGTACGTTCAGTTGAGCTACGGAGCAATGTTTTTCGTTGCGCGCATCCTGCTAACCCATGGCATGAGCCATTACACCTTCGTGATGTATCGCCAGATCGTCGCGGTTCTCACCATCTGCCCCCTGGCCTACTTCTTCCACAGGTACAGGTAGGTACTTCGTAGTTTTGTCTCAATTAGCTTAGTTGTAGACAAGAAAAATCAAAGATGGACCAACCTTCGCTTCTTTCTGAAAGATATCCAATCAATCAGAATGGAGGTTAAATAGGATTTTTTTTTTCTCGTCGTGTTCTTTATATGAAAATCAACGGCCAAGGAACCATTTCCTTGACTCGTACTGATGAGAATATGAGAATTTTACTCTACGAGAAATTGAACAAGAAGATGCAGAATTCTCTATTTCTGAAAAAGACCCTTATTATATTTCCATATTCCTTCTAATGTATAACATGTATGTATGAACCTAACAGAAAGAGGAAATCCACCTTGAAGCTCAGAAATTTGGTTCAGGTCTTCGTGCTTGGAATGCTTGGGTACATAACAGCAACTTTCATTAATTTGATCATCTTCATTACAAGAAGAAATACTTCAAACTCGGTTATTCGTTCAATTTTTTCTGTAGGACGGCGTTCGGTCAGAACACCTACTTCGCGGGACTTTCTTACACATCCACCATGTAGAAAATAATGGTTGGATGATTTTATTGATGGACTACTTCACTACTTATAGGGAGTCTAGCTCCTCTACATACTACATATTCCGATGTGGGACTAAAAGTCCCTTATTGATTCTCAACACTCCCCCTCAAGATGGGCGATAGATATTGATTATCCCCATCTTGTTACATAGCTTTGACAGACTTATTGAACTAAGACCCTTAGTCAGACAGTCTGCAACTTGTTCTTCTGAGCGGACATGGTCAATCTTCAGTATCCCTTGTTCTAGCTTCTCCTTGATGAAGAATCGATCAATCTCGATGTGCTTCGTTCTGTCGTGCTGAACTGGATTGTTAGCTATACTTATTGCAGCTTGACTATCGCTCAGAAGACGCAATGGTGCTCCCTTATCCAGCTGCAACTCTGTCAGCAATGCTTTCACCCACAGCAACTCTGACACTCCCAGAGCCATTGCTCTGTATTCTGCTTCAGCTGTCGACCGTGCTACCACTGACTGTTTCTTGCTTCTCCATGAGACCAGATTTCCTTCTACAAAAACACAGTATCCCGTGGTAGACCTTCTGTCGTCTATGTAGCTCGCCCAGTTTGCATCACAGTATCCCTCAACTTCTACGCGTCCATTCTTCTTGAACCATAGCCCCTTTCCCGGCGTTCCTTTCAGATATCTCAAGATCTGAAATACTGCTTCCATATGACCTTTTCTTGGATCATGCATGTAGCGACTCACTACACTTACTGCAAATAAGATATCAGGGCGAGTGTGTCCCAGATAAATCAATCTCCCAACAAGTCTTTGATATCTTTTACGATCAACAGGCTCTCCTGCTTCTACTCCAAACTTACTCTTCTGGTCAATTGGAGTAACGGCTGCTTTGCATCCCAGCATCCATGTCTCCTTCAGCAGATCTAGTGCGTATTTTCTTTGTGATAGAACAATTCCATGTTCGCCTTCACACACTTCGATACCTAGAAAGTACCTCATCACTCCTAAATCCTTCACCTCAAACTCCTTCGCGAGTTTTGACTTCAGCTTAGTGATCTCGACTTCATCATCACCTGTGATCACTATATCATCCACATATACAGCAAGTATAGTGATGTGGCCTCTTGTATGCTAGAGGAAGATCGTATGATCTGCATTTGTTTGACGGTATCCCATGCCTGTAACAGCCTTTCTGAATCTGTCAAACCAGGCTCGAGGAGATTGCTTGAGCCCGTATAGCGACTTCTTCAGTTTACATACCTTTCCTTGCGATGTCCCTTCGTCTGATTCCGTCGCATAGCACCCTGGCGGGAGCTCCATGTATACTTCTTCTTGCAGGTCTCCATGAAGAAAGGCATTCTTCACATCCAGCTGGTACAGCTTCCACCCATAGTTCGCTGTAATGGAGACCAGAGTTCTTACGGTGCTCATTTTTGCTACTGGGACAAACGTCTCATCATAGTCTATTCCATATGACTGTGTGAATCCTTTTGCAACCAACCTTGCCTTGTACCGCTCTACTTTTCCTTCTGGCATCTCTTTCACTGTGTACACCCATTTGTATCCCACAGCTTTCTTCCCTTTGGGTAATGGAACCAGCTCCCATGTCTTATTTTTCTCCAGTGCCCCAAGTTCTTCCATCATTGCAGCTTTCCACCTTGGATCTTTCTTTGCTTCCTGCCAACACTTGGACAACAAAGTAGATTCTAACGATGCAATGAAGGCTCGATAATTCGAAGAAATATTAGAATAAGACAAGAAGTTGGCAATGTCATGTTCGTAATCATCAAAATGAGCACGAGCCTTACCCGCATTGATGCGAGAAGATCTCTTTAAGAGAGCAATAGGTGGTGGAGAGATCATACCATCCGAGTCGGAGAGATCCGCATCAGAATCTGAGTGATTCAGTGCGGGGGCAACATCTTCAGGAGTTGGAGCAGGAGTAGACGAGGGACTTGGTACAGTAGGCACAGGGCACGACATAGGCACAGTACTGGACTTCTGTTGTCTCCTTCTGTAGACTTGGAGCTTATTTTCCCTTGTCTGCTGCTCCCCCTGCGTAACATATGTATCTTCTTCTTCATTCTCTGTATCTGAGTCACTGTGCTCTCCCCCTTTCGTCCAGTTTTCTACAACCGGATACGGAACCGATCCGACGACCACATTTGGGCTTATTATCTCTCCCTCACATCGAACACCATCTGTGTTAGGTGTGTCACCAAATACGGAACCTTCATCCGAACCATAGTATGGTTCGAGCTCTCTGAATGTAACGTCCATGCTGACAAACATCTTCCGCTCGACTGGACTCCAACAGGCATATCCCTTCTGAGTCACCGTGTAACTGACAAAGACACATTTAACTGCCCTAGGATCCAGTTTGCTAACGCCTGGCCTATTATCTTGGACAAAGCACACACATCCAAAAACTTTCGGCGGAACAGTGTATGTAGTTGTCCCAGTAAGCATCTCCAACGGTGTCTTCCAGTCCAACACTTGAGATGGCATTCTGTTGATGAGATAAGAGGCCGTCAATATAGCCTGCCCCCATAAGTGTTTCGGGACATTCATAGCCAGCATCATCGTCCGTACGACTTCCAGCAGGTGTCTGTTCTTTCGTTCAGCCACACCATTTTGTGCCGGAGTATAAGCACATGAAGTTTGATGTAGTATTCCATAAGTGGAAAAATACTCAGCAACCCGCTTATTAGTGTACTCCGTCCCATTGTCAGACCGGAAACACTTAATTTTAGTACCATATTGTATTTCCACCCGTCGATGAAAGTCCCGAAAGGCATCAAGGACGTCACTTTTATTCTTCATAAGGTAGACCCATGTCACGCGGGTATAACAGTCAATAAAGGTGACGAACCATCGGAAGCCGTTAATTCCGGTTGTAGGACAAGGGCCCCATACGTCCGAATGTATCATGTCAAAAGTAGTTGAACTCCTATTCCCCGAGCTCACATACGAGCTTCTGGTATGTTTTCCCAACTCACAAGCATCACAAAATAACTTCTCTTTATTAGCCCTTTGATATAAGGACGGATACATTCGACTAATAACTTGAAAAGAGGAATGACCGACACGCTGGTGGTGGAGTAGCAAGGCGACTTCAACACTGCGACAGGAAGCTTCTGGTGGTGCGTCTGCTACCAAGGATGCCAATGCATTGTCCAGTCCAGTCCTGTCTAAATACCACATCCCCTTATGCCATGTGCCAGTCCCAAGTCGTCGTCCTGTCCCTTTCTTCTGAAAAGTCACCGTAGGAATGTCAAAGGAAACAGTACAGTTAAGATCAAGTATAATGGCACTAATGGATAGAAGATTGACAGGAAAAGACGGAGCATGTAAGACATTGGTTAGAGTGATGGAAGGGGTGCATGCGACAGTGCCTTTACCCATTATAGGGCTGGATGTACCATCAGCGGTCTGAATACTCTCCGACAATGGTAGGTGAGTATAGTATGTGATCTTCCGAGGTAGAAGACGCCCCAGAACTGTCGACCGAACCCAGTTTTGTGCCTCGTAACTTCTCAAGGAACTTCCGCTCAAGCGGGGTTATTTCAGCCAGTTGATTCTCTTCCCCTTCCTCCGCCATATTTGCTTTGTGTCCGCCCCTTCTACCAGCATATCCTCCTCTACTACCACGTCGGCCTCCACGACCCCGTCCTCGATCATTAGACTGATTGCACAAGGGTTTTGGACAAAATTGGATGTAATGTCCGGAGTCACCACAATTGTGGCAAACACCACCCACAGATGGAGGTTGATTGAAGGCAGCAAGGGCAGACTTTTCAACCGCGGCTTGCTCCCCCTGGTAGGAGCCCTTGTTGAACATCAACTTCAGTCGAGCTTCTTCCTATATCATGACGGCTATAGCTTCTTCCAAGGTAGGAAGCGTGGGTTGGGATAGGAGGATATTCCGTCTCTGCTCAAATACAGGGTGTAGTCCCTTCAGGAATTTCATCATACGCTGCCGCGAAATATAAGCCAGGAACGTCTGAAAGTACTTTGCGAATGCCGGTTCGACTTGTGCATCTTCCATCCCAAGAGGATCATAATGATCTAGATCAGACCAGTACCTCTTCAACAGGGCTGCGTACTCAGAGATGGTACGTTCGTCTTGGGCCACCCTATCGAGTTCATCTTGCAGTTGAAAGACTCGCATAGGGTTACCGGAGCCAGAGTATATATCTTTTAGAGTTCGCCATATATCAGCAGCAGCCTCTATTGCCTCGACATTGCCCGACACCTGGTCGGTTAATGAGGCAGTCAACCATCCAGCCACTACGTTGTTGACAATCTCCCAAACAGCAAACTCCTTTGAGGAGTGATCGGCTGGCGCCTTGGCTTGGCCAGTGACATAGCCAACCAAGCCACGTCCCTTCAGCGTCCGCATCGCCTGCCGCGACCACTTCAAGTAGTTGGACGTTCCTTCCAACTTCGTCTCCAGCTTCTCCAATTTCCCCAATTTGTATGGTGACGGATCCACATCAGTATGGATCACACGTGGGATTGCCTCGGTTGTTTACAAAAATAAAAGTTGATCTTTATTTCAACAAACTTTGTAAAGAAGATTACAAGAATTCTGGGAAAGTACAACTATAGAAATCCAATCTAGAAGACGATTGCTTTATCCCTTGGACGATGTGAACTTTGAAGACGATAGCCTCTGAAATTGAAGGCAAAAGCCTCGAAAGAATGCAGCAGCACTTGGGCAAGAACTCCTGAACTCTCTGATGATGATCTCTGATCTCTGTGCGTATATGATTTCCCCTAGAAAGGACTTGAAACTCTATTTATAGAGTTCTAGAAATAACTAGTTTTTAGTTATTCTGGACTGCGCATGTTGGATTGCGCTGCATTGGACTGCGCACGCGTCAGATTGCGCTGGCAGTTACTTGATCGTGGGTCAACTGTCTTGGACACATGGCATTATTTGATTGAAATGTGCATGATCGTGTACAGACGGTTACCACGTGATGAGCAATTGATGGCATGAAGGCCACGCGTACATTTGTCAGTTGTCTTGATGAAGTACGCTGACTTTGGATTGCGCTGAGATGAACCGCGCTGAGATAGACCGCGCTGAGATAGACCGCGCTGGCATGGACTACACTGCAGACAGATTGCGATGCATGTACAGCTGTCCTCGAGCACTGTGTTGTACGATAAACGAACAGTTTCCTTGTTCTTCGTGCTGTCAGCTGTCAGAAGATCTGATTTTCTGTCAGGTAATGATGACGAGGCCACGTCAGCATGCGCACTTGGATGAGTGCGCACTTCAGCCTACGCAATCGGATGGTTGCGCAATCTGACTTCTGCGCAATTCATTTGGAAGATGTATTTTTTAATTTTTATGACTTTGTTGATGGGTGCAACTTGATTTTTTAGGACCTACAAGACCCCCTTCAAAGTTTTCGAAAGTTGAATTTATTCAAAATTTTGAAATACTTTGAATTTTGAATTTTCAATCAAGTTGCGCACGTGATGATGCTGTCTGCGAAATCGGAGGGATTACCCCTATTTATTCGGCACAATCTGAGGCGGCCGTTGCTCTTTGAAAGACTATAAATAGTTCCCTTCGTCCTTCATATTATTTTTACTTGTTTTTATTGTGCTTGAGAGAGAAATCCCCGAGGCTATTCCGACTTCACTCTTTCTTCCCCGTCGACTTCATGGCTCCCAAGCATTCCTCTGCCGCCGACAAGGGCAAGGCCCCCGTCGAGTCTTCAGCTCGGGTTGCGCCGCGCCCTTCCCGACACGAAGCTGCGCACCCTGGTTTGCGAGGTAGACAACCCGATCGAAAACCCTTTTTAGGGTTTTTTCGACTTTACTGAATCTTAAAATCCATCTCTTTTTAGAGATGTCATCATACTGTGCCACCCTGTTTAGGGTTTTGGTTGCACGAACCCATTATTCTTCATTTTTATGAAGAATATCTTCTCGCACAATCGGTTGAATTGCGCCGGCAAAAGTCAGCACAATCGGCTGATTTTCGCAAGATTGTCAGCGCAATCTGATGCTTGTGCGAGCTTTATCAGCACAATCTGATGCTTGCGCAATCTGATATCTGCGTAATCTGATGTTTGCGTAATCTGATATTTGCGCAATCTGATGACAGAATTTCTGACTTGACTTGTACTAAATTTTGTTTTTTCTGTCTGATGCAGTTGATACCAGAGAGGATCCGAATTATGAAATCTTCATAGGAACTTTAGCTGAGCCAGATTTCAAAGAAGACTTATCCCACGTACTCTTCCCACAATATGCCCTTCCATCCTCTCGCCAAGCTATCCTGATAGCTCAGGATAACGAGACCTTGTTAAGTCTAATGAATGGACAGCCGTTGCAGTCTGCTGACGCTGTCACCCACAAGAAGCCTATGTTCCTCTTCGGTGAAGCCATTGACAAAAGTTCTCAACCTAGACCCCGGGTTGAGTCGAGAACTTTCCCAAGGAAGGAGAAACTGATCCATTTGCCAGACATAGCTAGATGCCTCCCTCTAGCACGATATGCTCATACGAGCCATCCTAGGAGGATGGATTGGGACATTACTCCCCTTCAACATGCACGGACAGAAAAAATCTGTGTCAAGAAAGGCCCGAACAATAGGGACATGTTCTATAGCTCTTCTGAGCGACACGGCACTCTACTAAGAGGGTTGAAGCCAGGTTGTATCCCTCCTGAGAACTCGTCTTTGTTGTTGCCGGTAAGAACATCGATTTTTGCTAACGAGTATGCAAAGGCGGAGGGCATGTATCCTGACCAAGACAACCGGCTGACCGGTTTGGTAAATCCGGATAACATGAGGTGGAATTGTATAGCCAACTTGGTATTGGATCAATTTGAAGATAAGCTTAGAGAAATCGAGCTTTATAACGCGGTATATGCTACCGTGTATGGCTTCCATCCAAACCCTCATCTGTTTCTTGCCCTGGCAGAGAGGTATAACTATAGGACAGGGACGTTCATGACGCCCTGCTTGGAGATGGGATTGGCGCTCCATGAGATGAAGTATATCTCATGCCTACCAACGGGAGACTGCCCTTACGAGGAGTATGTTCCCACAAACGACGAGTTAGATAGACTGCGTCGAAAAAATCCAGAAATAGTAGCAGTTTTCGAAGAACTACTGTGCCATTATAATATATGTTCCTTGTATTACAAGAGCGTCTCCTCCGGCACATGTTATCCCTCCAAATGATTACCGTATCTTTTTTTAACCATATCGTGGAGAAAAAGACCAAAGATCATGACTCCTGCAACCCAGCTTTCTTTCAACCTCTCAGCCACAGTGAGGTTATAAAACTGATGGAGGAGAATAAAAAGATGGATATTAAAGTTACTGATGAACACCAATACCCTCCGCTGAAGCCCGGAGATTTTGTTGAAAGCTTTATAAGAATGGGCTACAGGCCCATGTCACAAGAAGCTCAGCTGGCAAGATTTTTAACATACTGGCTCCGCCGATTTGTTGTACCTGGGGCCAGCGTCGTGGACCGCTTCCACCGCGGCGTACTCTTCGCTGTCGTCCGGTTAGTCTTCGGCTATCGGATGGATTTGCTATCAGCGATGACCTATAGAATAAATGCAGGTCTTCGACTGTATGTCGACTCAATGATCAAGTGAAAAGGTGAAAAAGGGAACTTCCTAAGACTGGAGTTGCCCTACACCTATCTATTTGGGTGGTTGCTTCTGCATCATCCCTCTCTGATGAACCCTGACATGGGGGCAGTTAGCGGCAGCTTTCTGCGTAGATTCTCCCGAAGCAAGTGGGTATATGTTAGTCTGAAGGACTGTAGACGTGCCCTCAACCTTGGCAAGGGATGGAACTTTTATAGCTTCGCTCCTCCAGCTGGTTACGAGTTCATGGCAGCAAATATGGTTGATCTGGGGAGGCAACCATTGGGCCGAGCAGCTTTCCACTAGCTGAAGGCGATTAGGCCATCATTGGTATACCGATTTGAGGAAGAATGCTACCTTGAACCATATTTGCCGAGTCGCTTCGCTCGTCAATTTGGTTATGACCAATTCCATGTGGGCAACACAATCACTTGCCTACAAGGAAAAGGGTACCTAATTGATGGTACGAGAGCATGGGCATACTACAATGCTCGAGATACTAGGACGGTGTTCTCGATGCCAAATAAGAATGATAATAGCCCAAGAATGCTATACACATATTCATTGTTCTACACAGCTGCCAATACATTTGCTGAGAACTTTAGTCTGATGGATAGCTTTGTAACAACAATCCGTCTGAAGAAAGGAGCCACTGCTACATTAGCTCCAGCCAATGACGAACAACACGAACCGGTAGATGATCCATTAGAAGCTTCCAGAGAAGTAAACTTCCCTGAGGAAGTAAATCAACCACTGAGAATTTCTCTGAAAGTGGTTAAGTCTCCGGCCAAGGAGAAGAAGAGAAGGAGAGAAGAACCTTCTTCTCCAGTCGCGAAGAAGAAGTTGATCTTGGAACCATCATCAGAGAAGGTCACTACTAGATCACAATCCCGACAATTGGCTGAATCAACCCGAGAAGAAGCAGCTACGCCGACCTCTATTCATAAACAGGTCGAGGTAGTAAATGTAGAGAGTCCTGAGAGGCCTCTGCATAGAAAGAAACTAGCCCACAGAAGAAGAAAAATAATGGTCTCCCCTCCAAGGCAAATATTGTCTTCGGTAGTAGTAAATGTTGCAGTGGGAATTACTATGTCATCTCCTACTCCCGCCTCTGAGCTTAGTCCAGAGCAGAGAGAGGCAACTGAACAGAGAGAGGAGGCGGCAGAGCCCATGGAAGATGCTGAACAAAGAGATGAGGCTGCAGAGCCTAGAAAAGATGAAGCTTTACGATCTCCACCGCCAGCGATAGAAACGACTCAGCTTCCTGTCACACCGGAAGCAGTCCGCGAAGAGGAGGATCGTCTCATGATCGAGGCATTGAATGATTGTGACTTCGGTTATCAAGAAGATGCTGATCATGCCGCTGCTACTGCTAGCGAAAAGGCTCATGAGGACAGTGAGGAGAGTACATCATCAGAAGCTGTTGTTGAGACACAGAATCCTGAAGAGGACGTTGAAGTCCGTCTATCTCCTAAAGCAGCTGATGACACCTTGAATCCTGAAAAGGATGTTGAGGTACAGGTATCTCCCGAAAAGAGTGCAAATGAAGAAGTAGCCCTGGAGGAAACCCCTGCTGTTGATCCCAAAGGTATAAAATAAAATTATCAATCTTCTTTTCATAGATTAATAGCTAACATCTCTATCTTTGATCCATGCAAAAATTGAATCTTCTCCAGCTCCTCCAGTGTGCACAGATATAGTACCTGTGATGACGATAGCTAGCAGCAGTCGTCACTTGTCAGGTGGCTCTGAGGCAGGCAGTAGCCAGGCAGTAATGTCTGAAGCTACTTCTGCTAGGCCGAAATCTGTTACAACAGATGACAGGCCTGATATTGGACCAAGCCACGGTAAGATTGCTTTCCACTTTTGAACTTTTCCATAGCTGCAAATGACAGACAAAATGATAAAGTCTGTCTGCTTTTTGCAGAGGAACAACCGGGAGGAGCAACCAGCTCTACTCTAGCTCCTTTATTTAAAGAGCCTTCCATCCAAGTGTAAGAGACTGAATGTCCCGCCGCTTCATCGTCAACAGGAGTAGCTGCTACTCCTGGTGCTTTGGCTACCAATCAGTTTGTTATTAAATCATTTACCAAGTTCTTCTTTGATTCATTGGGGACTTTAATAGATAGAGTGATGGAGAAAGAAGAAGCTGATTTTTCCACGGTTAGAGGTCCAACCTCTTACTTGGTAAATGCCATCCATAATCAAGGAGACGAGGCTCAGGCTACTTTTCTTGAGCACATATTAGATGAGCTGGAAACTTCAGTCAAGAGTTACAAAGAGCTGAGTAAAGGAGAGGTAGAGTTTTTAGTACAAGCCAAATTTGAACGAATGTCTCAAGAAGCTGCAGTTGAGAGAGTCAACTTCCAAATTCTGTTGGATGCTTTCACTGCCAAGTCTGCTGAATACAATTCTAAGGTAGAAACGGTGACATCTGTTGCTGAAAGAAAAGAAAGGAGAATTGCTGAATTGAAAGTGGAGATTGTCCGTCTTCAGGAAGAACTGGAAGATGAGGTCATCCAACATCAAACTACAATTCAACAACTTGATGTTCTAACCCAAGAAAGAGATGAATATGCTGCAGCTCATCAACCTGAAATCACTCGCAGAATGGTGACTCTACCAACCTTCAATGAAAAATCTGGGATGGAAGAAGCCAGGAAGAGAGTGATGGAATCTTGTGAAGAGCGTCTGCAAATTTTGAAGCAGCAAATTGCCAATTTGATGACACCTCCAGCTTAGTATAAGAATATCTTATATCTTCTTATTTTGCAATATGAATCTTTGTAATGTCTTGAATTTTGATCAACAAAAGACATTTTTGTGGCTCTATTATTTGTTGCATATCTTGTTTAGATATAAATAATAGCAATAGAAAATATATTCAGAGGTACATGACATGATATATTTCTCGATTTAGAAAATAATTATATTCATTATATCTGCTCAGAGGTAATGTGGACGTGGCAAATATAATTTATTGAATATCATTATTTCAATAGACAACTTAATCAAAGATGACAAGTTGCTGATAAGAACGAACTGGATGATTCGTCAAAATGTGAGAACGAAATGAATCGTCGGGATGAATGTAATGAAAGGACAAGCCGTCAAATGATGAATGGGTGAATCGTCAAGTGGATGTGTGAACGGACGAACCGCCGAATGATGAACGGGCGAACCGTCAAGTGGATGTGTGAACGGACGAACCGTCAAATGATGAACGGGCAAACCGTCGGATGAATATAATGAATGAACGGGTAAATCGTCGGATGGATATGGATAGAATGAACGGGTAAACCGTCAGATAGATGTGTGAACGGATGAACCGTTGAATGATGAACGGGCGAACCGTCAGATGAATAGAATGAATGAACAGGTAAACCGTCAGATGAATAGAATGAATGAACGGGTAAACTGTCGGATGAATGTGTCGCTTCATAATCTTACGACGCTCTGTCTATAAATAGAACAGAAAATCAGATGAGATGGTCACTTTCACTTTTCAGCATAAAGATGTCGTCTGGAGATGCATCCAGGAAGGCTGAGATCATCCCGAAGGTGGAAGCGGAGACTGACGAACATCCAGTCGAGCCGGTTCAACAAAAGCATATGACAGCGGGCGAAGGTTCAACTGCCCCCAAACCGCCAAAGGACATCTTGGACTTCCTTCTTGAACCAGGAAAGACTGAAGAAGAAGAAGAAGAAGCCATGAGAATGGCTGCTTGCAAGTTCTTGGTGGGTTCCAGCAAGAATGTTCTTGACTCTTTTGCTGATCATGTTTTTGATAAGGACGGTAGTGGTCCACGTCCTAATTTCGAGAAGGATGATAGTGACCTTCCTTGATATTATGTATTATCATTCAAGATGAAATAAAATTGAATTTTATTTATAAACTTGTCTGATAATTACAATCACTGTCTGTTACATTTATACATAGTATTTCTTGAGGAATTTGCCATTGATGGGCATCATTGCAACTCGACTGTCTAGCTCTGTGAGTTGATAGGCTCCATTTGAGAAGACTTTGCTCACGATGTATGGACCTTTCCACTTCGCATCGAATTTGTCTTTGTTTGAATGAGTCATAGTTATAGGACGCCTACAGTTAGAACGAGCTCTCCCTTCTGAAAGGCTCTGACTTTAACTTTGCGGTTGAAAGTCTTCGAGATACGGGCTTGGTATAACTCAATATGCTGTTGAGCTAATAGCCGCTTCTCATCGAGTGCTTCTAATTCTTGAAGTCGGAGAAGATCGTTGTTCTCTGTCGTGAGTTCGTTGGCGATGGCAATCCTCAAAGACGAAATTTGAAGTTCCAGGGGTAGAACTGCTTCACTAACGTACACTAAAGAGAAAGGTGTACAACCTGTAGGATTGTGGACCGTAGTACGGTAGGCCCAAAGACATTCTCCAAGCTTTTCACTCCAGTTTCGTTTGTTAGTAGATACAAATTTCTTGAGGAGCTTGATAATAGTCTTGTTGAAGGCTTTAGCTAAGCCGTTAGCAGCAGGATTGTAGGCTGTCGAAGCGACATTATCAATTCGATGATCGTCACAGAACCTTGTGAACTTTTGACTAATGAACTGAGGTCCGTTGTCATGGATGATCCTTCGAGGTACACCGAATCTATAGATGACATGGTGTTTGACGAAATTGATGACGCTGCTAGTCTTGACTTCAGCCAATGGTATAGCTTCAGCCCATTTGGAGAAGTAGTCGGTTATTGCCAGGATGAACCGATGTCCTCTAGAAGAATGAGGATTGATGGGACCGATGATGTCCATGTCCCAAGCTTCGAAAGGCCAGGAGGCGGCCGTCGGATGCAGGAACTCCGATGGTTGATGAATAAAGTCTGCGTGGATTTGACAAGCTCGACACTTCCTTGTATATTCAATGGCATTAGATACCATAGAGGGCCAGTAGTAACCCATACGTCGGATACGATCCTGTAATTTAGGACCGGGTTGATGTGCTCCGCAGATACCGTCGTGAGCTTCACGCAATACTTGCTTCGCCTCATCTCTAGTAAGACAGCGTAAGAGTAGGCCGTCATAAGTTCGTCGGTAGAGAGTTTTAGTGGTCTGATTGTAGTAGAATCGCATAGACCTTCGACGAATACTCGTAGCCTCCTTGGGATCGTCAGGGAGTATGTCATGGACCACAAAGTCGATGAACGGAGTTCTTCAATCTTCATTGATAACATCGACTTCAGTAAGATTACTGAACTCAATATTACGATTGTTTTCGACGCAGAACAATTCCCGATTAGAGATGACCACCACCTGTTGTCTTCTGATGGGGATGGCTAAAACTGCTGCAAGATTGGCCAAAGCGTCGGCTTCAGTATTGCAAGCTCGGCGTACATATTCAATGAAGAAGGCTTTGAACGATGTAGCCATATTGATTGCCGCTTCAAAGTAAGGCACTAGATCTTGATGGCAAACTTCATAGGTTCCTCTAACCTGGTTAACAACCAACTTGGAGTCGCCATAGACTTCAAGATACTCGACGTCAAGTTGTTTGGCTAACTGAAGACCAATGAGTAGAGCATTGTACTCTGCCACATTGTTGGAGCAAGGCTCATCTAAGGAGTAGGCTCTTTGAATAGCTGACCCGTCTGGAGAAATAAGGACAACTCTAACTCCTGCGATAATGGCACCATTGGGTCCAATCATGGATGCACCGTCAAAGAATAGACGCCAAGTAGGAAATTCTTCAGAGATTGTATTAGATTCCAAAGTCTCGTCTGGAATTTCATCGTATAGCTTGGACGTCTCTGGAATAGGATGAGCTGCTAAGAAATCCGCCAATGCTTGACCTTTGACAGACTTTTGAAGAACATATACCATGTCATATTGGGCTAGCAGAATAGCCCACGTAGCCAGCCGAGAATTGAGTGTGCTAGGCTTCTTCATCAATACCCGAAGAAACTCGGGATATAACATGAATAGTTTGGCCAATGATATAATGCCGAGTCTTTTGAACAGCAAACATAAGAGCTAGGCATTCTTTTTCGACCGGACTATAACGGTGTTCAGCACCAATCATAGTACGACTGAGATAGTAGATAGCTTGTTCGTGGCCTTCTTTGTTCTTTTGGGCAAGTAAAGCGCCCAATGAATGATCCATAGCACGGACATACATTAAGAATGGTATGCCAGAGATTGGTGGCACCAAGACTGGTGGGTTCATGAGATACCGCTTTATGTCATCAAATGCTCGTTGATATTCTTCGGTCCAAACGAAAGATACACCCTTCTTCATGAGTTGAGTAAATGGTCTGCAGCATCCAAACAGATTCAAAATAAATCTCCTAATATACGCAAGTCGACCTTGGAATCCTCGTAGCTCTTTTAGGTTGCGTGGAGGACGCTTCTCTTGAATGGCTTTGATCTTCTCGGGATCCACGTGTATACCCTTAGAGGTAATGACGAAGCCGAGAAATTTGCCACTAGAGACATCCAAGAATGACTTGGTGGGATTCATTTTGAGTTGATATTAGCGTATGAGATTGAAGATAGTTCTCAAGTCTTGGATGTGATCTTCCTTCAAACGACTTTTGACAGCAATATCGTCGACGTAGCATTCAACGGTCTTGCGCAGATGATCTCGAAAGATGGTACTCATGGCTCGTTGGTATGTTGCACCAGCATTTTTGAGACCAAATGGCATGACAGTGTAGCAGTAGACTCCGCGAGGAGTGCAGAAAGAAGTATGCTTTTCATCTTCAGGATTCATCCGAATTTGATTGTATCCGGAGAATCCGTCCATGAAAGATATTCTTTCGAACCCACATGTGTTGTCAATCATGACGTCCGTGATGGGGAGGGGAAATTCATCTTTTGGACATGCTTCATTCAGATCTCGAAAGTAGATACAGACTCGAACTTTGTCGGTTTTTTTTAGAACTGGGACGACATTGGCTACCCAATCAGGATGCTGTTCTTCTCGAATAAAGCCACAAGCAATAAGCTTCTTGACTTCATCGTCGATTGCGTCTATCATTTCTGGCTTGAAACGTCGTTGTTGCTGTTTGACCGATTTTGCATTCGGCAAGATGTTCAATTTGTGAGTAGCAACTTTAGGATCTAGACCTGGCATGTCTTCGTAACTCCAGGCAAAGACATCAATATATTCTTCAATCAGAAGAATTAAATCTTGTTTATCTGCCTCTGGGAGGTTCTTGCTAATGAATATTGGACAAGGTGATCCGTTCTCTCCTACATCAACTTGAACTAATTGATCTTCGGTAGGAGGTTCCCTTTGTTCGAATCGGAGTTCCCATTGGGTATCCATTCGTTGAGCCCAAGGATCTGTTTCAGGACTTTCTTCAACATCCTCGTCATAGCCTTTTGGAAGTTCGACGGAGACCATGTTAGAAGATGCAGTCAATCGATGAACTTGACCGATGTAGCCTCCGTTCCCGAAATTTTTGAAATTTTTATTATTATTTATTTTTAAATAGGGGATTTTAGAATTATATAAATAATTAAATAGTTAATTATTACGGTAGATGATTTTAGCCATAGTTGAGATTTGGAGTACATGGTGACTAGGAATCATGGCACGGATAGCTCAGTGGCGTACTTTGACTAGTGTTTAGTCATGGTAGGAGAAGACCAAGCCATAGTGATGCCCTAAATAGAAAAACCAGGCTAAGTTGTAACATGACCATTATAAATAGTTTAATTAGTTATATTTTAATATTAATTGACATTAGGAGAATCAGTTGTACCGAACCAGCCCGGACAGGACCCGTACCAAGCCCAAGCCCATGTAATCATGCGGGACGTCCAATGACATTCGTGTCGATGTATTTTGGTATAATGGTGTCGTATTCTGTTTTAATGATACAATGAATATTTTCTAAGTAATCTTAATTAAATATTATAAATATTATTATTAGTATGATCCAGTGACCATTGTATAAAGTAGGTCCTTGTATATTTTGAGATTATTAGATTGTACAAAATGGTATATACACCATTATGGATTTATTGAATTACGTTATTTTTATTATTATTGATATTATTATTATTTTATTATCAATATAATTGAGGTTATTAATATATAACATTATTTTATTGTTGCTGGTTAAATTATTTTGGCAAATAAATGTTATACATATATGCCTAATTATATAAATAGGCTCTACATAGGAATATATATGCTATTGGATTTTAACAAGAATTTTATAGAGTATATCATATTAGTGTGTATATATATGACTATATATAAATAGATATGAATATATATAGCGTATATTATATGTGTATATTATATATAGTATATTTTATGGAGTATATTATATATATATATATATATATATATATATATATATATATATATATATATATATATATATATATATATATATATATATATATATATATATATATGTATAGAAGAAATACAATGAATAAGCCAATCCCAGCCCAAGCCGAGCTCGGGCCGGGCCAGCTACTCCTAAACCCCAACAGTACTGTAGCAAACCCAGTTTGTTGAACGCCCGCACGTTCTGTTAAGCCATGCTATATATATACGTATGTGTATACATCGGATAAAAACACCAAACCCTAAACAAAATCGGGCCGAACCTCGAACCGCCACCCTGCGCGCCGGGGGCCTCGATAGCGCCGCCAACCTGCGCGCGCCCCAACCCCCGCACGCGCGCGCGCGCGCAACCTGCGCACCACCGTCGGGGCGGCGACCGGCGGTCGGCCGCACAAAACAGGAAGGACGACAGCAGTAAATGCAGTCCGCCGAGGCGAATTTGATGCGTATTTTTTTCGCGCACGCTCGACTAATCATCGAGTCATTTTCTCCGGTATGCATCTAACCTAACCACCTTCGTTTCGATCATATTAGTTCGATTTACGTTTCATGACACGCATCACGAACCGAGCCCAAAGATTGACACAAATATGTTCCAAAACAGAGTTTATAGCAGTCCAACCATCCATGTTTGGAGATCATTTTCGATCAATCTAATACCAGATTAGAAATTCTGCTTGAAGACAGCCCTAGACAACCTATAGGGCTTCGAATCCCTTTTTACGGAATTTGATTCCATCGACTACGTGTCGAGAAATAAAATCCCAAAGTTTTCTAAAAACCTGTTTTAAAAACTAGAAAATTGTTCCACACGACGTGCGTCCCGCCATTCCGGGCGACGTGGTCGCGAACCGAAAGCATCAAAAGCTGCGTAACGGCTTCGTAGTCGTGTGGGCTTTGACGGAATTCAAATTGGTCGCGTGTGCGCGACGAATTTGATGCGTATCCGTCGAAATTTACCGTATCGTACACTTTGCAAATTTCTTAATTACTTTATGCACGCTTGTCAGATCGAGACGAAACTTGCGCCAATAGGACCGTATCGTTTTTCTGGTCCTGCATACCAAGTTTGGTCCGATTCTGAGACAGTTAATAAAATCGCCATTTTGTGGGCCCTACGGTCCGACTCCATAGGCGATTTTGTACACGGCCCACCGAAATCCAACTCTGGACATACAGTTGAGTTTGTATCAAAAAACTAGATCCGTAGACATATAGTTTGATGACTTTAGAGACCATTGACTCTGGCACGCTTTTCGGTGCAAAGTGGGTCCAACGGCGGACATCGTTTTTGCCTGAAATTACCGTTTTACCTCTGTGTCCAGAATTGGACTTAAGGACAGGCAATCCTAGCTAATTTTACTATTCTGCAAACATTGGTAATATTTGTTTCAGCTTTCGGAGACAGTTGTGATGACTTGGACTTTCTGACTTGTTTATTGGCGATATATTGTTGGTTCTTCGTACTGCCACCAGGCAAGTATACCTTGCCTTCCTCTACAGTTTTACTTACATGTATTTTCTTTCATTTTTCAGTCATTTGATTGTTTATGGACATGTGTGTTTGCCATTAAAATTGTTTTATTGAAAACTTTAATACAAACAGAACAGTGTTACAATGTAGGACTTAGATGTAGTCCTAGGAGTACACTTTTGTTTAAGCTGGGTCCTTAGTGCCAATGGAGCGAGTGGTAATGTGTTGACTCCGTTGACCGGCTGACGACGGTTATCGGTTCTCTGAAGGCGTGGATTGCTCTGGGTGCTGGAGCTTGCTGAGAGGAGGAAGACGTTGAGTGTCTGTATCTGCCTCTCTGATGATTTCTCGTATGTTCGTTGTGGATTCCGTCCGTGTGTGAAGGAGAAGATCCTTCTATTTATAGTTTTGCAGGCTGGCTGCTCATACGCGCATGTAGGATACGTCGGTGTGTAGGGACGCCACGTGGAGGTTGCTGATAGAGGCGCGTAGATGATGCACCCTGATTGAGGGGGAGAACTCTTCATACTGCTGTTGTGAGCCGGCACGTAGCAGAGGAGAAGATCTTTCCGTTGCTGAAATCTTGGACGAGTTGAGTCAAAGGACACGTGTCATCGACTCATGGCTCGAAGATCTCGGATTTGGTGGGGTAGTGATCTGGTGAGCTGCGCCTTGGATCTGGGCACAGGAGGAGGCTGCGGCTCATAACCTTTAGGGGTTACAAACTGTTTAGAGCGCATGGCTTTTGAGGCGCATGCAGGCGACTTTCCTTCTGTCTTTCGGGATCAGAGATCAGTCTGGGGCGCATGGCTTTTGAGGCGCATGCAAAGCTTCAACTGGAGACTCTTCTTCTGTCTTTAGGGATCAGTGAAGGGTCTGAGACGCATAACTTTTGAGGTGCATGCTGGTTTGGACGCATGGCCGTAGAGGCGCATGGCAATTTGGACGCATGGCCGTAGAGGCGCATGCGGATGGCCACGTGGCAGTAGCCGTCGGAATAGAGTCATGATGATGCTGACGTTGCCGACGCTTCGTTCTCTAAAAAAGCTGTCACTGTTCAGACTTTAGGAAGCGTGCTGCCAACTCTGGTGTCAGTTCAGCATTTAATGTTTGTGATGTTCGATGGACAGCTGAGTGGGCACATTGGTTGTTGTCCCACTCGGCATGGAGATGTGAGGGAGGGCGCATCCTCTGTGATGTGTCGGGTACTGTAGGGTGCGTCTGTGTGATGCGCCTGATGCTGGAGGGCACGTCCATGTGATGTGCTGTTTGGCTGGCGCATCCGACATGTCTTTTAATGACGCGGCTGTCTCGTTCCTCGAGTGCTATAAATAGCCGTTTGGCTGAATTCGAGGCGTCCGGTTCATCCATTTAATGCAAATTCATTGCACAGAATTCGGAGAGTCATCCACTTGGCGCATGGGTTTGATTTGCCCGTCCTATAAATAGTGGCATGGAGAGAAGGTTTGCTCCTCATTCTCTCACGTAATTCCAACATGAACTTGGATATGCGGGTGCATTCTGTTGACGAAGTGCTCCCGAGGGTGAAGATGAGACGTCGTGTTGTCTTCGATGCACTTGAAGGTGACTGTTACATCCAAAAGACGGAGTCGAGGGCTTCCGATGCAGGCGGAAGGTGCCTGTTGCATCCAAAGATAAGGATGTTCGGGCCTCGTCTCCGTTATTCCGGAAGAGCCATAGATCGGAATGGTGGTGCTAGGCTCTCTCTTCCTTCAAAGTGGATGCCGCCCATTTTGATTTGTGTTGAAAGCTCCTTGTGCCATGATTTCGATCACGGTCTTCCTTGGTCTTTGGAGGCTCTTTCGAAGCCTCCCCTGGCCATAGCATTTGCGGTGCTCTTCTCTTCCTTGGTTCCAACCAGAGGGTTAAATGCTTTGCTTGGCGAAGCACTTATCAGGCGAGCCTGGCTGGAAGAGCGGCACATAACTGGGCTCTGCTCGGCCAGGTGAGCCTGGTTGGAAGAGTTGCACATCACTGAGCTGCTGAAGGGATGCACATAACTGAGCTGCTGAAGGGATGCACATAACTGAGCTACTGGAGAGATGCACATCACTGAGCTGCTGAGGAGATGGTAGGATGCGCCTGGTTGGAGGCGCATGGTATCTGCTGCACCTAACTGGCGGCGCATGGTGACTGCTGCGCCTATCGGAAGGCACATGGTGGTTGCTGCGCCTATCTGGAAGGCGCATGGTGGCTGTTGGCTGTAGATCTAGGATCCTTCCTTTGTAGAAATTCTCCTAGACATGTAATAGACTTTTACATATAAAAAAGTCCTTCTTCGAATGTCTATGGCTTATTCGATTAGCTGTCTGAGTTCTGGCGCATATAATGCCTGGCGCATGGGCTTTCTGGTTGTGAAATTCCATGCTTCTACAAGACCCCCTTCAAAGTTTTCAAAACTTTTGAATAAGTTTTGGAATACTTTGAATAAGAAGCATGGAGGTCAGGGCGCATGATTTTTGGGCGCATGCTTGTTCGGGCGCATGCTCCTTTCAGTTGATGATGATGACGCCTTGGTAACCCATGTTAGCACCCTGAATTTCGGATTGATTTTTTTTATTTTATTTTATTTAATTTCCTGTTTGATTGGTTTTGATAAATAATTATTTCTGTTATTTTCCTTAAGTGTACTTTCCCATGCCTTTGATATTTGGAGTATCAGGGATGTTCAATTCTGGAAATCTTCTTCACGAGTTTTGGAGTGGACACGATTACCTTCATGACGGTATATGGTGTCCCACCCAAACTTGTTCCCTTGTGCTCTTTCTGCTTTGCTGAACTTCGGGTCGGTTTAGACCATTTGATTGATATTTATTTTCCCACTTTTTCCTTGATCATTTTTAGCGCGTTACCATGACATTTAAATTGGAAGCGCCAGACCAGTCTTTTCCTTGAAACCAACTCCTCATTGATGATCTACTCGAGACGCTCGTCACCCATGACCTTCGTTTCCTACTCATTCATGTCATTTTGGGCTCCATTCGATTCGCACAACTTTCCCGACGCGTGACCCGATTTTATTTCACGCCACGGCGTCACATTCATTTTCTAACTTGATTTGTGGGTCCCCTGTCGACCAAAACCTGTCAGCCCCAACTATGGACATGGCCCACATTGAGCCTACTATCCGTCCGTCACTTGTGTCCCATTTATTGGAATCCCCATGTGCTACTTATTCGCTCATGATCATCAACACCTATTTTCTAATTCGGTTTTTGCACAATGTCCAGTATTGACCCAATCCGGCTCCACCGAGCCCAGTCCAGCTTTGTGTTGCCCTCCATCGGGACGCCCTTATTTTTCTGTGTCCAAGAATAATATTCAATACCTACTTTTCTATTTCGAATTTTGAATGTAATTTCCAATTATTTAAAATCCTGGGAATGACCTATTTTTTTCCCAGTTAATCCTAGCCCTTGATTTTTCCTAATTAAATCATCATCACCATCATCCTCGGCCTCGTTGCCCTTGAAAAATACTAAATATCCATGCTACCTATTTTTAATTATTTATTGGAATTTTTCAGTTATTTAAATTCCCATGGGAATGACATTTTTCCTCTAATAAATCCCTAGCCTTTGATTCCCCTCATCAAATCCCAACCATCCATTTCCCTCCAACTTCTCACAGCCAAGGTTGGCCGGCCCTAACTCCCACATCAATTTTTCTCTCTCTTCCTCACATTTAATGTTACACTATTCATCTCTTTCTCTCTCTCACTTGTAATATTTTCTTTCCAACAAAACTCTAAACACACAGCAGCTACTACTCCACCTCCATGCACCCGACTTCCCTTGGATCACCACCGACCTCCTCCCGGCCGAGCGCCGCCGGCCACCACCCCGGCGAGCTCAGCCACCACCACACCACATCTTCTTCTCCTCCATCTCCTCTCCTCTCCTCCTCCATACAACCACCACTCCAACCGGACCAACCCAGCCACCCCGCACCACCCTACTCTCCCCGAGCCACCAAACCACCGTCTCCCGTCGACCGCCGTCGTGGCGTGCGCAACTGCCGCGCGCACGGTAGCGCGCCACCTTCGTCGCCATGCACTGCAGCCCCGGCCACCGCGCGACAGTAGCACGGCAGCAGCGCGCACCTTGCCGCGCGCACAGGCGGTGCAACGCCGCCGTGGACGGCCACGCACCACCGTGGACGGCCCCCCCCACGGTGGGCGATCACCGGCAACCCCCTGGGTCTGCCCTCTCGTCCTCCAGCGCGACGTATAGGCGATTCGTGCGTTTTGAACGACGTTCCGTCGTGACGCGCGCGAAATGAAGTTCGTTTTGGCGCCCCGTCGCAGCAACTTTGCGCGCGTTTTTCCGGAGATCCGACCGTTGGATCGTCGATTTCTTTGCTCCGTCACAATTTCGGTAAATCCACCTTCGCTCATGTCAATTTTCGTCCGTTAATTTTATCGTTTGATACATGAAAACCGGCCACCAAGTTGACCGTTTAAATTGTATTAAATTTGGACAGTTTCGCGGGTCCAACTTCGTCAGCTTGTATCTCCTCCACCGCAGCTCCGTTTGGCGTGCTACCAGTTCCGGTACGAAGCTGGTATAACCCTCTTCCTGCTCCCTTTAGATTTCATTTCAGTTTGAGCTTGTTTGATTGGTTGAATTCGACGCCAAAGTTGGCTGTCCGAATTCGTAATTTCCAACTTGTAAAATTTCATTTTTGAACACGGGACTCCAGATTTCATTTCTGACACCACCATTAGACTTGTGGCGTCGTTCTGGCATGTTTTCATATAAAATTTGTTAGATTTGGAGAACGTGGGCCCGGGCACGCATTTCGGTGCAAAGTGGGTCCCACATTCTGGGTCAACGGGACTTTTTGATGCCGGCTCATCGGAATCCAATTCTGGAGATACCGTTGGGTTCGTATCGACATCCTGGTTTCGTGGACATATAATTTGTTATATTTTGTAGACTTGTTTTCTTGCACGTTTTTCGGTGCAAAACGGCTCCGACACGGACACCGTTTTGACCCGAAATTATCTTTTTGCCCTTGTGTCCAAATTGGACCGTTGGGTAGGCTATCCTAGCTAATTTGACCATTCTGGACACGTTTGCGATGTTCATTTCATCGTCCGACAATGTTTGTTGATAATTTCTCTGAGTTTAACCTTTTTATAATTAATTAATAATTAATTCATATAATGTTGTATTTCGGGATTAGTACAACGAAACTGAGATCAGTCAATTCCAGTGATCTCATATCGTTGAAATTGACAAGTTGGATACGTGGATCACTATAATAAGATTATCAACCTTACCGATAATCTTCTTATCTCGATTTGCGTGCCGTAAGTTTCGACGTACAAATAACGAAGTACACCTTATAATTAGATTAGATTTACCCTGTTTGACCGGAGTTGACCAGTTGACCCAAAGTCAACTATAAGTCAACACTTGACCTAGTTTGACTAGATTATTGACCGGAGTCGACCTAGAGTTATTTTGACTTAGAAGAACCTAGAATAATGTAGATTGATTATAGAGATTCATTTATTTCAACTTGAACCCCTTGTAACCTGTGTTGCTTTAAATAGGACTCTGTGGCTTCAGTGGGACCTCCTATACTTATCAGCTGTTCAGGTTATCGAGGCGAGTACATTCTCTGATTATTTCATATCCTGCTTAGAATTATTTCCTGCAGTAGATTACTTTACTTGTACTGTCACGTTGTTCACACGGATTGGTACTATATGGATCCTTTCTTGAGATGTTATCCTTAGGGAGCATCGGGTACTCTATGTTCTGTGCGTTTCACTTTCATAGCGTATCATATGCTTCTTGGTTCTTTGATCACTTACGACATGTACCCTCATGATCGTAGAGTCTTCCTGGAATCTTATACTGTTGGGTATCCCCCAGAATCCCCATTTTTATGGGACTTACACTGTTGGGTATCCCCCAGAATCCCCATTTTTATGGGACTTACACTGTTGGGTTATCCCCAGAATCCCCATTTTTATGGGACTTACACTGTTGGGTTACCCCCAGAATCCCCATTTTTATGGGACTACTATGTATCACCTTCGGGGTCTACCACCCTTCGGGGGCTTATCACCCTCGGGGTCTATCACCTTCGGGGTCTGCTACATAGCATCATATAACATAACCTGGCTGGATCCTTGCGTATTGATCGGGGGTACGGGGGAGTATTACATGTTCATATTGTACTCTGACTCACTAGTCACATGCTAGTTCTCTATGTATAGTAGATATTTCTATTACAGCTCTCTCTCTGTTTACATACAGCATTTCTTTCAGTACCTGTACCTTACTTTACTGCATGATTATATTTTCTAACCTGCTATGAACTGTTGAGATGTACTGTGCTCGCTCCAGTCCTGACTGGACCTGTTGATAAATTTTACAGATAGCCTGGAGGTGCCTGCTAGCCTAGAGGAGACATAGTAGGGTTTGTTTAGGTAGTTTTCATTTTTGTCTGGAGTTGTATTTACTTTGTGGATTACTGTATCTTTATCTGAGTTTTGAGATGTACTTCTGGATTCATGTATCTTAGACACTTAGACTTCTATCTCCTGTATTTATTTTGGATTTCATGTTTTATCTATCCTTATCATGCTCTACCTTAGATGTGATTGAATTTGTATCTGCCATGTCACCCCCATTCGGGGAGTATAAACTGCTTAGCTTTATATTGTTAGATGTTGTGATCTAGGACAGCGTTCTACCGCCGACACTGCGGCGTAGGCTGGGCGTCGTTACGTTCTCGTGCCCTAACTCTAGGGAGCGGGTCGTGACAACCCAAAAGATTGATGATGATCTTTTGGTTGTATTTGTTGTCATCTCCTCACGGAACCCGAAGCGACGGCTGAGATTACACGTCATCGGTTCACGCGTGCGACCAAGTCCTATAAATAGGTAAGGGTTGGAGAGAGAATTCATCTGCTCTGTGCCTTTGCTTTCTTTAGAGTTTTTTCTTCAAAACCCTAACTTTTTTTTCTCTGAGAGAATGGCTCCCAAGACTCCTCGCGGTGGTGCCGGCAAGGGGAAGGAGAAAGCGAAGGAGTTCGTTGATGCGGATGCACCTATCACCCCTGCAACTCCGGTCGACGTTCGTCCTGAGGTGACGGGTGGGTTCATCTTCTTCACATAAGCTTTTGGGCCAGACTGTGCCCTAACTCAGATTTGCTGACGCGTATGGACTTTTGTCCTGATGATACGCCGAAGTTCTACCCTGCCGACGTGCATAGGTTTACACCTTTATCATGCACCGAGGTTTAATGGCTGACGCGCATGGGTTTCGTACCCTGGTGATGCGCCGAAGCCTTCGCTGACGCGCATGAGCTCACGCTCTGATGATGCGCCGAAGCTCCAATGCTGACGCGCATGGGCTTACGCCCTGATGATGCGCCGAAGCAAGTTGACGCGCATGGGCTTACGCCCTGATGATGCGCCGAAGCTCTGATGCTGGCGCGCATGGGCTTACGCCCTGATGATGCGCCGAAGCTATTTGACTTTTTTTTTTCCTTTTTGCCTGACTTTCATCTTTGTTGTATCAGTGTCGATGACGATCCCTTTGTTGAATGAGGTCCTTCTGGACGCTTCTATTTGTCAGATGGGAGTTGATTTTGACGAGGCGGTGATCAATCCTGCTAAGGATGCTATCTTACAGGACCAACCTCGTGAGAGAATGCTACAAATTCAGACCCAGTTGCCTCTTTTCCTCCAGAGTATGATGGAGAGTGGTAAACTGAAGTCTGCTGAATCCGAAAGTGTAACTTTCTTAAAACCTGCCTTTCTGTTTGGCGACCGACTAGTCTCTTCCGAAGCGAAGATACTGAGGATTAGAGAAGACTGGTTCTTTTCTGCCAAAGGCATGGTTTTATACATGCGGCAGGTTGACCGCCAGTTGCCGCTGACGGCTTTTTATCGTCTAGCTTCGAAGAGAAGGATGGGTTGGGAACTTACTCCCTCTCAAGGAGGGGCCTTGGGAGGTACCCTCTCAATTGACGTCTCCTCGAACCACCGAGATACTTTGACCGCTTCACGGGCCGGTTCTTCTTTCAGTTACCGAGCCTTGCGTCCTGGGAGCATCTACAGTGAGGTCCCAAACGACACGTTTCCCTTCAGTGCCCCGATCTTTGCAAATCGGATGCTGACATCAAAGGTGATGTATCCGACAGGTAGCTTCAGAGTCGAAGGCTGGTGTCACTACATCCCGAAGTGGGACGAGTTGACCACTTGGGTGCTTTCAAGGTTCGAGGTTGAGCTTAAAGAGATCGGGCTGACAGCCGCCATTCGGGCCATGCAGGCAGGCGTGGACCTCAATAAGCCTATGTTCCTTGCGCTCTTGGAGCTTTTCAATGCCCAGACTGGTAGCTTCTTTACTCCGGTGGAGGGGTTGGGATTAGCCCTTCATGAGATGTACGAAGTGTCCAAGCTTCCTTGGGGCTCGGAACCGTACGAAGAATATTTTCCATCAAATGAAGAGATCCAAGTTCTGGAGGATAAGGATCCGGAGATGATGGCTGTTTTCAAAGAGGTGACAAGCCATCATTATCTGATGCACCGGAGGGACAAGGGCAAGACCCAGCCTCATGTGACTGCTTGGAGGGACTACGTCTTCAGGCAGGACTTGACGGATCCTTCGAGGATTCGGTTTACAACTCCGCAGGGATTGAAGCCCGCGAAAGTGAGTTCTGAAATAAGCCGGCTGGACGAAAGGACCCCACACTCTAACGAGGGCGGCAAGGCTACGTACAGCTGTTTCTGGCACTGCGGGCACCGGATGTCATCCAAGGCAGTGTTGACGTCCTACCTGATGATATGGCTCCGGGATTGCGTATTTGTAGGTGGATCCGGTGCCGTCGAGAGGGTACATCGGAATCTCATTTTGCCTGCGGTGAAGTTGGCCTGTGGACGACCGTTGGCTCTCCTCCCCGCGATGGTGTGCAACCTGTTGCGCGGTTTGAGGTCCTTTGCCGATGATGTGATCCACGAGAGAGGTAATAATGATAACTTCCCCCGGGCTGAGCTGCCCTTCCATTATCTTATGGGGTGGCTGATCTTGCATCATCCGAACGTGATGAGTCCCGGTCCGGAGGAGGACCATGTCGAAGGAGATGCCTTCATTCGCCGCTTCTATAAGAGGAAGTGGTCTTACACTGGCGTCCCCGTTTGCAGGAGAGTCTTGTCCTACCTTCAGGAGTGGGAGATTGTCAAGGTTGGCCCGATCTTCAAAGATTTCGAGGCCGACCAAGATTTAGTTGACTCTGGCGAAGATGCGGTCACTCTGCCGAAATGGAGTTTTCGTTGGTTACAGAGTATCCGGCCTTCTCACCTGGTCTACCGCAACCAGAATAGGTGTTATCTAGAACCTTATCTGCCAAGCCGATTTGCTCGTCAGTTTGGCTATACCCAGTTAATGTTGCGGAATCCCAGTAGTAGTTTAGGCTTCATCGGGAGTTTGCTGGATAGAGCCCGGGGCTGGCAATATTATAACGCTGGATGCACTAGCATTAAGTTCACCACGCCAGTTCGCAATCCTCGGCCGTCGATCCTATATCCGGCCGCCAAGCTGTATTGCACTATGACTGCTATGTCTCCTGGTTACGACAGGGAGACTAGTTTCATTATTGGAACCCAGCTGGAGGCGACAACGAATATGTTGATGGCAGCCCGATCATATCGTCCACCAGAGTTGGCGGGGTATCGGGCTGTTGCTGCAGTACCAGTGGGAGACCCATCTGTCGGGAAAAGGCGTGCTGACACAGAAGCTGGTTCTTCTGTACCGAAAAGGTCGAGACGGGCGCCGACCCCGAAGGTTACGGAAGTGCCACCTATAATGCCAGCAGGATCAATCCCTGTTGAAGTAAGGAATATTTCATAATTCTAATTTTTTTTGTCATTGTGGCGACTTATGCTCTTCTTCTTGTAGGGATTGAAGAAGAAGTTCCGTGTTTCGAAATCGGGCGCTAGTAAACCGAAGGAGGTGGCAGGCTCTTCTGATGAGCGCATTCCTCCGATGCTAATGTCTCCCGTGGAGGAAGGTCCCGAAGATGTTCCTGCGGAGGTTTTAATATCTCTCGATTTCGAGGTCGCAACAACTTCTGGGAGAGCACCGTCTGCCGTGGAGGCCTTGGATGCTGAGGGTCCTGCGGACTCGAGGTATCCTGATGATGAAGTGGACTGGAGTTCGTCGCCTTCCGATGACGTTCCTCCGATCTTGCAAGAATCTGCTACGGGGATAGCAGATATGGTTGAGATAGAGGAGAGGGTTGAATCCCCTCTCTATCATGATGAAGGGAGGTCGGTTGCATCATTGCCGAGTCCTATCCCGACTTCAACCGTGGAAGTTGAGGCGGCTACCACTCAGGAGGTAGCGACAGATTCTGTCCCTGTTGAGGGACTCGATGATGAGACCCGTCTGCCAGTCAAGACCGCTGCGACGAGTCAAGAGACAAGTGACAATCTTCCTATTCTGCCAAGGGAGGTGCCAACCGTTGATAGGATGTTGGGGGTAGAAGAGATGGCTGTTGACGTCGGAGGTTCTTCCGGGCTTGAGAAGGGTAAGGGCGTAGAACCCTCTGTAGCTCCTTCTACTTGGGGGACCATCTCGACGCCTGTGCCGACTCCTTCTGTTGCTTCGGCTCTTCGGGCTGGAAGTCCAGCCCCTGTTGATGAAGAGCCCATTGATGCCGAGGTTCAAGCCTCGCTGGTTGAAGTTGGCGGATCTTCTTCCGGTCCGTAAACTGTAGTAGCTCCTCCAACTCCCGCGATGACGCCGCAGGTCCTGGCGGATGCAGACGAGTATATGAAATTCCTCGTCGAGGGGGTATACAAAATGTTGCAGAAAGGTGTATCTGCTGTGATGGATGCCACTGGGAGTTTTGCGACGGCAAAAGCTCTGGCAATGCCCTGCATCGAGCTGATTCGTATTCACCAAGGCCACGACCATATGGCCGAAATTCTGGAGGCTTCAGTGATTGAACTGGATGAGCGGCTCGCAGAACTACAACGCATCCAGCGAAACGACCTCTCTGTCCTGATAGATGCGGAGAAGGGGAAGCTAATTGCTGAGATCGAGTCTTCATACCAGGCCATCGTGGGCGTTTGGGAGCACGAGGTGGCTGAGACCGAGGTTGTGGTAGAGCAGTTGTCTCAGTCCATGAAGACGACGGTGGAAACTCGAGCTGCATTGGAGGCTAATATCACGGATATCGACACCCAGATGCGCCGCCTTGAAGACCAACGGGCCCGACTCCAGTTAGAGGTCGAGCGTGTCCGGGCTGAACATGCAGCATTCAAGAAGGATGAAGCGACTTTCACTCAGCGGACTCTTGCCTTGGCGCAGCAACGACAACAGCTTGATGAGAAGCATGCAAGTGATACTTCCGCTGGGTCCGTTGAATTGACGCGCCAGGAAGCAGAGCGATGAGTCCTGGCGACGGTGGAGGCCCGTGCAGTCGACTTAAAGCTTCGGGTCAGGGAGCTCTCAGCCCATTCTGGGGAGATTCAGGGACAATAGCTTTTCCTTTTTTTCTTTTGTGTTCTTTTGCAACCCTTACTGGGGGGAATGATGTAGTTTCTTGTACTCCTTTTTCAGAAGAATAAAGAAGTCTACAACTTTTTTGTGATGTGTTCATCTTTTGTTGTCATGAACTTGATGATTTGTGTGGACCTATTATCTTTTGCGCACCTTGGTTTTCAGGTACAGATAATAAGTTTGAAGGAACCATTATGTTTGCTCAGAGGTAATGTGGACATGGCAATCATTGGGTTCGAAATGATAGAATCTCCCTACTCAGAGGTATTATGGACGTGGTAGGAATGATCCTGGGGGATACGCTGAACAACTCAGAGGTTATATGGACGTGGAAGTTCTGCGATAAATATACAATAACGCAGGGGTTGTTTGTACAAGATGTTTACTCAGAGGTAATGTGGACGTGGTAAACATGAAGGGTAGCGTAGGCTTACGAAGTGTAAGATTCTGCTTTGTAGGGTGTAGAGAGACAACTCAGAGGTAATATGGACGTGGTTATCTTTCTACTGGAAGATGCCACGGAACAGCTGGGTTCCGGAGGCGTATGAGTTTGTGGAAAGAGGTTGTTTGGGGAAGTACATATCTGGAGGATGTCAAGAATAGTACTTCTTTAGGAACTTGCCGTTGATGGGCATCATGAACAAGTCCCCATTGGGTTTGGCGAGGCGGTAAGCACCGTTTGAGTATACCGTCTCTATGATGAAAGGTCCTTCCCACTTGGGCTCGAACTTTCCTGGTGTCTTGTGGGTCAATACCATTGGTCTTCTGACTGCTAAAACCAGGTCGCCAACTTGGAAAGTCCTCTGTTTGACCTTCTTGTTGAAAGCCTGTGATATACGGGCTTGGTAGAGCTCGATGCGTTGTTGAGCTAGGAGACGCTTTTCGTCAAGTGCCTCCAGTTTCCGCAGACGACGACGTTGATTGTCCTCTTCTGTGAGTTCGTTTGTGATTGCTACGTGGAGCGAAGGTATCTGTATCTCGAGAGGCAGTACTGCTTCGCTCCCGTAGACTAGGGAGAATGGAGTGTTGCCTGTTGGGGTCCGTACCGTTGTACGGTAGGCCCAAAGGCATTCGCCAAGCTTTTCGTCCCAGTCGCGTTTGTTGGATGACACGACCTTTTTGAGCAGCCTAACGATAGTTTTGTTGAATGCCTCAGCCAATCCGTTTGCTGCCGGATTGTAGGCGGTTGAGGCCACGTTCTGAATGCGATTCTTGTCACAGAACCTGCTGAAAATGTGGCTGATAAACTGAGGACCATTATCATGGATGATCCGCCGGGGCACTCCGAAACGGTAAATAATATGGTGTTTGATAAAGCTGACCACCCTGGAGCTTTTTACTTCTGCTAGTGGAACTGCTTCCGCCCATTTGGAGAAGTAGTCGGTGATGGCCATGATGAAACGGTGTCCTCTCGATGAAGGAGGGGTGATTGGCCCTACAATGTCCATGCCCCAGGCTTCGAAGGGCCAGGAGGCGACTGTAGGATGTAGCGGCTCCGATGGTGTATGTATGAAGTCTGCATGAAGTTGGCATGCGTGGCACTTCTTGGCATATTCGACAGCATCGGCAACCATGGTTGGCCAGTAGTAGCCCATACGTCGCAGTCGATCTTGCAACTTAGGACCGGGTTGATGAGCTCCACAAGTTCTGTCATGAGCTTCTTGAAGAGCTTCGGCTGCTTCTTCGTTGGACAGGCATCGAAGGAGGAGCCCATCGAAGGAGCGTCGGTACAGCATTTTGGTAGCTGTATCGTAGTAGAATCGAAGAGAGCGTCTCCTGACTGAGACGGCTTCCTTCGGGTCCTCTGGAAGGATTCCGTAGACAGCAAAGTCGATGAACGGAAACCTCCAGTCTCGGACATTAACACCAGTGTTTGTCGGCATGGCGTGAGCCACCTGCAAGCATACACTACAAAAAAAGTGTCTTTCTGGGACGCCAAAAAATCGTCTTAAAAAGGCTCAAATCAGTCCCAAATTGTAATTTGGGACGAATTTTAGGACGGTAAGTGACAGTGCTATTAGGGTGGCGTGGCAAAAAGTTTTAGGACAGAAAATACCGTCCTAATTTGGTTTTAGGGTCGAAAAATCTAACCGTACCAAAAGAGTTTGAATTATTATATGTTTACGACGGTTTACTAAACTGTCCCAAAATAAAAGAGTTTGTGACGAATATCATCCGTCTTAGAAATATTTGCCACCGTCATAAAAGGATATCATTTATATCTAGGACAATTACATAACCGTCCCAAAAGTAATACTTATGAAATTATCGTTTGTATCTTCCAGCTATAAAACATACCATTTAAATACACACATAACATAATTTATATGATCATTGTCCTCAGATGTATCTCCAGGTGTCAGAGCTCCAATACAAAAAAAAAGCTTAACAACATCAAGAATTTTTACCATTAAGTAGAGGACAACAAAATCCATATATAACTATATATGTTCAATTGATAAACAACGAAAAAGCTTAAAAGTAAGCATCATTTACCATCATTTCCAAACTAAATTCAAAACACAACATCATCCACACCATCAGTTACAAAGAATCCCTTGTCTCCACCATTACAAAATGAACTCATTGTCTCCTACCATTACAAAATGGACCCATTGTCTCCACCATTACGTATATACAAAATTCTGAACCCAAAACATTAAGCACTACATTATGTTTTTGAACATTCAAGTATATCCAACATGAACCCAAAAAAATGAACCCAAATTTTTTTCCCATCACAAGATAGTCGCCCATCATTTTAGCATATCTAGAATGCTTTTGAAGGACCTGCAAATGTAATAAGTTATGCCAATATATTAGCAACCTGCTAACTATATACAAACCACCAGAAAAGAAAGACAAGTTCTTCCAAACTGTACAGACTAGTCTACATTAGTTTGTGAATGTTTAAAACAGAACAAAAGGATCAATCCATCTGTACAGACCTGCTAACAGTTCTTCCAAACTGTACAGACCTACTTACAAAAAAATGGAAACTACAAACAACAAGCTTCAGTCCAAAAATTGGGAAGCTTCAAGTCCAAAAATCCAAAAATGGAAACTACAAGTAACAAGCTTGTTACTGTACAGAAAAACTAATGTACAGTAACAAGCTTCAAGTGACAAAGGAAGCTTCAAATGAAAAAGGAAGCTTTAATTGAAGGGAAAAATTGGGAAACAAAACTCTTTTGTAGCTTAAACTTTAAGTTCCGATACCGATACCGACACAAGACTATACAAAATTCAGTCCAAAAAATCATAGTCCATAAGATCTTATGGAAAAAATCATAGGTCGGCATAGACATCGAAGACTAAATATATACATATGCATCGTAATAATATCATCCTAAGACAAAAAGTTTAAATCAGCTAGCCTTCATGTCGAACACATGTTGTGCATGAAATTAAAGGATTCTTATACCGAATAAAACAACAATCTACATTTTGCCATAATAAGAAACAAGCTAGAATATCTACTCTGTTGTTCATCTCTAAGTTATAGTAGTTCCTATATAGAATACTAAGGACAAGAACTACATTCTACATGTATTATGTTTTTCTTTACATCTTAGTAGGTCTGGCCATATTGCTAGCATCACAAATTCAGAAACTTCAAGGATAATGAAACTACCACAAAAATTGCAATCTGTGTAGATGACCCAATAGCAACCCCCAATGCTAAATCCTGCAGTGAAAAGAAAATAACAAATTCATCAACCGAAGATAGTAAAATTATATAGATCAAAAAAGATCCTACAAACACTTACAATAAAAATTTATAAGTAAAACAAAATATGTACTAAAAAAATGACAGGTTTAAGGGATGGAATCATACATTTTAGATGAGCTTCAATAAGAAGAAAATGGAATCCTACATTTTAGATTGGCATTGCGTATAGAGTTGTCCCCAAATTTTGGGATAGGGGCTCTGTTGTATTATGTGTAGGGATGTCAGGTTCGGTCCCAATTTGTGCAAAACTCAATCCCTAGATAGTTAATCGTACACAATCCCAAACCAGATAAGGAATAAATGATTCGAACCCGATCCTAACCTGATAAAGAAATTGGATTTGGGTAATCATTTGGTATTCATTGGCAAAGTACTTACATACTTCTTTTACATATACATGAAATTTTTTAGAATACATATAGTTATATGATCAAATAAATATAGTTATATTGAGTATCAAAGGGGATGCAAGTATTGATTAGGTGATACCAATTGGTGTCATGGACAGTGTCAGGAAGGGTCTATATGAGGAAACTAGGGTTAAATTGGTGTGTACCTAGAGTGCAGCTAACTTCTTGCTCAAGAATGCAGCAGCCTGCAGTAACATTTGAACGGCCTTGTACTGCATGATACTGCTAGTGTGCAGCAATTTTCCTGGAGTTTCCTGTATAGTGTCGCAGAAATTTGCAATGTCTGTAGTGTCAATTTTGGTATCAGAAATACCAACAAACCTGTGAGAATTATGTGCATCAAGTGGCCATATGTGAGTATACTATGCACTAAAATCTGTGTGATGAGGGTGTTCAATGATTTGACAGGTTGAGATTGCAGGCCATGTTGCATACCTGGTCCTAGATGCAAGATAACTAAACATTAGATATATGGTTGCTTCATGATCTTAGCCTTTAAGAGTATTAGGCCTTCCATAAGAGAAACACTTATTTTTTGAATACATGGCTTCCTTTTATTGTCGAAACTTATTGTTTCCTGTTGTAATGACTCCAAAAGGATGTAGGTAGCTCATTCTACTTGTTTGCAATAGCCCATAGCAACTTTAGATTGCTATAAAATAGTTTGATCCAAGGATAAACTCTGGTGACGAATTTAGAATGTGTTGGATTTGTATAGTAACATATGAGGAAACACATTCGTGAAACATAGAATACGATGGAGAACAAATACTTCCATAGACATGATCAAAAGCGAAAGAATGAGTGCCAATTTGCACTTACAATCACAAGCAACATGAATCAATTAAATGTGACTCTTGAATTTAGTGAATTACACACATGCTAATCTCTCAAACATATTAGAGTGTTTGGAGCAGTCAAGCATGAAGTACATGATGATAATACATTGCATGTTGCAGCATTTTTTTGAACTTGACAAAAGGTTAGGTTACTCAATTTTGCTACCCACACGGCCAGGTCCATGGGAAGGGTAGTCGAATTCATATGTACATAGTTACTTTTTCTCAGAAAATAATCAATGTATAAATAAAAGAAAATTAGCTATAAGCAGAAGATCAAATATGAATTATGAAACGAGGGTCACGTACATAATTTTTAATACTAATATCAATTTTAAGTAGAAATAAATAGCAAGGAACTGACATTGATAGAAAGAGCTTAACATTGATAATAAATGACCAACAGAGGAGAAGAAAATAAGTTGGATTGTAGAGATGACCTATGGCAGAGCAACAAATAACCCCCTACAGTATCGCAGTCTGTGCCTCGCTGCCAAGATGATGTCCTTCGCTGCATAGTTTCTACTCCGCATCTTCGTTCAAACATGTCATCCTTTGATCAACATGAAATAAAGAAAGAAAGATCGAATGGATATGAAAATAATCAACAAAGATATCCTAAAAATAAAAAACAATGGGGAAATTTTCTACCAATTCTTGGGAGGAGGATTAGGGCATCTGTAGTACATCTGAGGTACTAAAAAGATGCGAATCACTGTCAAGAACCTAATCAACTACATATTAGTATTACCATAAATGAAATTTGATACAAGAAAACTCACTTTTTTGCTGTTGTGGGGATATTATATCCATTGACCAAGAAAGATGAGAGTTGGTAGTATATTTTTTAGTAAAATCGACTCATCTTATGTGCTTTGTGTCTTTTATTAAAAATTATATTGTGTTATCCAAAAAAATCTGTTTATACATTGCAACATCAATATGCATACTGATCAGGTAGAGTGATATAGTGAACTTAGGTATTCATGTCTAGAAAAATAATACTTAGAAACTTAGGGGTTTTTTGCAACATCAATAGATTATTTATTTTTTTATCTTAGCATGCAACCTATTTCAATTCCAGAGTTCAGAAGAAGAAGAAAAAGTATTTTTTCCAGAAGTATCAAACATGTCCTGATTAATTCAATGATATAACATGTTAGAAGAATCACCAGGAGGTGGATGCAAAGATATTATCTGGAAAGAGCATGGATCCACTTGTTCAGAATAATGTATAGTATGTTGAACAAACATAAGCAACTGTAACAACTAAAAAAATTACTTCTAATCATTTTCTAGGATCTGTTGAATATTGTCTATTAGATTCAATAGGTGAAGCAAGACAAATAGCTTTGGCAGTAGAAAAATGTAGGATAATTGTTTGCTTGGATCTGTTGAATATTGTCTATTAGATTCATCGAATGAAATTCAAATTTTGGGGCATCTTTTGTTTTAGCAGATCCTAGGGTGGATGCACATACCTCTTAAGTTCAGTCTAGTGATCATCAAAAAAGACCACCACCTGACTGACATATGAAATTCTATGTTTCTGTAGAAATTTTCCCCAATGGACACACTCCCGAAATCTACAAAGGCCTTCCCAACAAGTTAAGTACAGTTCCTATCAACATATGCTGGACCCTTCTCTGGTAGCAGGGCAAGAGAGAGATACTTGGTGTATTGGGCATTGATGTTGAAGGACCAAAGTTGAAAGCCCCTTAAAAGCCCCTCTTTTTATCATCATATTTGTTTGAGCTAGTGTGTCATAAACCAGAGTCCAAAATTATGGTCAAAGCCCACCCCATACATGTTGTTCTTGATTGGATGGGTCTCGTATATAGGAACAAACTCTTATAAGCCTTTAAGAAAATATTTCAAGGTCCTTGTAACGTACATAACTAAGATACAGATTGACTGGTACGCAGCCCTATTTTGTTGCCCATGCACTTTAAGCTCATGCAACCAAGGAGAAACCCCTAAGTTCCGCTGGACTAGAAGAAAGTCTATACGAATAGGTAAAGATGAAATGTGTATCTTTTATGGGAAGTGTGAAAACATAGATTCATGGGTATATGGGAATCTGATAAGAATCTGAAAAGTGATACCTGAGAACTTCTCCCAAAAGATATATATATAAAGATGACACAAAGGAACTTCCAACTTGAGCTTTGATACCGTGTATGGCATGAAGATTGTTTGTCACCAAGTCAAAAAGATTTGTATCTTCCCAAAGTTGTGCACTAGCATGACAACCACTGATATGTTCAACACATTCAACATATAAAACGAAGCATGAAACTATTCATTCCTAAACTACTGCTGATATAATCTAAGGATCAATAATGCAAGCACTTGCTTTGTTGAATTCTGCCATAATATGAAGTAGACTGATGACATCGAAAGCAGAAACTTAGTTAAGAGAAAATTGACAAGAGTGACCAAAGAGCATACTTCTTTCGGTTTGTTTGTATTTTTCCTTTGTCAAAATCAAAGTGTTCTACCATCATCTTGAGGTGGGGTGTTAGACATACCTTACATATCCAAGATAATCAAGAACACCAGAGATCCGCCAATATATTTTTGTTTTTTAGGTGTAGCTCGCTCCGAGGAACCGATTCTCCTTCATTAACTACTTGTGTTCTCCATTAATAGACAATAAGCATTAGAAATTAAGCAAAAAGTTAGCTTCAAAAGATTTTACCTCAAATGGCCAGCTACAGACCACTTGTCAGCAGTTTTTGCTTCAAATTGAACTAGAGCTTAAGAGCCTATTGCCAGCAGGAGAGTTGTCTACTGACTAGCTGGACTCTACCACTTGTTGAACCTCAAAAAATAATATGCTCAGTGATAGTATCAGTTCCAATTTTGATTACCAAGGATACGTGCTCAGTGGTAGTACCAGTGTAGTATCAAGCAAATGTATCAGTGATAGCATCAGTGATGGGATCAGAAACTGTGCTCAGTGATAGTATCAATGATAGCAAATGTGTTCAATTATGACTCAACTTTACACATAGAAGAAACAAAAAATATAGCATGGATGAGTGCAAAGTAGACCTTTCATGATTAGGATAAAACACTGTTACTTATCAGGAGGCCGAGCACTGCTTAGGTGATGTAAAACCTAATAAAATGTAGAAAAAAATTGAAATTCAATAAGCAGCAATATACACAACAATTTAGATGATAGGGTGAATGAGACAGTTTATAGCTCACTTTAACTAGAAGTCTATCCTATAAATTCTCGTCAAGCCATTTGGTACAAAATAGATTCAGAAGGCCAGCATACATGGGAAGTACCTTTTAGTGTTCCAGATTTTGAGCCCATCGAATTAATGAACAACCCTTCTAAGTTGTCTAGATGAGGAAAGTGTCTAGAAAATAGGAGAGAGTATAGATCGAACAATGTCTGATTCTTGTAGTGAACCTTCGGTAGGCATTGCGAAAGTTATTAACTGATCTCTTAACAAGCTGAATATTGGAGAAACTAAATCATCAACTTTGTGTCAATATTTGTAAGATGCAATAACAAATAATATATAGAGGAAGGGATTGTTCGTCACATGTTTATCAATCTCTAGCTGTCAGAATGTAATCTTGTAAGGGTATCCTTGACAAGGAATTTCAACCACCACTACAACAAGCCTCCAATATTTATCTCAAACAAAAGAGAAAGGAAAAAAGAAACACTAGCACTAGAGAATTTAGTTCAAGAATTAAATTGTACAACTACTCTGAACTTGAGCACATGGACCAAGCTGCACATATTTCATTATATCAACAAACATACAATAAACGACCAAAATGTGCAACCAATTAAAATATATACGCAATGAACCCACATATGATCTCGCACTTTCTAAATTCAATCTACAATACAAATACAATTAGCCACTCACCCATGTCATAAAACCCATGGCTAACACTCAAATTTTGAGTGTTAGCCATAACAATCAATTTCAGTGTTAGCCATAACAATCATATAGATCTCTCAAGCAAAATCAAAGCAAATGTAGACGCTCAAAAAATTACTAGCACATCAAAAACAATGTTGTCGTTCATAACGTACTCATCTAGCACATTGAATATTATACCAGAAACCAAAAATATATTTAGTTCACAATCCCAACACGTGCATTACCAAATATATTTAATTTTATAAAGATAATTAATAACCCCAAAGTTCCACTCAACAAAAATATATCTAGTTTATGTTCCCTCCCAACTGAGCTATCCCCACATATTTTTGAAACTTATAATTCCTACATGAATGCTAATCACAATAATTTGACAAATTAAAATCTACAAAGAACATAGCCAGGTTCAAACTCATCTCAATTTATAATATGTTTGACATCAATCCAGAATGGGAGTAATTATGTTTAGAATCCCACAAATTTACAAGGATGAATTAATGTTTATTAAAAAAACCCCAAATTTTCACAAATAAATCAACTGTGTCCATATTGTGTCATGTTCCTATCCATGCAAGAATTTGAGTAAAGTGTAAAACACTCAAATCTCAAGCAAATAATCTTGGACAAAATTACATGCAGCTGTGTAAACAGTGTGAAACACTTAAATTTAAAGCAAAATTTGAGTAAACAGTGTAAAACCCTCAAATTTCAAGCAAATAATTTAGGATAAAATTATATGCAGCCGTGTAAACAGTGTAAAACACTCAAATTTCAAGAAAAAATTGAGTAAACAGTGTAAACCACTCAAATTCTAAGCAAATAATCTAGGAAAAAATAATATGCATACAAAAATTAGGGCAAAGACTAAAATATTTTGGTAAAAAATTCTAAAGATTGGAGAAAATATACCAAGCAGCAGGAATAGAGCACCTAGGGTTGAAAGGTCGGACAAAGATAGAGCAATGGTCGGAGAGAGAGAGAGCAGCAACACTGGAGCACCAGGTCGGAACAATGGTCGGAGAGAAAAAGAGCAGCAACACTGGAGCACCTAGGTCGGAGAGAGAGAGAGAGAGAGAGAGAGAGAGAGAGAGAGCAGCATCACCATTTTTTGATCGGAAAGAGAGAGGAAGAGAAATTTTTTTAGGTTGCTTGATATTGAGAAGTGTGTTCTCATATGTTTTGGGATAGACGGTCTGGATTGATCCATCCAATCGAACGGTTGAGATAGAAACATGTGGAGGTTAAGTTTTCCCCATAAAATTTGGCAATTAGCCGCCAAATGTGTGACATTCCCGCCGATCTATTTGGGACGGAAATGTGTATTATTTGGAACAGAAATTTTCATTAGTCCCAAATAGTGATCCATTTTCACAATTTGTCCCAAAAAAATGTAACTTTTTGTTACTAAAAATATAGTCGTCCCTAGAATTATACTTTTAGGACTTTTTAGACTAGTGTTCCTTATAGTGTCGTCCCAAAAAGATACTTTTTTTGTAGTGATAGGTTGTTTCTGGGACAAATCAGATTTCGTCCTGTTACCGTGATATAGTGTTGAGTCCCAAAGGGCGCTGCTAATGAGGCTGCGAGGCCAGCCAGAGCATCGGCCTCCAAGTTTTGTAAACGGGGGACATGTTCAATGAAGAACCCGGTGAAGGTTGAAATGATGTTCAACGCGACTTCATGATAAGGGATTAAATCTTCATGGCGAACTTCGTATTGTCCCCGAACCTGGTTTACGACGAGTTTTGAGTCGCCGTAAGCTTCCAGATGGTCGACCCCCAGCTGTTGTGCGAGCTGGAGTCCCATGACGAGTGCGTTGTACTCAGCAACGTTGTTGGAGCACGGCTTCGAAAGAGAGTACGCACGCTGGATGACCAGCTGATCAAGGGAGACTAAGACTACCCCCACTCCTGCGATGATTTGGCCTTTGGGGCCTGTTCTCGAAGTGCCGTCGAAGAACATCTGCCAAACGGGGCTTCCCTCGGTGACGTTGGATTCTTGGACCTCATCCGGGATATCTTCATAGAGTTTTGAGGATTCTGGGATAGGGTGTGCAGCTAAAAAGTCAGCCAGAGCTTGACCCTTAACAGCTTTTTGGGGCACAAACACCATGTTGTACGGTGTTAGTAAGATCGTCCATGTAGCCAGCCGGGAGTTCAATGATCCTGGCTTCGTCATGAGGACTCTGAGCGGATTGACTCGGGAAATGACATGAATTGTCTGACCCGAGACATAATGACGAGTCTTCTGGATGGCAAACACCAAAGCCAAGCACTCCTTTTCGACGGGGTTGTACCGGTGTTCGGCCCCGATGAGTGTTCGACTGAGGTAGTAGATTGCTTGCTCGTAGCCTGTATCGCTGTTTTGAGCCAGCAGAGCGCCAAGAGAATGATCCATGGCACGAACGTAGAGGAGAAATGGTTTGCCGGTGACTGGCGCTACCAGGACTGGTGGGCTCGTCAAGTAGGCTTTGATGTCGTCGAAAGCCTTCTGGCACTCCTCTGTCCAGACATAAGAGACTCCCTTCTTCATGAGCTGAGTGAAGGGTTGACATTTACCGGAAAGGTTTGCTATGAACCTCCGGATATATGCTAGACGTCCCTGTAGGCCTCGAAGTTCTCGAAGGTTCTTCGGAGAGTCCATGTTGAGGATGGCTTTGGTCTTCTCAGGATCAACATGAATGCCTTTCGCTGTGATGACAAAGCCCAAGAATTTGCCGCTAGAAACCCCCAGAAAGGATTTAGCGGGGTTCATTTTGAGTTGATGCGCCCGCATGAGATCGAAGACCGTCTTCAGGTCCTGTAGGTGATCTCTTTTGAGGCGGCTCTTGACTGCGATGTCGTCAACATAGCATTCGACTGTCTTGCGAAGATGTTGACGGAAGATGGTGCTCATAGCTCGCTGGTATGTCGCACCGGCGTTCTTCAAGCCGAAGGGCATTACTGTGTAGCAGAAAACACCCTTTGGAGTCCTGAATGACGTGTGTTTTGCGTCATCGAGGAACATCTTGATTTGATTGTAGCCTGAATACCCGTCCATGAAGGACATGCGCTCAAAGCCACATGTGTTGTCGATCATCACATCAGTGATTGGAAGCGAGAATTCGTCCTTCGGGCAAGCAGAGTTGAGATCCCTAAAGTCGATACAAACTCGTATCTTCCCGTTCTTCTTGGTGACAGGAACGATGTTGGCTACCCAATCCGGATGTTGTTCTTCACGGATGAAGCTGCTAGTCAAGAGTTTGTCAACCTCCTGATCGATGGCATTCATGATGTCCGGACGGAAGCGTCGCTGCTGTTGTTTGATAGGTTTGGCATCAGGTAAGATGTTCAACCTATGCATTGCGATCTGTGGATCGAGTCCCGGCATGTCTTCATAGCTCCAGGCGAAGACGTCGATATACTCTTTAGCCAGTTGGATTAAAGATTCTCGATCTTCTCCTTCCAGGCTTTTACTGATGAAGACGGGTTTGGAAGAAGACTCCTCCCCGAGGTCGATCTGCTCAACTTCGTCTTCGGTGGGAGGTTCACGAAGCTCAAAACGAGATTCCTATTGTTTTCCTAGGCGTTGGGCCCAGGGTTCTTCTTCGAAGGGTTCTGGCGCTTGGTCTTCGCCTTCACCTTTTTGAGGTTGTGCTGACGTCATGTTAGCTGACAGCACTTTCCTGAAGACTGATCCGATACTGGTATCGGAATCCCAAGTCGATGCTTCGGACGAATGGGAATGTTCTATGTCTTCTGCATCTGAACTCTCTGGGGTTGATGGCGGCGTGACATAGCCTAACCCTCATCCAGTCCGATTATAATAATCCTGTGGCTTTCCATTGGGCATCAAAAGCCGTACAGGGAGATGTCGACCCTTGCCGTAGTTTAAGCCTTTGTTGCTTTTCAGGTCGTAGCCCATCTTTTGGATGATGTGCTTAGCCGCATCCGTGTACCGATAGACTTGTACTCTGCCGGTATCAGGTTCGGGCTCGATTGACGGGAGGTCCCAACGACGTTCGACTTTGCCCGAGATGATGGTGCCTTGGTCTCGGCTCCGTGGAGGGACTATGAAGACTCCTTGAGATGGTACTATTTGATTATGGTAGACGGTCGTTATTTGTGTTTGCAACGACCATAGAGCGTTGTCTAATGTATACATGGCATTCCAGTGTGGAAGACAAGAATAATTAAAAGACACTCTATTATTGATAAAGTACGAGATCTTATCCCGTGGGATTACATTGTCAAAGGAGGGTGCCTCTACGTCAGCCGAGATATAATCTTCAAGCTCCTCGTCTGTAAGAACTGGGGGCGGACTAGGAGAGTCGAACACAGCTTTGGGGTCTGAGAGGGTTATATGAGCCTTCTCTGACACCTTGGATGACTGCGGCGGCTTGCCCTTGAGACGCACCTTGAGAGGCGCCTCGGTTGCGCCTCCGGTGAGTGGTGCCTTCCCTTGTAATTTTGCCACCAGGGGAGCCGATGTTTGAGGTGGCTTTCCCTTGAGGCGTATCTTCAGGGGTGCTTCACGAGCCGGCGCTTTCCCTGATAGCTTGATGCTCATTGGAGGCGCCTTCTGTGGTGGTTTCCCCTTCAGTCGGATTTTCAAAGGGGCGTCGGGAGTCGCCTCAGGCTCCATGTCTGGCTCTGTTGCCGTCTCTGCCTCATCATCAGCGTCGTTGGCTTCCTCCTCGTCAATGGGCTTGTATAAGTCGGAATCGGTGAAGTAGGCTTCAATCCCTTTGAAAGGATCGATGTCTGCAAACTCCGTCCGGATGACGCCATTGGTGGATACATACTTCATGCACTGGTGGAGCGTGGAGGGCACCACCATGTACTCATGCAGCCATGGTCGACCGAGCAGGATGTTGAAGTTGACCTCGGCATCTACTACAAAACAAGTTACCTCAGTTTTGAGGCTGCCAATGTGACACTTCAGTCGGATCTTGCCCAATGGCTCGCTCTTGCTAGCATTGAAGCCACTGATGGTTGTATTGGAGGGCGCCAGCCGGTACATCGGGATCCCCAGCTTTGATAGCAGCGCCTTTGGAATGATGCTTAGGGAAGACCCAGGATCGATCTGAATCCGGCTCACCTTAACCGAGCCAATGTACCCTGTATAATACAGCGGTCGGTTATGTTGGTGATGCTTGAGCAGCATGTCTTGTTGGGTGAAAGTTATGTTTGGGATAACTTCATCCGCACAGTGACAGTGCGCACAAGTAGTTGGGAGGTCTTCAGGCTGCTTGACCTGACTGAGAAAGGATTCAGCGTCCTTCAGAGCTTCGCAGAGAGCTTCTCGGGAATCTTTAGAAAGACGCAGGAGCTCGAACAAAGACAGGCGCGCAGGTGTACTGGCTAATTGTGCCAGAATGTCGAAGTTGTGAGGCTTGGACAGTCCCGAAGCATTCTCCTTCCGTAGAGGTCTGTCAAAACGGGCCTCCACCTGCTTCTGCTTATTGGCTGCTGAGGGCTTAGATGGACCCTCTTCAGGGATGGTGTTAGGAGGCACCACCTCGGCGGCGGCTTCGCCGGATTGGGAGCTCTGTTGTGCACGTGTTTGCACTGGAAGTGCCTCTTCTGTTGAAGAAGAGACTGTGCGGCAAGACTTGATCTTCCTGCCTTTTGATTTGGAGGTAGGGCGTACCTCCGATTGAGTCACCTCGGAGACGAGGTCGGGGTGAACCCAGAGGACCTCTCCTCGAGATATGGTGAGCGGGGTGAGTCCACTCACATTGTCACGAGTAGGTGGTAAGTTTACCACCTCCATTGTCGCCTTAGGGATGGAGATGACGCTATCTTGTGTGGTAGTTGGCGGCAAGGTGCCGAACTGAAGCGAAACCAGATTGGCCGACACCGTCTTCTCTTCATAGTCGACGGAGATTACATCCGCATTGATCATGCGCTGGATGTAATTCTTGAGGACGTAGCAGTCCTTGGTCGGGTGTCCGACAAACCGATGGTAGTGACAGTACCTTGGGTTGTCCACTTTCCCAACTTCATCGGGCCGCTTTGGGTCCGGTAGCTTGATCTTGTCATCCTGCTTCAGTATCTCAAAAAGTTGCAGGGTGTCGTCATCATTGAATGAATAAACCTCCTTGGGTCTTGGTGCCAGTGGAGGTTTCTGAGTAGACGCAGATGCGCCTTTTGAGGCATTAACAGTCAATGCCTGTTTCCCCTTTGCTTTTCGTCCAGAGCTGTTAGCTGCAGACTTTTTCCCCTTATCGTCAAAGGCGGGGAAGCTGACACCCAGAAGACGTGCATTGGCCGCCTTCTTTTCTGCAGCTTCAGCTTCGATGATCAGGGAGCTCCAGTCAGGAGGGGGAGTAGAGTTGAGCCAGAGCTTTACTGCAGGCAGCATGTTCATGCTGCAAGCGGAGAGGAGCGCATGTTCTGGCATGCCTGGAGGTAGCCTGAAGCAAGCCTGTCGGAAGCGTTCGATGAACGCTCGAACCATTTCCTTCTCCTTCTGACGTATCTCTATGAGAGACGCCATCGTCATGTCCTTTCCGCCGCCGTAGAAGCGGTCGAGGAAGTGGCACGTCAGGCCGTCGAAGGACGATATGGAATTGTCGGGGAGGCTACAGTACCAGTCATATGCTACTCCTTTCAGGGCCCCGACAAAGATACTGGTGAGGAGCGCGTCCTCCTTCGGAAGATGCCCTGTCTGTGACTGAAAGTATGTCAGGTACCGTCGCGGAGAGTCCTTTCCGTCGTATGGGGTGAGTGTTTGTGGCTTATACTTTGGGGGATAAACCACCTTGTTCCACTCGAGGGGATAAGGCTGGGGAATGCCCATCTTCTGGCGTTCCTCTTGCCTGTTCTTGGACTCGAAGCGCTCCCGCAGGTCTTTGATCATTTCGACCACATCCTCCGTAGAGCTAGGAGTCGGGGAAGGAGGTACCATCTGGATTGGAGCGTTTGAGGGCTCTGAGGTCCGAGGTGCTTCTGTATCCGAGGGCGCCCGTTGGAGGGGCACACTCGACTCCCCATTAGCTCCTGGGTCAGGACCAGTTGAAGGTGTCCTGATCAAGGCCGATCGCATCTCAAACACTGCTTGAGTCAGTGCTTGCATTGAGGCAGAGAGGGTTTTGAGTCCTCCCTCCAATGAGTCTATGCGCTGGACTATGTCCTGTGACGGCGCATCAGACTCGACATCATCCCCAGCCATGTATACTGTCCTGACACGGCCAGGAGTGGATGGATTGGTTGAGGCTTCGCTTTCGGCCTCACTCTCATGCGGGGGAGTCACTTCTCCCGGTGTTAGGCCACCCCCAGCCACATTCTGGATTTCATCTTCAACAGGCGCATCTGCAAGGGTCTGCTTGCCCTCGGCTCCGTCTTGAAGGACCTCTTCGTTTCCAGAACTACCCCCGACAGTGTCCTGGAGGACATCCTCATTTTGAGGGGCTTCAGGGAGAGTAATCTCGCCTTGATGATGGAGATCCGCCGCTGCTGTGCTTTGGACATCTTCCTCTTCGGAAAGAGGCTCAACAAGGGTCTGGCTACCCCCAGCTTTCTTCGAGGACTTCTTCCTCAACCGAGTGCCTTCAAACACTCCAGAGGTCGAGACAGCTGCCTTGGTTTTCCTCGACTGGCTTTTGGATGAAGACGAGGAATTGGCAGTCGTCTTCCGGATTGATGAGGAGTTGGAGACCACGTTGCATGAAGCGACCTTTGGCTCCTCTTCAGCTGATACCTTCGCCCCAAGGCGACGTCGGAGAGGTGTCGATGATTGTAGTCATTGGAAGACCGACTGTCTTGGTGGAGCTGCCGCCTCGCAACAGCAGTTGATGGTGACCACCGCACAAGTATGCCCCGTAAGAGGCGCATCGTGCTTGTTGGTCGACTCTCCTGACCGGCACTTGTGAGTGATCACGTTGCGTAGGTCGTTGGAGGAGAGTGGTGCCTTCACACCCCCTTCAGACGTATGGCAAGGCCAAACGCCGGGGTGGTCAGGTGAGTGCTGCGCCCCCTGATCTAATACCAAGCAGGCATCACGATCAGTAGTGGGGGAACCACAACATTTGAAGTGATTTGAACGGACCTCAAACGCACAACCAGAGGAGGCGCGGGAGTTCAAGACCACTGAGTTTGTCTCTCTCGACTTGGTTGTGCACGCAGTAGATGCGCCCAAGCGAGATGAGGGCTTCGAAGATCGACTCGTTGTTGGTACAGAAGCACTTGAGTCAACCCTGTACAGCTTGCCATCGGCAGCGCACGTGATGACGAGCGCGTGCCTCTTGCCGGCTGCTGGCATAGCACGTCTGTGGCGCATGGCCCGTGCCGCCTTGGATTTCTTCGTACCAGCCCGCTGGGGCGCATAGTACTCAGCATCCAAATTCTCCTCGCCATTACAGCGAGTGAGTCTGTCAAAGACAGAGGCTTTTTGTGGCGCATCAGAGGTGATGCGCGGGGCATTGGCTGCGCCCCTGCTCCGTCGACGTATCTTCCTCGCCTGAGAGGGAGATGGCTGGGGAACGTGGTCGGCCGCACGCTTCCCCAAGAGATGTGCTGCATCGGCGGGCGCACCTTGGTTGCTGAGACCGTCAGCAGGAAGGGAAGGCTGGATTGCTGCATCCCCTTCAGTGGTGGTGCCCGAGGCGTCGACCTTGCGCACCCAGGCCGTGCGGATCTTCTTCGGCTTTGGTAGCCGCTTCAAAGGACTCGCACTTCCTTCAGAAATGAACTCCTCGTACGCCTGTTGATTGAGGCGCACGACCAGCGTCTTGTGGGAGGAGCCCACCTTCACGTCGTCGGCCTGTGACACAACTTTCTCGGAAGAGGAGAAAGAGGTCCCCAGCAGAGTCGCCAGCTTGTTTGCCATTAAAATTGTTTGATTGAAAACTTTAATACAAACAGAACAGTATTACAATGTAGGACATAGATATAGTCCTAGGAGTACACTTTTGTTTAAGCTGGGTCCTTAGTGCCAATGGAGCGAGTGGTAATGCGTTGACTCCGTTGACCGGCTGACGACGGTTATCGGTTCTCTGAAGGCGTGGATTGCTCTGGGTGCTGGAGCTTGCTGAGAGGAGGAAGACGTTGAGTGTCTGTATCTGCCTCTCTGATGATTCCTCATATGTTCGTTGTGGATTCCGTCCGTGTGTGAAGGAGAAGATCCCTCTATTTATAGTTTTGCAGGCTGGCTGCTCATGCGTGCATGTAGGATGCGCCGGTGTGTGGGAACGCCACGTGGAGGTTGCTGATGGAGGCGCGTAGATGATGCACCCTGATTGAGGGGGAGAACTCTTCATACTGCTGTTGTGAGCCGGCACGTAGCAGAGGAGAAGATCTTTCCGTTGCTGAAATCTTGGACGAGTTGAGTCAAAAGACACGTGTCATCGACTCATGGCTCGAAGATCTCGGATTTGGTGGGGTAGTGATCTGGTGAGCTGTACCTTGGATCTGGGCGCAGGAGGAGGCTGCGGCTCATAACCTTTAGGGGTTATAAACTGTTTAGAGTGCATGGCTTTTGAGGCGCATGCAGGCGACTTTCCTTCTGTCTTTCGGGATCAGAGATCAGTCTGGGGCGCATGGCTTTTGAGGCGCATGCAAAGCTTCAACTGGAGACTCTTCTTCTGTCTTTAGGGATCAGTGAAGGGTCTGAGGCGCATGACTTTTGAGGCGCATGCTGGTTTGGACGCATGGCCGTAGAGGCGCATGGCGATTTGGACGCATGGACGTAGAGGCGTATGCGGATGGCCACGTGGCAGTAGCCGTCGGAATAGAGTCATGATGATGCTGACGTTGCCGACGCTTCGTTCTCTGAAAAAGCTGTCACTGTTCAGACTTTGGGAAGCGTGCTGCCAACTCTGGTGTCAGTTCAGCATTTAATGTTTGTGATATTCGATGGACAGCTGAGTGGGCACATTGGTTGTTGTCCCACTCGGCATGGAGATGTGAGGGAGGGCGCATCCTCTGTGGTGCGCCGGGTACTGTAGGGCGCGTCTGTGTGATGCACCTGATGCTGGAGGGCGCGTCCATGTGATGCGCTGTTTGGCTGGCGCATCCGACATGTCTTTTAATGACGCGGCTGTCTCGCTCCTCGAGTGCTATAAATAGCCGTTTGGCTGAATTCGAGGCATCCGGTTCATCCATTTAATACAAATTCATTGCACAGAATTCGAAGAGTCATCCACTTGGCGCGTGGGTTTGATTTGCCCGGCCTATAAATAGTAGCATAGAGAGAAGGTTTGCTCCTCATTCCCTCACGTAATTCCAACATGAACTTGGATATGCGGGTGCATTCTGTTGACGAAGTGCTCCCGAGGGTGAAGATGAGACGTCGTGTTGTCTTCGATGCACTTGAAGGTGACTGTTACATCCAAAAGACGGAGTCGAGGGCTTCCGAGGCAGGCGGAAGGTGCCTGTTGCATCCAAAGATAAGGATGTTCGGGCCTCGTCTCCGTTATTCCGGAAGAGCCATAGATCGGAATGGTGGTGCTAGGCTCTCTCTTCCTTCAAAGTGGATGCCGCCCATTTTGATTTGTGTTGAAAGCTCCTTGTGCCATGATTTCGATCACGGTCTTCCTTGGTCTTTGGAGGCTCTTTCGAAGCCTCCCCTGGCCACAGCATTTGCGGTGCTCTTCTCTTCCTTGGTTCCAGCCAGAGGGTTAAATGCTTTGCTTGGCGAAGCACTTATCAGGTGAGCCTGGCTGGAAGAGCGGCACATAACTGGGCTCTGCTCGGCCAGGTGAGCCTGGTTGGAAGAGTTGCACATCACTGAGCTGCTGAAGGGATGCACATAACTGAGCTGCTGAAGGGATGCACATAACTGAGCTACTGGAGAGATGCACATCACTGAGCTGCTGAGGAGATGGTAGGATGAGCCTGGTTGGAGGCGTATGGTATCTGCTGCGCCTAACTGGCGGCGCATGGTGACTGCTGCGCCTATCGGAAGGCACATGGTGGTTGCTGTGCCTATCTGGAAGGCGCATGGTGGCTGTTGGCTGTAGATCTAGGATCCTTCCTTTGTAGAAATTCTCCTAGACATGTAATAGACTTTTACATATAAAAAAGTCCTTCTTCGAATGTCTATGGCTTATTCGATTAGCTGTCTGAGTTCTGGCGCATATAATGCCTGGCGCATGGGCTTTCTGGTTGTGAAATTCCATGCTTCTACAATGTTCTTTTCGTGTTATTTTTTGTGGAGTTATTTTTATTGTTTATAGCCATGTTCATGTTTTGGCCTGGTGTTTCACATTTGGAGTTCTCGTCAGTACCATTGCTTGAGTCGTGTCATAGAACGAGTACGTGTAAGTGAACTGCTAAATCCTTGACATTGTTTTCTTGGCACCAGAGAGTCCACACTCGGGACGAGGGTGTTTTCCTTGATCTGTTTACATCCGTGAGTCCACGCTAGGGACTAGGATGTCGATTATTTGTACCAGAGAGTCCACGCTCGGGACGAGGGTGTATACTTGACTTGACTTGCACCAGAGAGTCCACGCTCGGGACGAGGGTATTTACATCAGAAAGTCCACACACGGGACGATGATGTAGTATTTGCACCAGAGAGTCCACACACGGGACGAGGGTGCCTTGCCATGAACTAACCAGAGAGTCCACACTCGGGACGAGGGTTAGTACTAACCAGAGAGTCTACACTTGGGACGAGGGTTAGTACTAACCAGAGAGTCCACACTCGGGACGAGGGTTAGTGTTTAGTTCAAACTCGTGAGTCCACACTCGGGATGAGGGTTTGGTTTCTTCCATTGATCTCATAATTATCGTTCATCTGGCAGTTTATTTATACGTAGTTGTTCTAGTGTTCGTGTTCGTGTCTGTGTTCGTATTCGTGTTCGTGTTCATAGTCATTTGTCTTATTCTTGTTCTTTCTTGCTTATTTTCTTGTGCATGATAAAACTGTTAGATAGGCATGTATATTATGTATCTTGCTATGTCCTCTGAGGACCTGATGATCTCCTCAGGTTTAGCGATTGTATGGAGTTAGCTAGTAGTTCTGGATGGCAGAGGATTGCGGTTCTTGTGGGATTCAGGTATCATTATTGTATTTATTATCCGCTCGTGCTTTCATACCTTATCATGAGATATCCTGTTTCTTGATTTCGTTTTAGACTCTTGTTATTTCCTTTAGAGTCTTATCGGACATATATGCTAGTGGGCTGCAGACCACGACCCATAGTGTTCATTCATGTTTATTCTTCTTATTGTGGATTGAGATATAGATTTGTTTGCCATAATTTGGCAGTTTACCCTAGCCGTGATAGCGTTTACGTATTCGAGTCGGGCTGGAGTCCGTTCGATACGTAGCTGGGCTTGCTCACGGACTCGCGTCCGAAAAGCGGGTGCGGGTCGTGACAAGTTTTTTGGTGGTCCATGCAGGTCAGAGCATATCGTATCGGTTACGTAACTGTATTGATATGAGCCTGTGCATCTGACTAAACCTTTAGAAATCTCAATCCACTCTGCCTTGAAAATTCTCCTAGAAATTCTCTACGTCCTTGAAAATTCCATATTTGCCCTCGATTATACTCTCTTTGCTTTCCGTACCGTTGATTCGCGTCCCTTCCTATTTCGGAGTGACGGATAATCATGCTGTCTAGAATTCATTAGAAATTCTTAAATTATAGTACATATTTTTTGACTATTGAGTGTTTGGTTGTTTATAGATATAAGGGATTATATATGCCATATGCCTAGATATCTGCCCAGTAGAATTGTTAGCAACTAGTTAGAAGACCATAAGACTTTAGTGACTGTGTTTTGAGGAGTAGTGTGACCAAAGGTGGTAGAAGTTCTCGAGACTTCGTGGCTACAAAATAATTAGGAGGAGGATATAAACTATTTTCGAGGAATTAAATTTGAAGAAGATTAAGGTGATAGTAGACTTCGAATTTTAAGGAATAGCTATGAATCAAAATTTCGAGGACAAAATTATTTTTAAGGTGGGTAGATTTGTAGCCTCCCTTCCCAAAATTTTTGAAAAATATTTTTTTTATTTATTTTTAAATAGGGGATTTTAGAATTATATAAATAATTAAATAGTTAATTATTACGGTAGATAATTTTAGCCATAGTTGAGATTTGGAGTACAAGGTGACTAGGAATCATGGCACGGATAGCTCAGTGGCGTGCTTTGACTAGTGGTTTAGTCATGGTAGGAGAAGACTAAGCCATAGTGATGCCATAACTAGGAAAACCAGGCTAAGTTGTAACATGACCATTATAAATAGTTTAATTAGTTATATTTTAATATTAATTGACATTAGGAGAATCGGTTGTACCGAACCAGCCCGGACTGGACCCGTACCAAGCCCAAGCCCATGTAATCATGCGGGACGTCCAATGACATTCGTGTCGATGTATTTTGGTATAATGGTGTCGTATTCTGTTTTAATGATACAATGAATATTTTCTAAGTAATCTTAATTAAATATTATAAATATTATTATTAGTGTGATCCAGTGACCATTGTATAAAGTAGGTCCTTGTATATTTTGAGATTATTAGATTGTACAAAATGGTATATACACCATTATGGATTTATTGAATTACGTTATTTTTATTATTATTGATATTATTATTATTTTATTATCAATATAATTGAGGTTATTAATATATAACATTATTTTATTGTTGCTGGTTAAATTATTTTGGCAAATAAATGTTATACATATATGCCTAATTATATAAATAGGCTCTACATAGGAATATATATGCTATTGGATTTTAACTAGAATTTTATAGAGTATATTATATTAGTGTATATATATATGACTAAAAAAAAAATAGTTATATTATATGTGTATATTATATATAGTGTATTTTATGGAATATATTATATATAGTATATATATATATATATATATATATATATATATATATATATATATATTTTTTTTTATATATATAAATATATATATATATATATATATATATATATATATATATATATATATAGAAGAAATAGAATGAATAAGCCAATCCCAGCCCAAGCCGAGCTCAGGCCGGGCCAGCTACTCCTAAACCCCAACGGTACTGTAGCAAACTCAGTTTGTTGAACGACCGCGCGTTCTGTTAAGCCATGCTATATATACACGTATGTGTATACATCGGATAAAAACACCAAACCCTAAACAAAACCGCGCCGAACCTCGAACCGCCACCCTGCGCGCCGGGGGCCTCGACAGCGCCGCCAACCTGCGCGCGCCCCTAACCCCCGCACGTGCGCGCGCGCCGCCTGCGCGCCACCATCGGGGCGGCGACCGGCGGTCGGCCGCACAAAACAGGAAGGACGACAACAGTAAATGCAGTCCGCCGAGGCGAATTTGCTGCGTGTTTTCTTCGCGCACGCTCGACGAATCATCGAGTCATTTTCTTCGGTATGCATCTAACCTAACCACCTTCATTTCGATCATATTAGTTCAATTTATGTTGCACGACACGCGTCACGAACCGAGCCCAAAGATTGACACAAATCTGTTCCAAAATAGAGTTTATAGCAGTCCAACCATCCATGTTTGGAGATCGTTTTTGATCAATCTAATACCAGGTTAGAAATTCTGCTTGATGACAGCCCTAGACAACCTATAGGGCTTCGAATCCCTTTTTACGGAATTTGATTCCATCGACTACGTGTCGAGAAATAAAATCCCAAAGTTTTCCAAAAACCTGTTTTAAAAACTAGAAAATTGTTCCACACGACGTGCGTCCCGCCATTCCGGGCGACGTGGTCGCGAACCAAAAGCATCGAAAGCTGCGTAACGGCTTCGTGGTCGTGTGGGCTTTGACGAAATTTAAATTGGTCGCGTGTGCGCGACGAATTTGATGCGTATCCGTCGAAATTTACCGTATCGTGCACTTTGCAAATTTCTCAATTACTTTGTGCATGCTCGTCAGATCGAGACAAAACTTCTGCCAACAGGACCGTATCATTTTTCTAGTCCTGCATGCCAAGTTTGGTCCGATTCTGAGACAGTTGATAATATCACCGTTTTGCGGGCCCCACGGTCCGACTCCAATTGCGATTTTGTACACGGCCCGCCGGAATCCAACTTTGGACATACGGTTGGGTTCGTATCGAAAAACCGGATCCGTAGACATAGTTTAACGATTTTAGAGACCATTGACTCTGGCACGCTTTTCGGTGCAAAGCGGGTCCAACGGTGGACATCATTTTTGCCTGAAATTACCGTTTTGCCCATGTGTCCAGAATTGGACTTAAGGACAGGCAATCCTAGCTAATTTGACTATTCTGAGAACATTGGTAATGTTTGTTTCAGCTTTCGGAGACAGTTGTGATGACTTGGACTTTCTGACTTGTTTATTGGCGATATATTGTTGGTTCTTCGCACTGCCACCAGGCAAGTATACCTTGCATTCCTCTACAGTTTTACTTACATGCATTTTTTTTCATTTTTTAGTCATTTGATTGTTTATGGACATGTGCTTTTCGTGTTATTTTCTGTGGAGTTGTTTTTATTGTTTATAGCCATGTTCATGTTTTGGCCTGGTGTTTCACATTTGGAGTTCTCGTCAGTACCATTGTTTGAGTCATGTCATAGAACGAGTACGTGTAAGTGAACTGCTAAATCCTTGACATTGTTTTCTTGGCACCAGAGAGTCCACACTCGGGACGAGGGTGTTTTCCTTGATCTGTTTACATCCGTGAGTCCACGCTAGGGACTAGGATGTCGATTATTTGTACCAGAGAGTCCACGCTCGGGACGAGGGTGTAGACTTGACTTGACTTGACTTGCACCAGAGAGTCTACGCTCGGGACGAGGGTGTTTACATCAGAGAGTCCACACACGGGACGAGGATGTAGTATTTGCACCAGAGAGTCCACACACGGGACGAGGGTGCCTTGCCGTGAACTAACCAGAGAGTCTACACTCGGGACGAGGGTTAGTACTAACCAGAGAGTCCACACTCGGGATGAGGGTTAGTGTTTAGTTCAAACCCGTGAGTCCACACTCGGGATGAGGGTTTGGTTTCTTCCATTGATCTCGTGATTATCGTTCATCCGGCAGTTCATTTATACGTAGTTGTTCTAGTGTTCGTGTTTGTGTCTGTGTTCGTATTCGTGTTCGTGTTCATAGTCATTTGTCTTGTTCTTGTTCTTTCTTGCTTATTTTCTTGCACATGGTAAAACTGTTAGATAGGCATGTATATTATGTATCTTGCTATGTCCTTTGAGGACCTGATGATCTCCTCAGGTTTAGCGATTGCATGGAGTTAGCTAGTAGTTCTGAATGGCAGAGGATTGCGGTTCTTGCGGGATTCAGGTATCGTTATTGTATTTATTATCCGCTCGTGCTTTCATACCTTATCATGAGATATCCTGTTTCTTGATTTCGTTTTATACTCTTGTTATTTCCTTTAGAGTCTTATCGGATATATATGCTAGTGGGCTGCAGACCACGACCCATAGTGTTCATTCATGTTTATTTTTCTTATTGTGGATTGAGATATAGATTTGTTTGTCATGATTTGGCAGTTTACCCGAGCCGTGACAGCGTTTACGTATTCGAGTCGGACTGGAGTCCGTTCGATACGTAGCTGGGCTTGCTCACGGACTCGCGTCCGAAAAGCGGGTGCGGGTCGTGACAACCGATGCTGGTGTCAGAATCCCATGATCTGGAATCCGAAGAGTTAGAACGCTCCTCACTATCGGATTCAGAGCCTGCTGGGGATAATACTGGAGGAGAAGCATATCCGAGACCTCTTTTGGTCCTGCTGTTGTACATCTCTGACTTTTCTTTTGGAACAGCCATACGGATAGAAGTTTTTCTACTCTTACCATAGTTGAGGCCGATCTTAAAATCGTAACCCATCTTTTGGATGATGTCTTTTGATTGTTGACTGTAACGACGGAGTTGAAGATGCCCTATGTCGTTAATTTTGCTATCATCCGTATAGCTGAATTGTTGTTCCGGTCCTTTACTAAAAAGTATTAGACTTTCGTCTTTCTTACGAGCGGGAACAATACGATATGAATCCTTTAGGTGTTCAAATGAAACTTCTGTTTGAAGAGATTGCACAACTCCCATTGTAAATGACTGAAAGCTATCTAACATATCCAAATAGCATTTAGCATGATAAATGACATCAGTATACTGGAAAGTAGATGTTTTTTTATTGATTTGTACATTTGTATTTACAGCAAGACCTTTAGCCTTAGCAGGCTTGGTCAGATTGATTACAAGAGGGGGAGAAGAAGAACGTGGAGGAGGATTGGTCTCGTTACGACGGAGGTCGATAACAAGCGGCTCAGAGGAGGTGAGCTCCCTTTTGTCCTTGTTATGAGATAAATCAATAACAAGTGGCTCAGAAGAGGTGAGCTACCTTTTTTCCTTGTTACGACGTAAGTCAATAACAAGTGGCTCAGAAGAGGTGAGCTCCCTTTTATCCTGATCATCATCAGTAGATTGCTTCTGGACTGGCAAGTGAATAGCCAGTAGCTTGGAAGACTGTGGATGAGAAACACGCCCTTTGACAGGTATGATAAAGGTATCATTAGCCACTTTTTCTTGCTCTTCTTCAGTGTCCAGAGACAGGACAACCTTCATGAATTCATCCTTGTACATACGAGCATCGTTGCAATATGCTTCAACGCCTTTGAAAGGATAGAGATCAACAACCTCCTTTTGCACCTCTCCATTGTCATCAACATATTTAAAACATTGATGGAGAGTCGAAGGGACAATGTTATGCTCATGCAGAAATGGTCTTCCCAGCAAAGCATTGTAGGAACAACCATGATTGTCAATGATGTAGAAGGTAACCTTTGTGCGAAGATTGTCTATTTGGAGTTTTAGGTGAATCTTGCCCAAAGGTTTATTCCTCCCCGATTGAACCCGAGAATAGTGGTAATTGTACTGGAGAGACTATGCACTGGGATCTTCAGCGCATCCAACATTATCTTCGACATGATACTGAGAGCAGACCCTGGATCTATCAGAATACGATCGACTTTCATCGAGTCGATATATCCTGTATAGTAGAGAGGACGGTCGTGCCTGTTGTCTTCCATCAGCATGTTATCTTGTGTGAAAGTTATGTTTGGAATTAACTCCAACACACTATGACAATGGAGGCAAGAGACTGGCTCTGCTTTTGGCTTCTTTAAGAGGGCTAGACAAGTTTCAGCTTGCATGAGAGCCTCGCTCAGAGTTTCCCGAGTCTCTTTGGAGAGGCGCAAGAGCTCGAAGATTGACAGCCGGGCTGGTGTATTGGCCAACTGAGCTAAGATATCAAAGTTATAAGGCTTTTCAAGTCCAGAGGGAGATAATTTCTTCAAAGGTTTGTCGAAGCGGACTTGCTGTTTGCCTTTGTCAGTAACCGTCGACTTAAGAGGAGTAGACTCTACAACCGGTGAAGACGCAGTAGGAATATCCTCAGTAGAAGCGGGCTGCATTGGAGCAGGCTCAGAGGAAGAAGCAGGATTTTCTTGAGCTTCGGGGTAATCCTTTAGATAGGCTTTCCCTGATCTGGTGCCCAACAGAATTTTTTTATCAACTATGGGGGTCAAAAGACACCATATTGTAAATCTTTGTCTTGCCTTTGGAACGGTCTTTCTTCTTGGAAGAAGAGGGAACTTCGAACTCTGAAGCAAGATCCGGATGAATCCACATAATCTCGCCATTGTCAAGAGACAAGGGGACGAGACCTTCACTTCATGGAGGAAGGAGATTCTCGATCTCGAGAGTAGCTTTAGGGATAGGAATGACACCGTGCTGTACCATCTGGGACGGGAAGTCACCAAATTGAACTGAGACCATGTTTGCAGTAACAGTCTTCTCATCTTGCTGCAGAGTGACAACACTGGCATTGACTAGTTCTTGGATTTTGCCTTTGAGCACATAACATGCCCGAGTGGAATGTCCGATGAACCTGTGATAGACACAGTATTTGGGATGATCAGTCTTACCAACTTCATCGGGCTTCTTAGGATCTGGGAGCTGGAGCTTATTGCTTTTGATCAAGCAATCAAAGATGCTCACTGTGTCATTCTCGTCAAAAGAGTACTCCACTTTCGGACGAGGTTCCCTTGGTGGAGGTGCTGAAGGAGTAGAAGTGGACGTAGGGGGAGCTACGTTGACCGCCAGAGATTCTTTATTCTTATTCAAATTGATATTCAAAGTTTCTTTTCTCTTACGGTTATTTTGGCGATTGCTACCACCCGATGTCTGGTGCTCGTCCCGGTCGGGGTTAGACATTTGTACCCCTAGTTGCTTGAATTTGTCAGCGCTAACTTCAGCTGCTTTAGCGTTGACAATGAAGGATGGCCAATCTTGGAATTGAGTAGACCCTGTCCATATGCTGATGATAGGCAATAGATTTGCCTTACAGGTGTCTACGGTGACAGCAGCCGGAGTTCCAGGAGGCATTTTCAAAGCTTCCCGACGGAACCTTTCAATGAAACTCTCAGCAGTTTCATTGTGTCTTTGTTTGATTTTATTGAGGGCTGACATAGTCATGTCGTTGATCCCCTCATAGAATCGTTCCAAGAAGATTTGCTTTAGGCCAGAGAAGGAGGTGATACAACCATCGGACAAGCTTCTATACCAATCGTATACGACGCCGGCTAAACAGCCAACGAATACTCTGGTAAGAAGAGCGTCATTTGGTTGAAGTTGGACAGTCATAACCTCAAAGTGGTTAATGAACTGACTGGAAGAAGTGCTTCCGTCAAACAGCGAGATGGTTGGGATCTTGTACTTCGGAGGAAATGGAACTTCCTTCCATTCAACTGGATAGGGTTGCTTGATCCCCAACCTCTGCAAGTTGTCCTTCTCCTTGAAAGCCTCGAACTGAGTGCGTAGGAGCTTGACAGCTTCATTGGCATCTTCTACTGACGTAGAAGGAGCAGGCTGAATGACGGTGTTGGGAGAAGAAACAGCATGATAAGCACTACCCCCAGCACTGTCACGCCCCGATTCCGTAGAATCGATAGTCGTCCCCCGGACGTGATGCCGTGCGAACCTATGTTGCGATCGCACAAGGCATAGTCATAAGGTTATCCGAAACACAACATCAAGTTAGAGTACGCAGAGAAATTGAATGACACATTTAAAATAGAAGTTGACTTTTTCATTGATAAAACTTCATTTACATTGACTTCATTACATTCATTGTTGTGCGGGCTACAATATGACTCGACTTACAAAATGAACGCCGATGAGATAGTCATTCCATACATTACACCCCTTTATACAAGTAAAAACTATTACACATTTCTACCTACTATCGCGGAAAGTCGAGCCGCCATCTTTTCTTTTGGACTGAGTGCGGGTCTTCTTCAAAAGGAATCTAGAAACAAGCCTTCTCATGAACGAGGCTTCAAAAATGTCCACGCCGCCTTGAGATTTTAAGCGACACGCCCTTCGTAGTTTGGGGTACCTACGTGGAGAGCGAGGATCAGTACATTACACTTTGTACTGGTGCGTGGCTATTTAAGTTCCAAGCTCTCATTTTGGTTGAAGAGTTTATATGACTTAGAGTATGAATGTTTCTAACCATCCTAATGGATTTCAAATAAGCATATGACAAGCATAATGAAATTTACGTTGAACTTACTCGCGGCGGACCGTGCCGCGCCTTATGAAACTTACCATGTTCTTCCCTGTCAATTGTTATCATTTTCATACCAAATGCAATATTACGTGTGGTTGGTCACTGGCATAACAAGCCATCCTGGACTCTATAGCTTTTGTTAGCCGGGGCCCTTGCAGCGCAAGTAGCGAGCCCCGCTGCAAGTCTCCGCTTAACCCGTGCTATCATCCAACACAGCTATACACCGTGTTTCCTTTCTTGGCCGAAACGGTCCCATGGCCTTAGGTTGCCGTTACGGGAAAACTTTTACCTTGTCGACAAGTTGTCCAATGACCGAGTTCAGACAATATTTAGTTATTAAGGTCTAGCCTACATTCTCTTTGAAACTTGATCATTTTACCGTGTCCGTGCCCTTGCATTCATTCTTTCATCTGCAACAACACTATCGATTTGCTTAAGAAGGGGTCGAGAAGAGAAGGGTCAGCCACTCACCTTGAGTTTACTTCGGCGAGAGAACTTGTTGGTCGCGCTAGACGTCGCCTACGCGATTACCTAAAATTGCACAAGTAACCGATTAGAACACTGCATTATTCAAGGAGTTCGATAGGAAATACGAGTTTGAAATGCAAGCCATGAAAACCATCGAAAACATTCACGAAAGCACATTCAGAAAACAAAGCCAAAACTAACGCAAGCGGCGTGAAAAGTAGAGCAACGGGAGGTCTCTTTCGACTCAGCCGCAGAGTCGTGCAACCCGCTGAATATGGGACTTGGTTCCGAAGAAGACATTCCATAACGAGGAATGGATCTTAATTCAACCGTTCCCGTTCGATCGACTCGGTCGATCCCGACCTATCGGTCCCGACCGAATCGATAGCGACAGTGTTCCTTTCTCGCGCACCCCGTGGACAGAGTACGGGGCACGATGTAGGGACGGGGCACTACACCATAACCAACTAAGAAAAAGTTTCGTCCTCGAAACTTAAGAATATAACCTACCTTTACGAGAACAATGAAGGGAACTTCTTCTTCATTTCTGACTCAAGCTCCCACGTCGACTCCTCGACTGAATGGTTTCTCCAGAGGACGCGAACTAGAGGAATAGCACGGTTGCAGAGAAGTTTATCCTTGCGCTCCAAGATTTGCACCGGCTCTTCGACATATGACAAGTCCGCCTTCAGGTCCAGCTTCCCAAAATCTACCACATGCCCCGGATCGTGCACGTACTTTCGCAATTGTGAGACGTGGAAGACGCCATTTACCTCTGACAATGCAGGCGGCAAGGCGAGTTGGTAAGCTACCGGGGCGACTCGCTTCAATATTTCGAACGGGCCAACAAATCTTGGGCTCAACTTTTCTTTCGTACCGAACCGGGAAACTCCACGCATAGGCATTACCTTCAGGAATACATGGTCGCCTTCCGAGAACTCGAGGGGGCGTCGGTGCGTGTCGGTTTTGTGCTATCTTCAATCTTTCTCGTATCAACTTGACCTTCAGCACGGTCTGCTCCACCAGCTCCGGACCAAGTATCTGCCGTTCCCCGACTTCATTCCAGCAACTGGGCGATCTGCACTTCCGGCCGTACAAAGCTTCATACGGTGCCATTTGGATGCTGGACTGATAGCTGTTGTTGTATGCAAACTCGGCCAGCGGTAGATGGACGTCCCAACTTGACTTCAAGTCGATCGCACAGAGTCGTAACATGTCTTTGAGAATTTGGTTCACCCGTTCTGTTTGGCCGTCAGTCTGAGGATGATAAGCTGAGCTGAACTTCAACTTGGTCCCCAGTGCTGAATGAAGACTACTCCTGTCACGACCCGATCCCAACTAATTGGGTCGAACCGGATCATGCCCAGCCTGTACCGTTGTTGAGACGGCGGCAGTAAGCTGTCCAGTAGCAGGTAACCATACAACAACACTATATTTGTCACAACTCAAAATTCGGAAATTTAAAACTTTATTAAACTTTTACAATGAAATGAAAGATACAACTTAAACCATTTTCTACATACATCAAGAAGAAAAGAAAACTCTAGGCAAACAGCTCATCAGTCTCGAATTCCTCGTCTTCTAGTTGGGATCGCGGAACAAAGCCTCATCAGTGATACCTAAAATGTTGGGTCTCCAGTCAGGAGGGAGCAAAGTACAATTCATGCTAATTTGACAATTGAAATAATAATAGAATCATGCACTTTTAAACAGTTTTGAAATCAACAATTAAGCAGTTACAGTTTTAAAACAGTTACAGTTCTGTGATGTGAATAGGCAATAAAATATGACCAGCTTAGGCTTGTTACAGTAAGGGATATGGGATTTGTTACAGTAAAGTTACAGTATGGTCATACTCATTACACTATTCTTCCAGTCCCCAATAGTTACAGTAGTTACAGTCAGTGCTCGTGTTGTATCGTGGTTTAAACTTGCAATAAAACGATTACTAAATAATTGTAAACTAACACGAAATGTACTTGCCTCAGGTTTGACTGGACTAGAAAGGTTGATACGTCGGGATGGAAGTTCAGACTCTTCCTCGAAATCCTACATTCGATAAGCTGTCTCAGAAACCAAGAATCGTCAATGCTAACTAAGCTAGTTGCAATCTCTAAACTGTTCCCTAGTCAATTTTAAATCTTTTAATTAGCTAACACAAGCAAAACGCGATTATTAGTGCGTTGATTAAATACGAGGGAAAAAGATCGTTTTAACTTTTGAATTCGGAAAACTCGTCGATGCCAGATTAATTATTAAAACATGGTATTTTCTATAAATATAAATATAAAGCTAATTTTTCTTATTTTAGTGAGAAATACGTGATTTTTAATTATAAATAACTTGTCAATTTTAGGTGAGAAAATATTAATTAATTTTATACGAAAATACTTTTTAGTCAATTTAATCGTTTAAATAGAAAACTCGTAAAACCAGAAATGACAAGAAAATCTAAGCTATTACAGTTACAGACCACAGCCAGCTGGGCTTATGCCCATTACAATTTATTTACATAAATTGAAATAAGACAAACTGTCGTTAGTCATAAATTGAAATATTAAAATAAAATTTAAACAGAAATTAAATAGTAAAAATAATGGTAAAAATAGAGTCTCAGATATGGACCAATCATCATCTTGGCTAATTGCCTCAACGTCCGGGCGGGGCCGATTTCGTTTGCACTTAGCCGGGTCCATTGACCGATACGGTCGTCACCCAAAATCAAATATCAAATAAAACTCCGAAAATTATTTTAAATTCATTTTTAAAATAATCCAAGATTTACGGAAAAATCGGACAGCATCTCCTCTGTTTTTGGTCAACCCAAAAACTGGGAATTGGCGCCGATAATTTCCTGCAAATCCCAAACCAGGGAAAAACCCGAATTTTTATATATATAAAATCCACAACCAATCCACAGAATAATCGGGACGACCCGAAATAATTTCGGAAGTCCGATTCCAATCCCACAAATCACAGAACGTTCCCGGAAAAATTCGAAAAGCTAAAACATACCAAAAATCCATTCCCGAAATATTCCGGGAATCCAAATAATTCACAGGACCTTTCCGAAAGTCTCGGAAAATTACGACGTCGCTAAAACCGAATTCCCAAAGGGAATCGGGGACCATTTCATCATCGACTAAAATAATAAAATGAGCGGGACAGGGGGTTATACCTCGGATTGCTCGGCTAGAGCTCTCAGATAAAAAATAGAAAGAAAATGAGCTCCAAATTAGCGAACGTATTCCCGAAACAGCGCTGAAATCAGCAGCGTCGTCGAAGAACGCCGAAGAACTCAGAAGCTAGGGCACGACAGGGGTGCTAGCCAAAGAGGAGTGAACTGACCAGGGGCGCACGAGGGAACGGGCGCGGCCAGGGACAGATCCGTGGGTTCTGACCCGGATCGGCAGGGAGCGCCGAAGGGTGGTTGCCGAGGGAAGCTCGGCGGGAACGTCGCGCAAGGGGGCGCGGGGCTGCGGTCGGGCGGAGATGGTGCCGAAAGGAACCGACGGGGTGGTCGGCCGGCGCTGGCCGGAGGGAGAGGGGCGCGACGAGCTCGGGGGCGCGCTGGAGTGGGTCGCCGGAGTCGGGCGGCGTCGACGGGGGCGGTTGGCCGGACTTCGGTCGGCAGGGGCGTGGGCGCCGAGAAGTGGACGAGGGTTAGGTGGGAAGAGGAGAGAGTAGTCTTCTGTGAAGAAGAGTTAGAGTAGGTAAGGAAAAATTTGTTCTCTTGTGAGGAAAGTGAAAGAGAGAGGAGAGAGTTAATATTTGTGAGCAGAGAAAGAAGTTTGGTGTTCTCTGATGAATTCGTGAAAGAGGTGGGAAGAGTAGGAGAGTAAATAAAGAAAGAGGGGGTGTGGTGTGGGGTGAGGAGTAATTTGAGAGGAGAAAAGAATGGGTTTTCCCATTGATCGAGTAAAGGGTTGCTGGTCCTACGAGACCAGCTGAAATATTCTTTTTTTTATTCTTAATAAACAAACCAAGTCAAAAATCAGAATTAAGAAAGAGAGGAAAAGGATTGGGTTTGGGCTCAGGCCTGGGTCTGGGTTCGGACTCGGGTCTGGGTCTGAAATCCAAAGATCCATGTTATTATTTTTTTTCGAAAACATTTACAATCAAAAATATATAAATATAATAATAATAATAATATTAGAAATACTAATAATAAATACTAACACTAATATTAATTAATTACAAAACATGGGTTTCACAATCTTCCCTCCTTAGAAAATTTCGTCCTCGAAATTAAAAGGCAGGGTAGGAGAATCAAACAGGTATGGGTACTACACTCGTAACTCAGGTCCAACAATAAGAATTTCCAAGGCAGTCGTGGATGAGATGGTTTATGATATCATCAATGTAGAAAAATACAAAAACGAACCAAAGTACACGAGGTTGATCAGACCATCATGCACCGGTCCTGATTCGACAATAATTAGTGGGTGCACCCAATAAAATATTGTCATGATCAAGCTTGATAAAGAGATAGCTTGCAAAACTAGGCTGACTTAGCAGCATCAGTCAAGTTTAGAACGAAAAGATAAGAAGTAGGAGTTTAAGTGATGGCTCAAATTCTGATCTTCTTCTCACCTCTGACTACGCTTGCAACTGGTTTCTCTGGTACTGAAAGGTTGAGTCCAATCTTCAGCTCTGAATTATCCAATATGGGACTCGGATCCGGAATGTAGCGTCTGAGCTGTGATACGTAGAAGACGTTGCACACTCTCAAGATTAGCTGATAGAGCTAACCGGTACGCTACTTCCAACTCGTCTTAAAACTTCAAATGACCTGATGTACCTGGCTCAACTTTCCTGCTCTGCTAACACTGATCGTTCCTCTGGTAGGAGGAAATCTTCACAAAAGACGCTATCTCCTTCTTCAAACTCTACTGATTGACGATGCTAACTTGGTAGTTGTTGTAAGAAAACTCTACAAATTTAAAATAATCTTCTCTAAGACCCTCCAATTTCCAAAACACAAGATCTAACATATCTTCAAGCGTCTGGATTATCTTTTTGATTGTCCGCCGGTTTGTACTCCATAAATCCGGTAGGGGTGCCTCTCGTACAATGCTGCCAACTCCTCGGTGAATAAACTAACCTTGAAGGGAATAAAGTGTGCTGACTTAGTCATCGGTCCACTATAATCCAATTGGTGCCCTTTACTCCTTGGGAACAAGGCAATCCTTACTCAAAGTTCATTGTTATATGCTTCTACTTCCACTCCGAATTTGTCCAGCGGCTGCAACAAACTTGTTGTTCTCTTACTAAATTCCCCATGTTGACAAATTCACATCTAATCCCATACCTGGAATTGTCCTTCTTCATTCCATAGCACCAATCAATGGAGGTATATTCCGATACATCTTATTAGCTCCTGAATATATGGAATACTGCGACTGGTGTATTTCTTTCATCAACTCGTTCCTCCGTTTGTCGGCCGATATGCAAAGTCTCGTACCATTTTTCAGAGTTCCACTGCTGATCAATTTAGAAACCCTCAAGTGTTCCTGCCAACACTTGATCTCTAAGCCTGCAAAGTGCCTCATTTTGAAACTACGTCCTCTTGATTTTGTCCATCAGCCTCGAACTTCATCAATACTGAATCAGCATCCAGCGTTGTCCTTCTATCTCCAGGTAGTATAACCTCCAGTCCAAGCTTCTCGACGTCTTCTAGTAGGTGCCACTCCTTGGTTAAGAACATCGTCACTGGGTATCGACTAAGTGTATCAGCGATCACATTAGCCCTACCCGGGTGATATAGCGGGTCGATGTTGAAATCCTTCATCAGCTTCAGCCATCTTCTTTGTCTAACATTCAGCTCTTTCTGAGTGAAGACATATTTCAGACTTTTGTAGTCCGTATATATTTTCACTCCCTTTCCATAAAAATCATGCTTCTATAGCTTCAAAGTAAAGATAATTGCAGCAAATTCCAAATTAGGTGTGGGATAATTCTTCTTATGAGTCTGTAGTTGCCTAGATGTGTAAGCAATTACTTTTCCATGTTGTTGAAGAACGCAACCCAGTCCTTTTCCAGAGGCATTACTGTAAATTGAGAAACCATCGGTTCCTGCGGGTAGCGCAAGGATTGGTGTAGTGGTAAGTCTCTTCTTCAGCTCCTCAATGCCGCCTGGCAATCTTTCGTCCAGATGAACTCTTTATTCTTCCAAGTGAGCTTCGTCATCGGCTCAGCAATCTTGGCGAAATCCTTCACGAACTTCTGATAGTAGCCAGCCAAGTTCAAGAAACTTCCGGATTGAACTTGGGGTATACCACTTTTCAACAGCAGCTATCTTCCATCGAAATTTCTTCTCTTGACAACATGGCCAAAAATCCACCTTATCAAAGAAAATCCACGTTCAGATAACTTACCATAAAACTTCTTTTTCTTCAAGGTTTCCAGAACTTTCCTCAGATGTTCTTCATGCTCTTCTTCAGTCTTCGAATATATCAGATTGTTATCTATAGAGAAGATAAACTGATTCAAATACTCATGAAAAAACTCTGTTCATGAGATTCATGAACACAGCAGGAGCATTTGTCAGTCCAACGTCATGACCAAAGAAAACTACCCATACTTGGTGTTTGAACGCCGTCTTGGAAATGTCCTCCTTCCTGACTTTGATTTGATGGTAGTCAGATCTTAAGTCAAACTTCGAAAACACCCTAACTCTACACAAACAGATCAAACAGATCCTCGATCCGGGCAGAGGGTACTTGTTCTTTAGTGTCTGGTAATCGATGCACATCCGTTGTTCCATCCTTCTTGGGCACAAACAAGATAGGGGTTCCCTAAGGTGAAGTTCCATCTTGGATAAATCCTAGAGCCTTCATTGATCTGGTCCTTCATCTTCTTGGCCTCCTTCGGGTTGACTCTGTAACATCCTTTAGAAATAGGGAAAGAGCCGGGGACTAGGTCAATGGTGAATCCTATGTCTAGATCTGGGATAATCCGGGAAGACTATCAGGAAAAACATCTGCCATAAAGGTGTAACTAAGAATTTTATCATGTGGAGAATTACAGCAAAAACTCTTATGATTGATCTAAGGACTTCCTGTTACAACTTCCAAAATTAGATAATGTTATTCAACAGTCCTAGGTACTATTCTTCATGGTTCTGGCTCTTGCATGAGCAGTCTCCAACTGCTTCATCTTCTATGAACCTCGAGTATGCATCATGCCTTATTGTAGGAGGCAGGGTCTGCTGGATAGGAAGAGAGTCTCTAGGTTGTGGCCTAACAGGTGTTGCTGGGATAGGTATTCTGGTATGATGGAAAGATAAGGGGCAATCCTTTACCCGATGTTCAGCAGATCCACATACCAAACATTTCTCCAATCTCTTACGACAAATATTGGCTTGGTGACCAGGCCTTTTACAGTAGTCACAAACCAATAGCTTCTTACGATATAACTGCCGGATAGGGCTCAAAATGTCTTCTAGATTTCAGGGGTACCCCTCCTAGGGTGAGGTTCCGCTCTAACTTGGTTTAAGATAGCTAAGGCTACATCATTGACGTTCTTCATGTCTTCTCTCGTGATATTCATCTGTTCCTGCTGGGCTTCATCTTGAGCTTTCTGGGACTCCATGATTACTTGAAATAGGACAACCATTTGGGAAGGTATTGGCTGGTACTGGTGGAGCAACAGGAATGGATACTCCACCAAGGAAATGCAACTCAGCTTGAGAAGAGGTAGGAATCGCCAGTGTAGTGAAAACTTCACTGGATGCATTATGGGGACGGTCAATCAGCTGCGAGGAAATAAACCCTGGACTTGGTTGAGGAGATGGGGTATGATCCGGAGATGACACCTCATCGCCAGCAGGATTGGTCTTGTCAATGGTCATTCTCTGGATGGTTTAGGATGCAAACATAAGCAAGGTATCCTACCAGTCTATAGTCAAACAAAAATATTTATTTATAATATATTTCGGTCCTATGTTGTGACAAATTGATGTTCTAGTGTTCTAATTGTTTCTAAATATGTTTTCCTAAGTTGTTGTTCTGACCTGCATGGGCCACCACTAAAAATATGTCACGACCCGATCCCAACTAATTGGGTCGAACCGGATCATGTCCAGCCTGCACCGTTGTTGAGACGGCGACAGTAAGCTGTCCAGTAGCAGGTAACCATACAACAACACTATATTTGTCACAACTCAAAATTCGGAAATTTAAAACTTTATTAAACTTTTACAATAAAATGAAAGATACAACTTAAACTATTTTCTACATACATCAAGAAGAAAAGAAAACTCTAGGCAAACAGCTCATCAGTCTCGAATTCCTCGTCTTCTAGTTGGGATCGCGGAACAAAGCCTCATCAGTGATACCTAAAATATTGGATCTCCAGTCAGGAGGGAGCAAAGTACAATTCATGCTAATTTGACAATTGAAATAATAATAGAATCATGCACTTTTAAACAGTTTTGAAATCAACAATTAAGCAGTTACAGTTTTAAAACAGTTACAGTTCTGTGATGTGAATAGGCAATAAAATATGACCGGCTTGGGCTTGTTACAGTAAGGGATATAGGATTTGTTACAGTAAAGTTACAGTATGGTCATACTCATTACACTATTCCCCCAGTCCCCAATAGTTACAGTAGTTACAGTCAGTGCTCGTGTTGCATCGTGGTTTAAACTTGCAATAAAACGATTACTAAATAATTATAAACTAACACGAAATGTACTTGCCTCAGATTTGACTGGACTAGAAAGGTTGATACGTCGGGATGGAAGTTCAGACTCTTCCTCGAAATCCTACATTCGATAAGCTGTCTCAGAAACCAAGAATCGTCAATGCTAACTAAGCTAGTTGCAATCTCTAAACTGTTCCCTAGTCAATTTTAAATCTTTTAATTAGCTAACACAAGCAAAACGCGATTATTAGTGTGTTGATTAAATACGAGGGAAAAAGATCGTTTTAACTTTTGAATTCGGAAAACTCGTCGATGCCAGATTAATTATTAAAACTTGGTATTTTCTATAAATATAAATATAAGGCTAATTTTTCTTATTTTAGTGAGAAATACGTGATTTTTAATTATAAATAACTTGTCAATTTTAGGTGAGAAAATATTAATTAATTTTATACGAAAATACTTTTTAGTCAATTTAATCGTTTAAATAGAAAACTCGTAAAACCAGAAATGACAAGAAAATCTAAGCTATTACAGTTACAGACCACAGCCAACTGGGCTTATGCCCATTACAATTTATTTACATAAATTAAAATAAGACAAACTGCCGTTAGTCCTAAACTGAAATATTAAAATAAAATTTAAACAGAAATTAAATAGTAAAAATAACGGTAAAAATAGAGTCTCAGATATGGTCCAATCCTCATCTTGGCTAATTGCCTCAACGTCCGGGCGGGGCCGGTTTCGTTTGCACTTAGCCGGGTCCATTGACCGATACGGTCGTCACCCAAAATCAAATATCAAATAAAACTCCTAAAATTATTTTAAATTTATTTTTAAAATAATCCAGGATTTACGAAAAAATTGGGCAGCATCTCCTCTGTTTTTGGTCAACCCAAAAACTGGGAATTGGCGCCGATAATTTCCTGCAAATCCCAAACCAGGGAAAAACCCGAATTTATATATATATATATAATCCACAACCAATCCACAGAATAATCGGGACGACCCGAAATAATTTCGGAAGTCCGATTCCAATCCCACAAATCACAGAACGTTTCCGGAAAAATCCGGAAAGCTAAAACATACCAAAAATCCATTCCCGAAATATTCCGGGAATCCAAATAATTCACAGGACCTTTCCGAAAGTCCCGAAAAATTACGACGTCGCTAAAATCGAATTCCCAAAGGAAATCGGGGACCATTTCATCATCGACTAAAATAATAAAATGAGCGGGAAAGGGGGTTATACCTCGGATTGCTCGGCTAGAGCTCTCAGATAAAAAATAGAAAGAAAATGAGCTCCAAATTAGCGAACATATTCCCAAAACAGCGCTGAAATCAGCAGCGTCGTCGAAGAACGCCGAAGAACTCAGAAGCTAGGGCACGACAGGGGTGCTGGCCAAAGAGGAATGAACTGACCAGGGGCGTGCGAGGGAACGGGCGCGGCCAGGGGCAGATCCGCGGGTTCTGACCCGGATCGGCAAGGAGCGCCGAAGGGTGGTTGCCGAGGGAAGCTCGGCGGGAACGCCGCGCAAGGGGGCGCGGGGCTGCGGTCGGGCGGAGATGGTTCCGAAAGGAACCGACGGGGTGGTCGGCCGGTGCTGGCCGGAGGGAGAGGGGCGTGGCGAGCTCGGGGGCGCGCTGGAGTGGGTCGCCGGAGTCGGGCGGCGTCGACGGGGGCGGTTGGCCGGACTTCGGTCGGCAGGGGCGTGGGCGCCGAGAAGAGGGCGAGGGTTAGGTGGGAAGAGGAGAGAGTAGTCTTCTGTGAAGAAGAGTTAGAGTAGGTGAGGAAAAATTTGTTCTCTTGTGAGGAAAGTGAAAGAGAGAGAAGAGAGTTAATATTTGTGAGCAGAGAAAGAAGTTTGGTGTTCTCTGATAAATTCGTGAAAGAGGTGGGAAGAGTAGGAGAGTAAATAAAGGAAGAGTGGGGGTGTGGTGTGGGGAGAGGAGTAATTTGAGGGGAGAAAAGAATCGGTTTTCCCATTGATCGAGTAAAGGGTTGCTGGTCCTACGGGACCAGCTGAAATATTCTTTTTTTTTTATTCTTAATAAACAAACCAAGTCAAAAATCAGAATTAAGAAAGAGAGGAAAAGGATTGGGTTTGGGCTCAGGCCTGGGTCTTAGTTCGGACTCGGGTCTGGGTCTGAAATCCAAAGATCCATGTTATTATTTTTTTTCGAAAACATTTACAATCAAAAATATATAAATATAATAATAATAATAATAATATTAGAAATACTAATAATAAATACTAACACTAATATTAATTAATTACAAAACATGGGTTTCACAACTCCAGAAGCGCGCTACGAACCGTCCATCCCGATCAGAGACGATAGAAACTGGGACCCTGTGTAGCCGAACTATTTCATCAAGGTATATCTGAGCAAGGCGGTCGACGCTCCAAGTAACTTTGATGGCGATAAAGTGCGCTGACTTGGTTAGTCGATCGACGATGACCCAGACGGCGTCATTTTCCCGCGACGTCCTCGGCAAGCCAACAACGAAGTCCATAGTGATGTGATCCCATTTCCACTCTGGAATGGCAAGGTTCTGCATCTCTCCGCCCGGTCGCTGGTGCTCGGCTTTGACTTGCTGACAGGCCATACATTTTGACACAAAGAGCGCTACGTCCCTCTTCATGCCGTGCCACCAAAAGACAACGCGGAGGTCCTTATACATCTTGGTGCTGCCAGGATGCAAGAAATATTTTGCATAATGTGCCTCCGACATTATCTCCTTTCTAAGTTCTACGTCGTCCGGAACGCATAGTCGTCCCTTCACACGCAACACTTCCGACTCGTCCTCTGCAAAGTCGGACGCTTTCCCTGTCGATATCAGCTTCTGCATCTTCTCCAGGTAGGGGTCGTCCTTCTGTGCAGACTTGATCCTCTCCAGTAGGCTCGGTTCCACCTGCAGTTGCGCCAGTTTCACGTCTCTGAAACGAACTCGGAGCTCGACGCCCATTCCTTCCAAGTCACGCAGCCGTCGATCGTTGATGCATAACGAAGCTAAGTACTTCCGGCTCAGTGCATCTGCCACCACATTTCCCTTGCCCGGCGTGTAGTCGATTGATAAGTCATAGTCTTTGATTAGTTCGAGCCATCGCCTCTGCCGCAAATTCAGTTCTTTCTGGGTGAAGAAATACTTGAGACTTTTGTGGTCCGTATAAATCCTGCACGCTACGCCATAGAGATAGTGACGCCACAGCTTCAACGCGAACACAATTGCCGCTAGTTCTAGGTCGTGCGTGGGGTAGTTCTTCTCGTACGGCTTCAACTGCCGGAAAGCAAAAGATATCACCTTATCCCGCTGCATGAGCACACACCCCAAGCCCTGGCCAGAAGCATCGCTGAAGATTTGAAATCCCTCCGTCCCTTCAGGAAGAGCAAGTATCGGGGCCGAAACGAGCCGTTATTTGAGCTCCTGGAAGGAAGCTTCACAGTCGTCTGACCACTTGAATGCGACTCCTTTCTGGGTGAGGCGAGTCAACGGCGATGCGATCTTCGTGAAGTCCTTCACGAAGCGTCGGTAGTATCCCGCCAAGCCTAGAAAGCTTCGAATTTTGCTAACTGATGCGGGCCGTTTCCAATCAGCAACTGCTTCGACTTTCTTCGGATCGACTGCGATGCCCGCGACGGAGATGATGTGCCCAAGGAATGAGACGTTGTTCAGCCAGAACTCGCACTTGCTCATCTTCGCGTATAACTGATTCTCTCGAAGGGTTTGGAGTACCGTCCGCAGATGCTCTGTATGTTGCGCTCGATCCTTCGAGTAGACGAGAATGTCGTCGATGAAGACTACTACGAACTTGTCAACGAACGGACAGAACACCCGATTTATTAGATCCATGAAGACGGCAGAGGCGTTTGTCAGACCGAACGGCATTACCAAGAACTCGTAGTGGCCATAACGAGTGCGGAAGGCAGACTTTGGCACGTCATCCGGCTTGACCTTGAGTTGGTGATAACCCAATCGCAGATCAATCTTCGAAAACACCGTTGCACCTTGGAGCTGGTCAAACAAGTCGTCGATGCGGGGCAGGGGGTATTTGTTTCAGACGGTGGCTTTGTTCAATTCTCGATAGTCGATGCAGAGCCGCATCGATCCATCCTTCTTCTTCACGAATAGCACGGGCGCACCCCACGGCGAGACACTCGGACGAATAAACCCTCTGTCGAGCAATTCCTGAAGTTGTGCCTTCAATTCTTTCAATTCTGCAGGGGCCATTCTGTACGGAGCCTTCGAGATCGGCCGGGTGTCGGGAAATGTGTCGATGGTGAACTCTATTTCTCGATCGGGCGGCATGCCGGGTAGCTCGTCTGGGAACACGTCTGGGAATTCTGCCACAACGTCGGTCTGACCCGCGTTTGCACCATCCTGTCGCATGTCTCGAACGGAAGCTAGATAGCCTTCGCACCCGGAATGCAGCATCCGTCGAGCAGATATTACGGAGATCACCATGCAGGTCGGCGACGTCTCACCACACGAGTAGCAGAATTCAGGCACTCCAGGCATGCGGAATGTGACCTTCTTTTCAGCGCAGTCTATGGTTGCGTTGCACGGCCCGAGCTAATCCATTTCCAGAATGATGTCAAAGTCCTTTATATCTAAAACTATCACATCCAGACCGATCTTTTGACCGCCGATACAGATAATTCTGCCCGCACAAGCTAAGTTTATAAGAATTGGTGTGCCCGAAGGCGTGCTTACGCTAAGGTCGAGATCTAATAATATTACAGGAAATTTGTGCTCGGCGGCAAAGTCCGCCGATATAAAACTATGTGAAGCGCCTGAATCAAATAATACTCGAGCAGGCACATTATTGAATTTTAGTATACCTGACACTACTATATCTGATGCCAGCGCTTCGTCTCGAGTCATGGCGTAGACGCGGCCCTGAGTGTTGGGGCGACGATCTTGGCCATTTTGCAGTGCAGGTTGAGTGGGCGGAGGAGGTCGGGGCGCCTGCCCTCGATTCTCTTGGCGGTGTTGTTGTGGTGGTGTGTTGGGACGATTTGGTCTTCGACCCATGCAGTCTCAAGCTCGGTGGCCCCTTTCTCCACAAACGAAACATGCTCCCCCGGTGAAGCAGTGGTTGGCATCGTGTCCGAAATTGTTGCACTTGCTGCATCGAGGTAGTGGGTTCTGCCCTCTATAGCCGCCGTTGTTTGGACGCTTTGATGCGTAATTGTTGCCTTCCGTATAGCTAGGACGTTTGTGATTGGAGTGGCGCACAACGTCGTCAGCACCGGAAGGATGCAGGTTCTCAAGGCGGAGAGCGTGATTTAGAGCCTCGTCTACGGTCTTGTACTCCGGGACCCCGACATGCGCACCGATAGAGTGTCGCAGGCCCACTTCGAACCGTCGCACACGGCACTCTTCAGTAGGCAGAAACTGACCAGTAAACTTAGACAACTTGTTGAATTCTGCGGCATATTGTTCCACTGTCCGGCTTCCTTGCTTCAACTGCATGAATTTATTCTCCTTCGCTTGACGAACGGCTGATGGAAGGTACTGCACTTCAAAAGCTTTGCGGAACGTGGCCCAAGAGATCGGCGCAGTGTTGTTGTCCGGTCGGATCGCTCGCTTACGCACGGCCCACCAGTCGTGCACGTTCAACCGTAGTTGAAGTTGTGCGCAAGCGACTTGCTTCGATTCTTCAATGCCGAGAAGCTCGAAGTGATCTTCCAGCTCTTCCAACCAGTCGATCGCCATGGAAGGGCCTTTGGTACCGCTGAAGGAAGTGCGGCACGCCTTCTTGAATTCTGACACTTCAAAGTTGTACTTTTTCGGTGCCGCTGGTTGACGCTCGGGATCCTCCGTATCGATTTCAATGGGTTGGATCGCCGGCACGGTGACGGTAGGCGTAGTCGTAGAATTCCCGTTGGCCGCCATTGTCTGGACGATCTGCTGCAGGGTATTCAGCTGCTTTTGTTGAAGCTTGGCATGTGCGTCGAAACGAGCTTCGAAGCGAGCTTCGAACTGGGCCTGTCGTTCCTCCGTCTGTTGATGTCGGTTCTCGGACTGGTTTCGCTGCACCTCCATCATACGCAGCATCCTTTCGATAGTATCGTTAGAAGGTCCGCCCCGCGATCGATGCGAACTACTAGAGCCGCTAGAAGCGCTCTGTTCTTGCTCGGCCGTGGGTTCCGTCACTTCTGCGATATGAAGGCAAACGCATCAGTCACAAATTATTACGGACTCATTGTATAGGACAATTTATCTCATCGATGCGAGGTCAAAGGATGTAAAGCCGTGCTCTGATACAATTATGTCATGCCCCGATTTCGTAGAATCGATAGTCGTCCCCCGGGCGTGATGCCGTGCGAACCTAAGTTGCGATCGCACAAGGCATAGTCATAAGGTTATCCGAAACACAACATCAAGTTAGAGTATGCAGAGAAATTGAATGACACATTTGAAATAGAAGTAGACTTTTTCATTGATAAAACTTCATTTACATTGACTTCATTACATTCATTGCCGCGCGGGCTACAATATGACTCGACTTACAAAATAAACGCCGATGAGATAGCCATTCCATACATTACACCCCTTTATACAAGCAAAAACTATTACACATTTCCACCTGCTATCGCGGGAAGTCGAGCCGCCATCTTTTCTTTTGGACTGAGTGCGGGTCTTCTTCAAAAGGAATCCAGAAACAAGCCTTCTCACGAACGAGGTTTCAAAAGTGTCCACGCCGCCTTGAGATTTTAAGCGGCACGTCCTTCATAGTTTAGGGTACCTGCGTGGAGAGCGAGGATCAGTACATTACACTTTGTACTGGTGCGTGGCTATTTAAGTTCCAAGCTCTCATTTGGTTGAAGAGTTTATATGACTTAGAGTATGAATGTTTCTAACCATCCTAATGGATTTCAAATAAGCATATGACAAGCATAACAAAATTTACGTTGAACTTACTCGCGGCAGACCGCGCCGCGCTTTATGAAACTTACCATGTTCTTCCCTGTCAATTGTTATCATTTTCATACCAAGTGCAATATTACGTGTGGTTGGTCACTGGCATAACAAGCCATCCTGGACTCTATAGCTTTTATTAGCCGGGGCCCTTGTAGCGCAAGTAGCGAGCCCCGCTGCAAGTCTCCGCTTAACCCGTACTATCATCCAGCACAGCTATACACCGTGTTTCCTTTCTTGGCCGAAACGGTTCCATGGCCTTGGGTTGCCGTTACGGGGAAACTTTTGCCTTGTCGACAAGTTGTCCAATGACCGAGTTCAGACAATATTTAGTTATTAAGGTCTAGCCTACATTCTCTTTGAAACTTGATCATTTCACCGTGTCCGTGCCCTTGCATTCATTCTTTCATCCGCAACAACACTATCGATTTGCTTAAGAAGTAGTCGAGAAGAGAAGGGTCAGCCACTCACCTTGAGTTTACTTCGGCGAGAGAACTTGTTGGTCGTGCTAGACATCGCCTATGCGATTACCTGAAATTGCACAAGCAACCGATTAGAATAATGCATTATTCAAGAAGTTCGATAGAAAATGCGAGTTCGAAATGCAAGCCATGAAAACCATCAAAAATATTCACAAAAGAGCATTCAGAAAACAAAGCCAAAACCAACGCAAGCGGCGTGAAAAGCAGAGCAACGAGAGGTCTCTTCTGACTCAGCCGCAGAGTCAATCCTCAAGGCACAACCCGCTGAATATGGGACTTGGTTCCGAAGAAGACATTCCATAACGAGGAATGGATCTTAATTCAACCGTTCCCGTTCGATCGACTCAGTCGATCCCGACCTATCGGTCCCGACCGAATCGATAGCGACAGTGTTCCTTTCTCGCGCACCACGTGGACAGAGTACGGGGCACGATGTAGGGACGGGGCACTACAAGCACCTGACTGACTGGGTATAGGTTGGACTTGTACAGGAGGCACTGAAAGAGATGCTACCCCCAGCCTTGTATTGACAGGCACCGACGATGCTATGATTTCAGGATTTGTAGGAGGTACGGTCGGTGGGACTGTATGCTGGGCCACAATGATGGAATGAATACTTGCAACCATTTCGGCCATGGTCTTCAGCTTATCTTCTAGTGCAGCTATTCTTTGTTCTTGGCTGGCTGAACTGGAAGCATCGGGATCTTCATTGACAACATAAGCTGTCACTTCTCTGGGTACGGTGGAGGACACTGTTTGTTCTGAGCTTTCACTGTATGCATCGTAGTCAGAGAAGGAATCATCTCCTGAGTGAGAAAGAAGAAGATGACCAGAAGGATCTTGAAGATTCCTTTGACCGATTGTGTCTCGACTTCGGGAACGGGTATGTCGGAATACTCCTTCAGAAGATTCTTGGAGTAGATCCAAATACCATTGGCTTGGCCTGCGAGACTTTCCGTGCTTGGAACACTTCCTACCCCCAGTGTCTCTGGAAGTCATATTGACAGAAGCGTACAAAACTTCGTCTTCATCTTCCGACATAGGTTCAGAGCTAGAAAAGTTCAGACGATCGAAGACAGATCGTCTTGTTGTCTGACAACAACACTTGATGACAACTTTGTGATTGCAATGATGTCCAAGTGACTGCACTGGGGATGTTGGGATATTGTTCCATTTTTGCTTGAGGTGTTCTCGGAGATCGGGAACAGCAACGGGACGAGCAGACGTTTGAGGGATGTGTTCTTTGACAATATTCGAAACATGGTTTCGATTCTTCAAATGTTTTGTCCCTTGAGTGTACATGGAAGTACTCATTTCATTGGCATAAGTGTCCGAATTCTTGATCCTGGAAGTTTGCTTCTGACGTTGGTTGGTCTTCGGCATTGGCTGTTTGCGTTTTACCGAAGTTGGTCGATTGAGATATGTTCTTAAATCAGCAAACTCACCCCCAGGGGCTTCTGTCTGAGACACCAGCAATCTTCCCTGTTTAGAGCGGGAGATCTTGAGAGTTGGGAGATCTTGAAACTCTGCTACCGTAGTAGGCAGAATACCTCTCTGATCAGTACACTTCCCTTTAGCAAAGAGAGGAGAAGAATCCTTATGAGAAAGGGTTCTTGTACTAACTGGTGCCGGAGCACGTTCAGTTTGATCTTCTACGGTAAAAACCGAGGAAGACTGAGAAAAGACCAAAGGGCCTTTTCCTTTGTTTTGTGAAGAAGGGTTAGCTAAAGAGCGTTTTCCTCTGTTGTCTTCCAAGTCATGGGATGAGGAAGTTTGAGAAAAGACCAATGGACCTTTTTCTTTGTTCTGGGGAGGAGGAGGAATAGCCAAAAGACTACCCCCTGTGGATTGCGCAGGAGCAGCAGGGTGCTTGAGAGGAAGAGTAGAACTTTTCCCCTTGCTGTGGGAAGATAAGAGATTAGCCAAAGGGCTGTCTCTCTTAGATTGTGCAGGCATAGCTTGCGCATGGTTTGATGGCACACTAGCAGATTGTGCAGGAGTAACTCTGGCAAAAAGTCTTCTGGCCTCAGTCACAGTAATTTGCGCAGCAGGAGTCATGTTGCCGGATTGCTTGGATTGCACTCTGGTTGCTGGAGTAGTGGACTATGCAGGCAGAGTGGCAGCCAATTGCGCCAGTGGAACATGAGTCTTGTACTTTGATAGGGCAGCATAAGAAGTGGTCTGTGCACTGTTAATATCAGACTGCGCATGAGGAGTAGAGACAAATTGTGCAACAGTCTTGGCAGCAGAGACATTAGACTGTGCAGCAGTCTTGGTGGCAGAATCAACAGACTGCGCAGCAGTCTTTGGGATCCACACTGGGCGTACTTTGCTTGTGGCAGAAGTTGTCGCAGTACGAGGAGTGGTCCTGGAGTTGATCATAGCTTCGTAGGCCGTCTGGTTGACCTTCACAGCCAGCGTCTTCTGCATCTTTTCGATAGACGCAACGTCACATTGAGTTGTCACTTCCTCGTCGGAGGAGAAAGTCGTCCCCAGCAGAGTCGCCATTTTGTTTGCAAAAATAAAAGTTGATCTTTATTTCAACAAACTTTTTAAAGAAGATTACAAGAATTCTGGGAAAGTACAACTATAGGAATCCAATCTAGAAGACGATTGCTTTATCCCTTGGACGATGTGAACTTTGAAGACGATAGCCTCTGAAATTGAAGGCAAAAGCCTCGGAAGAATGCAGCAGCACTTGGGCAAGAACTCCTGAACTCTCTGATGATGATCTCTGATCTCTGTACGTATAAAATTTCCCCTAGGAAGGACTTGAAAATCTATTTATAGAGTTCTAGAAATAACTAATTTTTAGTTATTCTGGACTACGCATGTTGGATTACGCTGCTTTGGACTGCGCACGCGTCAGATTGCGCTGGCAGTTACTTGATCGTGGGCCAACTGTCTTGGACATATGGCATTATTTGATTGAAATGCGCATGATCGTGTACAGACGGTTGCCACGTGATGAGTAATTGATGGCATGAAGGCCACATGTACATTTGTCAGTTGTCTTGATGAAGTGCGCTGACTTTGGATTGCACTGAGATGAACCGCGCTGAGATAGACCGCGCTGGCATGGACTGCGCTGCAGACAGATTGCGCTGCATGTACAGCTGTCCTCGAGCGCTGTGCTGCACGATAAACGAACAGTTTCCTCGTTCTCCGTACTGTCAGCTGTCAGAAGATCTGATTCTCTGTCAGGTAATGATGATGATGCCACGTCAGCATGCGCACTTGGATGAGTACGCACTTCAGCCTGTGCAATCGGATGGTTGCGCAATCTGACTTCTGCGCAATTCATTTGGAAGATGTATTTCTTGATTTTCATGACTTTGTTGATGGGTGCAACTTGATTTTTTAGGACCTACATCGGTTAATCTCTTTGATAAGATATCATCAACCAAGGCCTTCATCTCTTCGGCCGTCAGTTTGCCACTGATTGAATCCATGGCTTCTTCAACTGTGAACCCTATTCATCGTCTTCTTCGGTGTCTTCGACGTCGGAGTCGGCAACTTCTCCAACTTCGTCGTCGTCTTTGTCTTCGTCGTCTTCTTCTTCGACGTCACAGACTTTACGAATGCGCTACTAACTTGGCCAGCACCGGTGCGCGTATGTAAAGTGAACACGTCAAGTCACCAGAGAAGACAAGATTAGTCTCTGTAGAGATCCCGATGTGAAGAAGGAATAACAAATAAAGCATTTGTTAGTTTCAAACGACGTAAGCGAGGATCAGAGTTGGTGCAAATAAAGCATTTGGCAGCCGTCTGTCTTCGAAATACGCCTCTCTTTTTTTGACGGCTAGGGTTTGTAGTAGATGGAAAGGCTAGGTTTAGACATGGTGGTGGCTAGGGTTAGGGTTTGGGAAGGGGGGTGCCGCTGGAGGTCGGGAAGGGGGGGCCGCCGGTGGTCGGGAGGGGGGGGTGGGGGGTCGGGGGGGGGGTCGGGGGGGTCGGGGGGGGAGGGTCGGGTGGTTGCTGGTGGAGGACGATAAGGGGAGTCGGGTGGCTGCTGGTGGAGGACGGTAAGGGGGGGTCGGGGGTGGTCGGGGGGGGGGGGGGTCGGGGGGCTGCTGCTTCGGGGGGGTCGGGGTTGGGTCGGCGAGGGTGGAGGGGTCGGCAAGGGAAGGGGGGCGGCAAAAAAAAATTTGTTTTTTTTGTGGAGAGAGAGAGAGAGAGTTATGGCTCTGATACCATGTAGAAAATAATGGTTGGATGATTTTATTGATGGACTACTTCACTACCTATAGGGAGTCTAGCTCCTCTACATACTACATATTCCGATGTGGGACTAAAAGTCCTTTATTGATTCTCAACACACCACCTTGGCATCAACGATGAGCAATCTCAACCCTGTTTTCACCTTCCTCATGGCATGTCTGCTAAGGTCTCAGGTTTATATATCATGATTATAATCACTATTAGAGTCTGCTTGGTAACGGTGTTTTCACCGGTTTTGAGATGTTTTTGAACCGACTGTTTATGAAAACTTCTGCTTGTTAATTTTTTTTTGATGCACCGGTTTTGGTCGGCTCAAACCCCCCCCCCCCCCCCCCCCCCCCCCCCAAAAAAAAAAACTGGTGTAATGTATTTTTGGGTGGCTTTATAAACACCCCAAATCGATGGATTTTGAGCGGCTCTATTTTATTATTCCATTTATATCCTCAAAAAATATATGTAATTATAACTTACCGATACCCGTCCCTATTTAATTTATTCGTGTAAAAAAAACTTTCAGAACCGCTCGTTAGCGAATTACCAAGCATGGATAAAAACCGCTACTTAAAAACCATCAAAAACCGGACCCCTCATAACCGTTCATAATCGGTACTCTAAAAATACCTCATAATCGCTACCCCTACAATTGCCAAGCAGATCCTTAATGTTGTGATGTACGTACTTATATGCTTATGTTTTAATTGTTGATCTTGATAGACTAGAGGAAGTCGATATCATGAGTATGAGAGGGCAGGCTAAGATCTTCGATACCCTTTTATGCGTAGGAGGCGCGATGGTCATGACACTGGCCAGGCAGGGTCCTGCGCTCAATCTCAGCCACATTAGGCTAGCAGTACTGGACAGAGACTGGATGTTTGGTGCATTGCTTCTGGCTGCAAGCAGTTTCTCTCTATCAGCATTTCTAATTTACCAGGTTAATTTCTCTCTCTCTCTCTCTCTCTCTCTCATCAAAGATTGATGAATTTTCAGTCCGAGAAATAATTAAATGGGAGAGGGTCTTGGTGCTATTAGCTCAGGACAAGGACAATCAATAACGAATGGCCTTATTCTAAGAAAAAAATTGAATATTTCAGGTCGTATCCGAAACGGGATCAAGGAGATTCCGGCCAAATTTCATTAATATAAAGTATTAAATATTGAATACAAAACATACTACAATGCGAAATTTAATACAATAGAAAGAGAATGAAAAACTTACCTGTGGTTCTGAGAATAGTACGGCTCTAGATAAAAATACAGCCATTCAGAGAGCATGCTCCAAGCACTAGTGGATCTCGTCATTAGGGACGGACATAGTAAGAAACAAATGAGATCAACTGATTCCACTAAACAAAAAAATGTCGATACTACATATATAGGGACAGAAACAGTAAAAGACAAGTGCGGACATAGTCGTCCGTCCCTCTTCCTCATATACTTCATAAGTTTAGAGACTTCACCGATCAAAAAGCAGAAAGAATAGTCAAAATTTGATGATTATTTTATTGAGATATACTTGTCAGCTAATTTTGATAGGCTGTTGTTTGTTTGTGTGGTTATTAATACAGTCATGGATCATACAAGAGTACCCTTCCCAACTGTCAATGAGTGCTCTCGTCTGCTTAATGGGAAGCTTTCAGGTGTCGGCTGTTAGTCTCTTGCTAGAAAAACCTGCAGCTATGGTACTGAAATGGGATCTTCAGCCACTCAGCATCGTGTACAGCGTAATATACTTATTTCAATGTTACTATTTTCCGGTGCATCATGGAACTATTGGTGGGAAGTCGAGGTCCGCTGAGTAATTCATCGCCTAATAGGTGCCATTGTCGATTGCAGGGGGTGTTTTGCTCCGGATTTGGGCTGCTCGCTATTATGTGGTGTGTTAGAGAGAGAGGTCCAGTTTTCGCTACTGCTTTCAATCCATTGTGCTCGGTGCTCGTCGCCGTCGCGGAGCCTCTCCTTCTCGATGTGCATTTCCACTGGGGAAGGTGTGTTCTATTCCCTATTCTAACCTGACCTACAATTGTTTTTAGCAAAGCCTGGTAATTATATATAAATACTTGGTAACTTAGTAAGGACCATTGGATACAATTTACAAAATCAAAAGGTGAGAGTTCTTGAGAAGTTCCGGTTAGGTAATTGACCACCACCATGAATATTACTCACAGACATATTTGTCTTCATAGGAATTCGACATTAAAAAGATTACACCAGCTAACTAACATGCAACTTATGGAAATATGAATTAGCCAAGTCCTCCATTAACAGGAAGCTATGATCTAATGTGCCTGCCTCTCTTGTTTTCTCAATGCAGTATGGTGGGGATGGTCATGGTCATTGGAGGTCTCTACTTTTTTCTTTGGGCCAAAACCTCAGATGGAAAGACAAGCAGAAACATCTGCAGAGAAGAGGAAACGACCACAAGAGAACGCTTGTTACCGGAAGGCCACAACCAAACTGAAGCGTAGCCGGAAGGTGTTGAGAGCCTTCCTTGGTTCCGAAGGCGCCGCCTAGAAATGTTTTTAAGGAATAACATTGTATCATGATCATATATACCTTGAAACGAGTAATACATCGGTTGTTCAGCTATACTTTAGTGCATGTGGTTGCGGGGAGCAGATCTGCTGTCCCATTTAATGATGTCCATTTCTGCCCTCCTCCCTGTTACATGTGGGCCATAGGAGTAGACATATAGATGATGGCCCACATGTAATAGAAAGGGAGACAGAATTGGCAGAATTAAATGGAACAACAGATCTGCTCCCGTGGTTGCGTCGTGTTTACTGCACTAGACGAGAGAAGAAGATTGTAGGGCATGGGAGAAGTAAGAAGTCAAAAATAACAAACTTACTTCAGTAAGGCATAGGAACCAGAATAAGATTTTAAAAAGCATAGAACTTAGCCAAATCCAGTTTCCCATTTTGACAAATTACATTTCAGTAGGCCAGCAAATATTTTCATGCATGACTGAATATATTGTTCTCATCCATACGAAGTTCATATACAAGTATTTTACACACAATTATCTATACACAACTTCAAATGTTGCATCTCAGGGACCCCAAGTTAGAAAGGAATCAAGAAAAAAGGCAGATGGTTGACAAGACTTTACACATAATTTATGTCCCATATTTCAGATTACAATTACATAATTGCAAATAAAAGGCAACCAAGATATTAACGGAAGTTGTAAAAAGTTACACATTAATATGATGCTCACAAAGTCAGGAGTCCACATTAAATCATTGAAGGAAAGTGATCAGGTTGGCTGGCAAATACTTCAAGCCTAGTGTAATACCCACACAGCAGATCAACACCGGAAATGAAAATATCACACTAAAGAAAAGATCAAGTGGTCTTTTATTCTTCTTCTTATGTCCAAATATTTTACATTGCTACTTATAGGGCCATATTCTCAGATCATATATCCATAGAAATTAATAAAGGTATAAAATATCATCATATTACAGCTATGGGCTAAAATGTACCAAGTTGTGAACTAAATTTCTCATCCAGTCCAAAGAAAAGTTATAGATTAGGTTGGATTTTAAGTTATAGATTAAATTGGATTTGAATTAAAATAGCAGAAATTAGATTAGGTTGGATCTAATCCCATTCAACTGGTTATGATATCAACAATATATGAGATCCATTTTTCATTGTAAATAAATAAATGACATTTTATTCCTACATAATTATTATTTTTATGTAAGAAAGTGTTACACATAAAAAATAGTAATATATATTAGTATATATTGATGAAGAAATTCATCAAAATCTAAATATTCAATTTTCCCATCTTTCTTCATCCATAAAACAATAACAATAGTTTTGTTAAATTTTAATATTCAAAATTTATTTCAATTTATAATGAAAGATGATGGAGGGTTCTGAAAAAAATACAACACTCTCATTAATATATATATATATATATATATATATATATATATATATATATATATATATATATATATATATATATATATATATATATATACTAACTAAAATATATACTAACTAAAATATATCACTATATTTTGGTATAATTTTTTTTCTAAAAATATTATTATTTATGGATGAAAACATCATTTGCTCATATATTTTTTTAACATGCTTTTTTTTCCGGCACGTACGGGTTCAGTTAAATCGTGTGTCCCCCTCACACGACTTATAGCCAGTCGTCAGTTCACTTCGGACTCTTCGTGCAGATTTTGTCTGCACTAGTTTTGTAATCATCGTCCCACATGCACATCCCGCGCACTCCAGAACTCCACGAGACGGCCATGACGTCTTTCGACGCCCGCAACTCAACGCCTCGCTTCACCCACGATGCCAAAGGCGCTCCCGACGTCTTCACGATACCTACAACAGCCGATGTCGTCCACCCACCCGTTCTATGCGCACGACACTCACTTAGACTTTCATACTCTCTCTCTCTCTCTCTCTCTCTCTCTCTCTCTCTCTCTATATATATATATATATATATATATATATATATATATGCGATCCATGTTCTTTCACTAGAAAAAGTCTATTTATTTATTACATATATATTCTAATAGTTTCAAGATAACACACAAAGGAAGAACGCCAAAAAATGTTACTATTAACTTATAACAAAGTTATAAATTTTTTTTGTTAGAATTGGATATACATTATAAATAAAACTAGATAATATTAGTTTATATTAAGATGCACATAGTTACATGAGATCAAATTTTTATGATATTTATTTTTGAGAAAATCTCAGGGAGAAAAGAAAAAGAGAGAAAGAAGAAATAAAAAATTCCAGACCGGGAGAATTTTAAATAGGAAATAGGTAGCATAACTGACATGCAAATAAGGGTTTCTTTTAGAGTCCATTTTTGTTCATCCACCAAAACTTTGATGATATTCACCATTTTATTCAAGGGTGCGTCAACATGAAACCACTTATTAGAATAATAGTAACGTGCACGTGGGATATATATTTAGATAATACCTTGTAGTTAGTTTAAATATTGAATATATTTTAAGTTGTTATATATAAACTAAACTAAAAAATATGTCATAATTGGTTTGGATTGGGTAGGATGTTTTTTCAGACTGGATATTAGAGGATCTCAATTCTTAACTGAACTTAGTTTGGTTGAATCCCTTTTTGTTTATGCTCGATCCGAATCAAACCTGAATAAACAAGTCAAATTGTACCAAATGGATCACCACTCTTGATTCGAATCTGATATACTTTTACACAGGTTAAGTGGGTCGATCTGTTTATATATGAACGACTGAACCCATTTGGATTTTTACTTAAACTTGTCTAAGAAAGCGGACTGGGTTGGCAAATCGAGTCTGAATTAACACAGATTGGATCAGTCATATAAATTACAAAAATTTTATTAGTCGGAAGAAAGGGTTTGGAAAACTTGAAAATGTCACTACATACAAATTCTGTCACCGACTGGAACAGCTTGTAAACTGCTGGCGAGCAAAATGTGCTCCCTGCTCAATCGCTCGACTACAACAGAATCGAACACATTTCTTCCAAACATAGTAAATACAATACGAGATACAAGCACAGTGTGCAAGTAGCTGAAGAGAACACAATTAGCAGGAAAAAAAAATCACCAATTGGGTTTATATATCCCCTTAAATGAATAGGGAAAGAAAGATCAATAGTAGTTAAAAAATAAACCCCTCCAACTTGTTATGAAAACAATAAAAATGGTGTCAGCTAAAAGATTTCCTGGGAATTTATGTCTTCCTTATTTTGAAGATTTCTAGGAGAGCCCCCTTTGATAGCATAAGCACTCGTTCCTAACATTTTGTAGTCCACCTGACATAAAATCAAACAACTAGAGCTACTAAATTAAAACATCGATAAGAATTAACATAAGCCTAGATTGATTGAATACTTCAGAGTACAATAATCATTTGAGACTCCATGTTACTAGTACAAAGGACTAACCTGCATTATTGATACCTAGGCAATCGGCCATGTTGGTTCGGCAACGGAGGCAGCTGGTAATCGTTGTATCGCGGGGGCGGCGGCATTTGATATCCGGCCGACGGACCATAGTTACTCTGTACCATAGGAGGAGGGCTCGGGTTATAGCCGCCGTTGTCGCTCGCCTGCAGCAGCATCGGATAATGACTGCAGTAGTCCGGTGCCATCATCGTCTGAGGGATTGCGTAGCCACACGGTGCCGGCGCCTGTGCTGCTGCAGCCTGACCGAGTTGCGCAATCAAAAGGTCAAGGTCGGCGTCACCGCTGTTAAATCCGGCTCCAACCTGAGGAACGTACATCCCTCCTTCTAATGATGCTGCCGAAGCCATCAAAGAGCCTGGATGATAACCATGGTAACCGATATCCTCCATGTTGAAAGAGCTCGGGTCGAAAGGATGATAGTTGCCGATCTGGTTGAACACTTGCAACGAAGAGCTCGTGCAGCCAGGATAATATTGCTCATCGCCTGTCCAGTCAAAACCTTCCGGTACCGGAGCCACCACCTGGGCTACTACTCCGTCAGGGGGTGGGGGTTGTTTCACGGAGATGGGCATGACACGATAAACCTGTTCGATCTGGGCCTAAGCCTGAGGTTGCAGTTGACCGAGAGGGTGTTGCAGCGAAGCGACTTGCTGCTGGATAATGCTGGCGAGTAGTGCCGGATCCGGAGGAATGCTCCCGTGCATCATTGCAGCATTGACATCGGCAGCAGTAGGTTGGTAGCAATTTAGCAAACTTGGGTCAGTAAACATTTCCGGATGGAGTTGGGGTAGAGGTCCGTTCAAGGGCGAAGACGGACGACGTTCTAGTTGTTCGAAGTAGGGGTGCTCAAGGCTCTCGAAGCGCCTCCGGCTCGACAGGTACAGGTCCTGAGTGAAATGGATGAGCTTCTGATAGAACTTCTCGAACTTTCCATCTGCGGCGAAGGTGAGGGTGTGCATCCTGGAAGGAAGGAAGGAGAAAAGTTCGGTTAATTAAACAGGTTAATCAAATAGGTTCCCACCGCGTTTTTTTTTTCCATTTTTTTTAATTTATATGGAAGAAAACGTTTAAACTTAAAATTTAAGTACTGATTCAAATCTTTCAAAAGTACGCAAATATTATACATTTTCGAAAGATACCAAAAAAAAAAATTGAGTGTGATGCGAGTTTCATTCTGGTAATTGCTAACAAGGTTCAGCAGTCGATCGGTACCTGTGTAATCGAGCGTTGCCATTTGTAAAATCGGTGCAGCTCTCCCACGTAGTGTTCTTCCTCGGCTGCGGCGCGCACTCGGCGAAATATAACGGTTGCTTCCCCAACTGCCAAATAGCCACCAAACGTACAAATAAGCAAAATGATTGATTAATAATAATAGGTACATCGGAGTTCAAGAACTGGACCTCGACTTGGAGCGTGTTGGGCTCTTCCTCGTGGAAGGTTGCTCTAATAGCCGTAATATTGTCCCACATAAACTCAAACTTCTTCTTCTGTTGCTGCTCCTCCATCAGCACCTCCCAAACAAGCTTCTTCTTCGCAAAGTAGCATTTGGCAATGATACCTCCGTTGTGCTCTGCCACTTGCTTCAGAAAATTGAAAGAAAATTTTGTTAAATTAAATTTCAATATGTTATTCTAAATCACACTACTACTTACATGCCAATCACCAATTGTTATCGAAAAAGCGTGAACGTTGGAAGCCTTCGACTTAGGATCGGAAGGGAACTCTTTCCTTAGCGCCGTCACCTCGGCCGACGATTTTTCCATCCATTTTATAAGATTCGGTGTTATTGTCAATTTTAAACCACATCTTCCGATTATCCTTGTGTCATCGAACCCATCAGACTGCAGAATGAACAACAAAAATCTCAGTTAATAATGTGCAGTGCATGGGCTACAAATAGATGATACACAAGTATTTGATCAAACCTCTTGAGAATTTGAACTTTCTTCTCCTCTCTCCATCTGATGATGACGACGAAGAAAAGTCATTTTAATTTATTGGAGTAAATGATGTTGTATAGATAAGTAACGGTGGGAATCAAATCTATTATGCAAAATTCAAAATTCAAATTAAATCAAATTAAACTCTGAATTGTAAGATAGGTTTGATTTTTTTTTTAAATAATTACTTATCAATTATTTAAAACATTATTTAATTATATCTAGTTATGATTCAATCTAATCAGTATAAAATACAGATTCAAAACTAGAAGGATCTTAAACAGATAAAACAAAGTGGAAGATATTAACAGACTTTCTCTATTAAAAGTATGTGTTTGGTTGATCTTGGCTATTTCAACTACCAAGACCTTCAAAGTTACTTCTTCTTCTTCATAGAAATCAAGATGGCGAATTAGCTCATATAAATTTCAGACAAACAAATCCTGCTGCTATCAGGAGAAATTTTCATTTTCGACTGACCGACTACATGTTGTCAATTGGATAACCTATTCTGTCATCAAATTGTATGAATGAAAATAGTAATATGTACAAGGAAATTAACAAATGGATCCCAAACAACAACAAATCTCAACTTCATATTTTAAGAAACTCACATCCAAACACTATATTCCAACAAATGGGCAAATCATGAAGAAATTCATGGGAACACAATCTCAGTTAAGAGCAGATGCACACACTATTTTTTTTTCTCTTAACACTTTGGTCATCTTGATCAATACTTTTTGACTTTAGGATCTATTCATCAATTGACTAAGATAAATAATTACCTATGACTTCCCAATTGTAAACAAATAATTGAAAGTTTAATGAATAGTGAACTTAAGCCTAGTTTGGTTCGCAGAAAGAAAAGGAAAGGAAATTAATTCTGTGCTCTATCATTTGTGTGTGAAGGAACAATTTCTCCCTTGTCCTATTTTTCTTTCCTTTGGGAATCATTTTAAATAAATCCAACTAGTAGGAGATACATCATATGGATATGATGTTGACAACTGGTGGTGTATAGGGTCAAATCACGATGGTTGTCCATCTACAAATCCAACTTGTTGAAATTGCACACTAAACATAGCAACAATAAAATTAAGGAAGCTGATTTTTGGATAGAATCTATCCGGATAAAAACCATTTAATGCAGTCATTAATACTCTATTGGGTTGTTTAATTACTTAGTTAAACTTAAATATGTTGTTTTTTTTATTTTTGTTTCTCTTTTCCAAATGTTCAACCCAATTAAACAATAATGAAGGTGCAATTTTCTAAGATCTCTTCCTCACAAGTCAAATGTTTTCCTCATAAATGCTTTCATGTTTAACTAAATGTTGTTATGTGAACAAATAGTAGAGAGCAACTGGACAGAAAGAGAAGCATTTGAAAAAGAAAACGAGAAACATATATTTGATGGAAAAAGTTGGCACAAGTGCATTGTATGAACATCTATGTTTGGAATGATCATCGAATTATGTGGTGGTTGATCATTGATGATTCAGGTGGTGACGTATGATCATCGGACACTTTGTCGTGGTGTAGGTTTTATCACATTTATACAAATAAAAAAGAAAAGAAAAATAGAAAATAGAAAATAGAAAATAGGAACTGGGAAATAGGAAATAAGAAATAGAAATTAGGAAACTAAAAATAGGAAAACTAAAAATTAAAAACTAAAAAAAGTAATAGGGTCTCGCATATAAAATATGGTCTGAAAATAGGAAATAAAAAATAGAAAATAGGAAACCGTAAATATAAAATAGGAAATAATAACAATAAAAAATAATAGGGTCTCACATATAAGTTGATATTAGGTTTGTGTCTCTAAATTGTCCAAGGTTAGTCCAGAAAAATTGAACAAACGAGCTCGACCAAAGTGTGTTCGAACTCGGTTCGACTAAACGATCAAACGAGATTCATTCGAACCGAGCTTAAGGTTAAGCTCAAAAATGGTGTTTAAACTCGGTTCGATTAGAGGTTCTAAATGATCGAGCTCGACACGATTTACCTCACGAGCTCGGACGAACACGAACCGAGTCCGAGCCAAGACTTAGCCAAGTTCCGATTAAACTTGTTGTATAAATCATTAACGGTTACTCCCAAGTCTTAAATACTTTTTGTTGAAATACTTATGCTCTTTACGTAATAAATTTACCATCATATAAAAATAAAAAATAGAATATTAGAACTAAAAATTAAAAACCATTTTTAAGTTTTTCTGTTCGAAGTGGTATTCCAACTGAGTTCGGCCATAGGTTTTAATTACTAATTTTTAGTTTTTAGTTTTTAATTTTTAATTTCTAAAATCCTATTTTTAATTTTTTAAGTTTTTAGTTTTAACTTTTTACTTTTAGTTTTTAGTTTTTAACTTTTAACTTTTAGTTTTTACATCTCTACCTACGTGAACATTGATTTGGACCCGTAAAAACAATTTGGAGACCCAAAACCTAATATTAACTTATACTATATGTGAGATATAAAAAATTAAAAACTAAAAATTAACAATTACAAACTAAAAATTAGAAAATAGAAATTTAAAATAAAGAATAAAATTTAAAATTTAAAATTTTAAAAAAGTAAAATTAAAAATTAAGAAAAAAATTCAAAATATAAAATTAAAAACTAAAATCTAAAAAATAAAAATTAAAAACTAAAAAGTAAAATGCAAAAAGTAAAAAAAAGCAAAAACAAAAAAAAAATTAAAATAAAAAATAAATTTAAAATTAAAATTTAAAATTAAAAATTTAAAACTAGATTAAAAATTAAAAATTTAAAACTAAACATTTAAAATTTAAAACTAAAAACAAAAACTAAAATTAAAAATTAAAACTAAAAATTTAAAATTTACATTTTAAATTTTAAAACATTAAAATAAAATAAAAAATACAAAATGCAAATTAGAATTAAAATCTATAAATTAAAAATTAAAAACTAAAAACTAAAAATTAATGTACCGATCTACCCACGAACGAGATTCGAATAAAGCTTTGACCGAGGATACATGAATTTTTTTACAACCCACGAACGAGATTCGAATAAAGCTTTGACCAGGATACAGAATTTTTTACAGCCCCACCTACGTGAACACTAAAAATTAAAAAAATTTAAACTAAAAATTTAAACTTTATAATTTAAGATTTAAGAATTAAGATTTAAGATTTAAATTCTAAGTTTTAGATTTAAAATTTTAAGATTTAAAATTTAAGATCTAAGAACTAAAATTTAAAATTTAAGATCTGAGAACTAAAATTTTGAAATTTAAAATCTAAAATTTAAATTTTAAATTTTAAAAATTAAAATTAAAATTCAAAGTTTAAAGTTTAAAATTTAGAATTTAGAAGTTAAAATTTAAATTTTAAAATAAATCTAAAAATTAAAAATTAAAAATTAAAAATTAAAAATTAAAAATTAAAAATTAAAAATTAAAAATTAAAAATTAAAAATTAAAAATTAAAAATTAAAAATTAAAAATTAAAAATTAAAAATTAAAAATTAAAAAATTAAAAAAATTAAAATTAAAATAAAAATAGATATTAAAAGTAATTAAAAATTAAAGAAAAAAATAAATAATAGAAAATAGAAACTGGAAAATAGAAAATAGAAAAATATAAATAAAAAATAGGAAATAGAAAATAATCAAGAAGAAAGTAATGGCTAATCAACAACAAAGAAAAAGTGGGAAGACTAAAACTTAATGGTTGGAAACATTAAAAACGTTAAGACGAGGGATTAGAAAAATTAATTGCATTGGAACTCTAACAATTAATGATGACAGATAAGCAAAAAATTTAAATTTTAAACCAATTCCCAATTTAAATATGGTACAAGGGTAATTTGGACATAAAAAAGTATGACATAAGAGAAAAATTAAAATATTCATAAAATATACCAAATTCATCCTTCTCTATCTGGATAGATTCTATCCAACTAGAATTATTGTAAAATTAATTAGCAATTGAAAGCAACGAAATCAAATAGAAGTTCAAATATAAAAATAATAATGCATGCATGCATGTACTATTTGGAACCATAAATTTTCTTTTTGAAGTTTTCTATTCACACACAATTAATTACAATTTATTATTGTTGTAGAACTGGTGGTGTACAGGGTCAATCACGATGGTTGACGATCTACCAAAAATTTTCTTTTTGAAGTTTTCTATCCACACAAAATTAATTACAATTTATTATTGTTGACAACTGGTGATGTACATGGTCCACTTCCTACGATGGTTGGCCATCTGCAAATCCAATTTTTTGAAATTGTACACTAAACATAGCAACAACAAAATTTATTAGCAATTGAAAGCAGACAATATCAAATAGAAGTTCAAATATAAAAAATAATAATGCATGCATGCATATACTATTTGGAAAAAAAAAAATTCCTTTTTGAAGTTTTCTAATTTTTTTTTTTTTTTTTTTGCATTAGAAGTTTTCTATTCACAGATGTCAACTACGGTTTGGGAACAATGGAAGATTATAGGAAGATTATAGGCCACCGGCTTGCATTTGTTGAGTTTGAATAGAAGATGCCCAACTCAAAATATTACCAGCCGGTCACTTTGCAAGCAAGGGATTTAACATAGGTGCCGAACTCAATAGATGACAAACAAAATATTACGAGGAAGAAGAGAGTCTCAGAAGAGAATAGCAGCCGCGTATAGTTCCCGGGAAAAATAAAAGAACAAGGGAGAGAAACATGAGAAAATAGGGTTTAGTTAAGGGGTTATATTCCATCGATTTGGGGTGTTTATAAAGCCACCCAAAATACATTACACCGATTTTGAGAGGTTTTTGAGCCGACCAATTCCAGTGGCACAAAAAAATTAACAAGCAGGGGTTTTCACAAACGATCGGTTTAAAAACACCCCAAAGCCGACGAAAACACCATTACCAAGCAGACCCTAAGAAAATAATGACTTACCTTTCCCGTCATTTGGTATGGAAAATAATGATTTCCCCTTTTCCTTTCTCAAGACCTGATTCTCCTGTCCTGAAAATAATCTGCTTGGGTGCGTTATTCCAACTTTTAAAAATGTCTCCATTACCACCAATTCTAGTCGTCCTTCTCATAATCGGACCAAACTTGGCTCACAGAACCAGAAAACCGACACGAGTCCAGTGGCGCAAGTTTCGTCTCGAAATGACGAACGTGTACGAAGTTGTAGACTAATTTGCAAATAGGCCAATACGGGATATCTCGACCGATACGTCTCGATTTCGTCGCGTACACACAACGAAATCGAGTTCCGTCGAATCTCACACGTCGACAACATCCATACGCGTCTTTCAATACTCTTGGATTGCGACGACGTTGCCCGATTTGTCGGGGCGAATGCCGTATCGGAAAATTTCCTAAAATTCTATCATCTTAAAACTTGTTTTTTTTTTCGATTTTTGAAAACTGGTTTCTCTGTACACAGTTAATGAAATTGAAATCTGCAAAAAGGATTTCGATGCCGGTTAGGTGGTCTTCAGGATTGTTCAAATATGTTTTCTAAAATTTCAAGTGGATTGGCTAGAATCAGCCTTCCAATAGCTGGGTTTTTTTTAGGAAAACTGTGGAATTAAGAACACAAAACTGTGTTTTTCGTGATTTTTAAACTATAATTCTTGGAAAATTAGTGCGTTTAAACTAAAACTACTTGAAAGGTTTTGAAGAAGGTTATGTGGGCTACATACATGGGTTGATAGGTCGAAATTTTATGATTCAGAGAGGAAGAAAACGATGCTTGAAGTCGAGTACCTCGTGGTTGCGTATCAGAACAGAGTCTGTTCTTAGTGGGTTTCCGATGATCAACGACGGCTGCGGCGGCTCTCAGGCGTTGCTCCAGCGACGGCAGGCTGGTGTGAGTCCACGCGAAGATTTGCAACCGATATTTATACGCGCATGATTTTAGTAGGGTTCTCGATCGAATTTAGAGTAGGTTTTGGGATAAACTTGTGGAGAACCTATACAAGATTAACCTGGAAAATATCTGGTGAAGATTGATTTAAATCCGAATTAAACCAAATTAAAATCTGAATGGTAAGATAACGTTTGATTTTTTTTTTAAATAATCACTGATCAATTATTTACAGAATTTGAATTTTTTGTTTAATCTTATCAACTTATGATTTAATCCAATCAGTTTAAAATACAAATTCAAAATTAAAAACTCAGCGGAACTACCAAACAACTCCGTTTCTTACTCGCAAAATATTGATGAATTTCTCAACAGGATGTGAATCGATACATGGTCGGATTCCGTAACTGATCTTAAAGAATAGGTAATCTTATCAAGTTATTTAAATTTTTTAAATTTTTATTTAAACTTATCAAGTTATAATTCAATCCAATCAGTATAAAATACAAATTGGAGTAAATGATATTATTATATAGATAAGTAACATGTGGGAACGAAATATAGTTTGCACAATCAAAATTCTAATTAAACCAATTCAAACTCTGAGTTGTAAGATACGTTTGAATTTTTTTTTTAAAACAATCACTTATCCATGATTTAAAAATTAAATTTTTTTTAATTTTATTCTCACTTTTTAATCCAACGGAAGAAAAGTAGAAATTTCACTCCTCCTTATAGTGAACTAAATATTCTTTAACCAACAAGCCATATTTTATTTCTAATAGGCTAGTTTTACTATTTTATTTTTAAGAAGAAATTCTAGGCTATTCTTCTCCAGCCTCTTGATCAGAAGCAAACTAGGTTATTAGATCATAGAACCACCTGTAAGTATGGGGTTAGCATTATTTGGTTTTGGATTGAGAATGGTTTGAAAAAAAATAGGTTGGATTTCGGTTTTAAAATACTAAACTTTTTATCCAGTTACGATTTCAATTTTGGTTTCGGTCCTAAACCGAAATTGAATAAGACTTATGCAACTGTGTAAATATTCTGAATTTTATATATATATATATATATATATATATATATATATATATATATATATATATATATATATGGCACACAGTCTAGCGGTAAGACCGTTGGCATGTTGGAGGGAGGTCTCAGGATCGAGCCCCAACGGAAGCGGCTGGGTGTCCACGGACTTTAGTTTTTAAGAAAAAAGACATATATATATATATATATATATATATATATATATATATATATATATATATATATATATATATATGATAAAAAATAAACTATATATTTCTAAAACAACAATTATGTGTATGTCTGTATGCGTTTTGAAGCGTCAACTTTAGTAATTTAACAATTAGTCCATCTTTAGGCTAATTTGAAATATAATAATATATGTATCAAAATTGCACTGTTTAATATAACTTGATCATAAGTTCAACTTTGGGTCCGGTCCATTAAACAATAAAATAGGCCCAGTGTAAAAAAACCAAATCGATTATATCGGTTCCATTCGGTTATAGCTAATTTCGGTTTGGTTTTAGTTTTATATTTTTAGAATTTCGATTTATGTTTTTAGAACCATCTCCCACCATGGTTTCTACTTTCTACACATAAGCAAGGATGACGCAAACACTCGGAAACGGAGCCAAGAATGAGTGCATGAGACCAAAAACATAAGCACATAATTTTTTTTAATAAAAATTAGGAGCCAAAATTTCGATATTAGGAGCCAAGAATTCACCAGCTTATTTATTTGTATTTCGTTAAGAAGTTTCCGTTCTTCCACCAAGGGTTGCTTGAACAAATACCTCTTGTCAAAGAAGTTCCAACCCAGGTATTGAAGAATCCGAATGGCTTGTTACTAAAATTTTTAAGTTTTAGAAAACTGTGTTTTTTCTCCATATTGGAACTTAAATTAAACAGAAACTATATTTTCGAAAAATAAAACTGTTTGTAAGGGTTTAAACTTGGTTAGGTTGTCTACAACTCCTATTCAGGTGGTGTTCTAAGATTCTTTTTAGATGAACCGAAATCGGCATCCAAAGTTGGGGGTTTCGGACTGTTTATTCCCTGTTTCGGGGACAGTTTTTTTTTTTCTCGTTGATTTCGAGCCGATTTATCTCGAAATATTCTTCGATATTATTCAAAATAATTTATAGGATTCAGAGATGGATAGGTTGTGGATGTACCTGAGGAATTAGATCATAAAATGATCTCATGGAGGCTGAGTAATTCCCTCAGCAAAGTTGGGTTCGCAGTCGCTGTGGCTGTCCTGCCACTGCACTGCTGATGCTGCGTTTGCTGCACGCTGCCGCGCGCGCGCGGCTGCGCTGTCCGGCTCCGGCAGCGATGTGCCGGGGCGTCGAGGTCAGGTGAATGCGTCTAGAGTCCTCCGATGGAATTTCGAGGTAGGTTTCGAGAAAAAAATCTCAAAACTTGAGTAGTATGAGTAGATATATATATACTCAGGTTTGATTTCGATTCCTAAAAGGATTTGGATAGGTTTTAGATTAAAATTTTGATTTAATCCGAAGAGAATCCAATGGGGATTTGAATGGAAAAGATTTGAGAAGATTTGGTTTACAAATGATTGAGTTTATCCAATCGAAGTTATACAATACATGTATTTGTCTGTGTGTTTATATATACAATAATTTATTTATAAAGAATCATTATATATAATATTTATTTAATCCATATATATGTAATAAAACTCTATATAAACCTAACCTATACACTAATTATGCCAAAAATAATAATTCTAATAATCCTCAAAAATTATTAAATAGTTGGATCTTGTCATACAATCCTTGATAAAGAAACAAAAGGCTGCACTTGGGAAAGCGCCTAAGAGAACACCGTTGAATGAATCTCAACTAGTCAGGCTAATCCCAAAATATGGACAAGTTTGATAATTTTTGGAGTTTCTGAAACTTTATTTCTAACTCCAAAACGTCTTCTAAATTCTAATCAGAGTGACCAAACTTCCTACCGGTCTATTCCCTAAAAAAAAAAATTAATAAAATGAAAATCCCAACAAAGTAATTCTTCTCAAACTCCCAAGTCACATGCAAAGGGCTATAAACTAGGAGAAGTATTTCTCCCATGACAATATCAGACCACTTGCACCAATTACTCTATCATCAACAGTACTTAAAAACATTTTGCTTAATCATCCTCCCTGGCCTGGACTCAAACCCTTGGCCCATGTGTTATTAACGCAAAGTAAGGGTATTGCAAAAGCGTGCTGCCATAAGCTACTTTCAAGCAAGGTTCGCGTATCGATATCAGAATTGGTATCGGACCCTTCCTATGAGTATCGGTATCTATGATTTCAGATTGGAGTATCAAATTTTTAGGTATCGAAAAAACAAATACTTATTAATAAATTATTAAAAATTTAGATTTTATTTATACATTTAGGCATAATTTTTAAGTATTTCATGTATTATTTTTTAGTAATTTTGTAAATGAATGAAATAGTAATCACCCTTGCAAATTAGTTTACCTGCTATAAATAATTTTTCTTCTTTCACATGCTTTAAAACTTTACTATACTTTTACACCCTTACTGATTGGTCTTTTTCGTTCATTTTTTTATGAATTGACGGAAAAAGAGACTCACAATGTCGTTATCGGTCAGTATTGTTAACTACACTATCTTACATCTCATCCTTACCGGTACATCGATTGGTCGGTATTGTTAAGCATTGATAGTTTGGATATTAGAACCACAAACATAACAGGGTTTCCTATAGTAAAAAACAAAAAAGAAGGCAAATTTTAATTCATTTCCCTTTTTCCTACACTAAAAAAGACACCAAGAATGTGTCATGTCAGACACGTACCAAATCCGTCAAGGAGTCGGTCAGTCCAAAGTACACCTAGGACACAACAAAGTAGATGCGAGTCGCCGTGTCCAAATGCATGTCCATGTAACATAGCATCCAAGCAAGGATTTATGACAAAAATAACCATCAAATTGACATGCAACTTCCATTGACCGATCTCTAAATTGAAAAATTGTACACATCGATAATTCTGGAGAGAAAAAAGAAATGAAATAATAATAATAAATTATATCATATACCTAGACCTTTTTTTTAGCATCTAATCATTCGCTCCATTGAGAAGTTTTCTTTTCTAGAAAGAGGAAGAAAAGACCTAGTTTTTTTTGTGGATCCAATTTCTAGGATTTCTTTATTTTTTGGTGGGATTTCTTGATATAGGAATGGTTCGATTTGAAGAGAGGAGGGAAAGAAGAGCGCGTAATAATAAAGGAGTTTAGAGGGAAGCAGTTAATGGGCCTCTAAGCCCATGGGTAGGGTGAGTGTTCGGTTTATTTTATTTCAACCAAATCCAAATAGTAAAAGTTGAATAAACCGAAATTTTAAAAATCTAAAATCAAAACCGAACCAAAATTAGCCAAAACCGAAACAGAATCGAACCGAATAACGATTCGGTTTGTTCGATTAGACTATTTCTATTGTATAATGGGTAGGTCCAAAGTTGAAATCGTGGTTAAATGATATTAATATAATTTTTATATACATATTTATTGTATTTCTGTCCAAAGTTAGACTAGTTATTAAATTACCAAAGTTTGATTTCAAAACATATAAATAAAACGGTTGCTTTCAAAATATACACATTTTTATTACAACATATGCATAGAATTGAGAGTATTTACATAATTGCACACATCTTATTTCGTTTTTGACTGAAATCGAAGTCGAATAAGAAATTTAGTATTTTCAAAACCCAAATCGAACCGATTGTTTTTTAAACTGAACCGAATCTCTTGTTCGGTTCGATTTTCGATCCAAAATCGAAAAATACTCACCCCTATAGTCTGGACATATGTGTCAACATTATTCGTTTTAAAAAACATTTGGTTCGGGTTCAATTTTCAAAATCGAAAATCGATAAAATTTATAAAGTTATGTAAGTACCCTCAATTATATTCATTTTTTTATGGTTAAAAATGTTTATATTATGAAAACAATATTCTTGTGTATGTATTTCGAGGTCTATGTTTCATAATTTAACAAATAGTCCAACTTTGAACTCAAGTTAAAATAAAAAATTATATGTTTGAAAAACATTTTTTTTAAATACAATTTTATTTTTTTGTATGGTCCATTAAACAATAAAAATTGTCTAACTAAACAAATAGAATCGATTATATCGATTCGGCTCGATTTCGGTACTACGGTTTCGGTGTGGATATGTAAAATTTCGGTTTATAAATTTTAGAACTTAGTATCCTACAAATAAATAACATATCAAGTGAAAATTATGAGAACTTTTCTACTAGTTTTTATTTTCTGTGCTATTTTTTAGCCAAATAAGTATTAAGAGTTGTGCAAGTTTGGGTGTTAAGAAAATTAATATGTATAGAGAAAGTCGGTGGGGAAGATAATGTGAACTACTAAAATTGAACTCGGTTTCTTCTTTTACTCTCTCCTTAATCCAATGCAAGAAAAGTAGAACTTTTCACTCCTTTCTTTTAGTGGGTTAAATATGCTTTAACCAACTTATAATGAAAGATGATGGAGGTTTGTGAAATAAAATAAAATACAACACTCTTTTATTAGACAAATCATAGAAGAGTGATCCTTGTGGTCAGCCAAAAAAGACATAAAAGTTCTGGTTGGATAGCGTAAGATTAGGAGATCAAGCTACGGAAGCGTATTATTCTTTCCATTTATGTATTTCTTCCATTTATGGTGGAAGTTGGGACACCACGGGTCCAAAAGACATACAATACAGTATGCACGAAAAGAGTAATATATATATATATATATATATATATATATATATATATATATATATATATATATATATATATATATATATATATATATATATATTATTTTTATTTTTATTTTTATTTTTTTATATATAAATATATAATCTATATTAATGTATAATCTAAAATATATCACCATATTTTTGTATAATATGTTTTTAAATATTAATATTTATTCATAAAAAGGTCATTTACTCACATATTAACTTAGACTTCCATACTCTCTCTCTCTCTCTCCTCTCTCTCTCTTTTTCTATTTGATCCATGTTCTTCTTTCACTTGAAAAATGTCCTATTATTTATTACATATATATTCCAATAGTTTCAAGAAAACACACAAAAAGGGAGGAAAAAAAATGTTACTATTAACTTATAACAAAATTAGATTTTTTTTATTTATTTATTAGAATTGGACATAGATTATAAATAAAATTAGTTGATATATTAAGATGCACATATTTACATGATATCAAATTTTTATGATATTTCTTTTTGAGGAAATCTCAACTAAATAATGAGAAGAATAAGGGGAAAAAAGAGATAAAAGAAGAAACAAAAAATCAGGAACCGGACACTTTTAAATATTTTTGTCCATCCACCAAAACTCAAGTGTTGTTCGACATTTCATCCAGGGTTATCACGTGTCAACATAAAACCAAATTTTATATTATTATGAGGTGATAGAAATTAAATTAAAAACAAAGTGATTTTAGGTTGACGTAACAATCTTGAAATGGAATGACACCTATTTTTTTGTGGGTGAACAAAAAATGGTATATTCTTTTTATATTTATCATGTGTAGACACGTGTGTTTTGCGTCATTGGATCATTGGAGGATGGGAAACAAAAAAAAATCTCTTTTCAACCCAATGTGAATTTTTATACATCTTAAATGCGTCGACATGTTTATATCCGAAACCAGTTTGAATTTTTTTACTTAAACTTCTCCAAGAAAGTGGACTGGGTCGAAAAATCGAGTCTGAATTACCACAGATTGGATCTGTCATATGAATCACAGAAAAAAAAAATTTAGCCGAAAAAAGTACATACAAATCCTGTCAATCGGTCTGACTGTTAAAACGTTTCTCTCCGACCGCTTTTACAACCTTTTCAATCGAAGTCCGACACGAGGGTTGTATACATTTGGTTGTTCCAATCGAAGTCCGACACGTGGTGATTGTAAGAGAGTTGTATACATTTGGTTGTAGACATAGCAAAGCTCTAAAATTAAATATATAAAAAAAAGCGCAATAGTTACTAACATTTTTGTAGTCGACCTGACAAAATCAAACAACTGGAGTTACTTAAAAAAAAACATCGATAAAAATTAAAAATCAAAGTGAATACATGCACAAGATTAACACGGCCCATGATCATTAAACCACCTTACCATGGATCATTTGAGACTCCATGTTAGTAGAACAAAGAAGGACTAACTAACCTGCAAGTAATACGAGTTTAATTCGGGTGATTGCTAACAAGGTTCCTTCTCTTCTCTCCCTCTGATGATGGCCAAGAAACGATATTTTAATTTATTGGAGATATTATATAGATAAGTAACGGTGGGAACCAAATATACTTTGCAGAATCAAAATTCGAATTAAACCAAATTAAAATCTGAATGGTAAGATAACGTTTGATTTTTTTAAAAAAATAATCACTTATCAATTATTTAAAGAATTTGAATTTTTTGTTTAATCTTATCAACTTATGATTTAATCCAATCAGTTTAAAATACAAATTCAAAATTAAAAACTCAGCGGAACTACCAAACAACTCCGTTTTTTACTCGCAAAATATTGATGAATTTCTCAACAGGATGTGAATCGATACATGGTCGGATTCCGTAACTGATATGAAAGAATAGGTAATCTTATCAAGTTATTTAAATTTTTTAAATTTTTATTTAAACTTATCAAGTTATAATTCAATCCAATCAGTATAAAATACAAATTGGAGTAAATGATATTATTATATAGATAAGTAACATGTGGGAACGAAATATAGTTTGCACAATCAAAATTCTAATTAAACCAAATCAAACTCTTTGTAAGATGCGTTTGATTTTTTTTTTATATAAACAATCACTTATCCATGATTTAAAAATTAAAAAAAAATTAAAATTTTATATTTCTAAAACAACAATTATGTGTATGTCAGTATGTGTTTTGAAGCGTCAACTTTAGTAATTTAACAATTAGTCCATCTTTAGGCTAATTTTAGAATTTCAATTTATGTTTTTAAAATTTGATTTATGTTTTTAGAATTTGGTTTGTTTGATTTTAACAATTTAGATTCGGTTGAAACCGAATATACCGAATGCTCAACCCCTCACAGCATCTGAAAAGAACCATCTCCCACCATGGTTTCTACTTTCTACACATAAGCAAGGATGACGCAAACACTCAGAAACGGAGCCAAGAATGAGTGCATGAGACCAAAAACATAAGCACATAATTTTTTTTATAAAAATTAGGAGCCGAAATTTCGAAATATGGTGTTTCATTTTGTGGTAACTTACTATATTGCAAAAACGTAAATTATTGTAATGAACAATTTAATTCCATTCCAGCAAACACTACAAGTTTAGTCAAGATGGATCAATTTTGCCATAGAATGTTATCAAATTCTTTATTTTTCTCAATTCACCAGTTTATTTATTTGTATTTCGTTTAGAAGTTTCCGTTCTTCCACCAAGGGTTGCTTGAACAAATACCTCTTGTGAAAGAAGTTCCAACCCAGGTATTGAAGAATCCGAATGGCTACTTCCTCCTGTGACAAGTTCAGTTCCCATGCAACAATAATATCTTAGTTTGCATCATTCTTTTCCTCCTGCCAGATGAGCACACTCATATACACAAAGTTATACAAGGAAGAAAGGTCCATTTGAACTGTGAAATCTAGGAATATTTCTCTCCCTAAAACCCAGCAAAGGCACCAAAGCTCCAAAACTTCAACATGGGCTTTGCTAGATTTCTCAATATATGTTCTTCCCATCACAACACCCAAACCATTCAACAGCATGTTCCCAGAAAAAGGTTAATAACTCATACTTGAACTTCTCAAGGACCAACTAAAAACTCCCTTTCATTAGAACCGTCTCCTCTTCGTTCGGACATCACCATAGCCGCCGCCATGCCAACCCTGGCCCTCATGATGCCTGTAGTTGCCATCTTCATCCTGCACAATACCAGCTCTCAATCTACCAGATGCGTTACCTAACCGGTTTCTAAACCGCCCATTGAAATCCCTCGGATTGTCTCCTCCTGGGAACCCTTCATCGTCCTCGGGGCATAACCTAAATCTCCCAGGACCATCATCAACACAAAAGCGGATGTTCTCATTATCATCATCAGCACAATTTTGCCTGAAAGAACGAAGGGGTCCCCTCTTGCACCTTCTATCCTCAACATATTCATCTTCTTCAGCAAACTCACGAATTCGACTATGTGGCAAAGGTGGTCCAAAGTAATCTTCTTCTGGAATTTCTCGATGCTCAATTAAATCGAACCTCCTATTGCTCCTATTAGGACCCCTCGAAGGCCTAGGAAAATTGTGTTCCCTTGTAGGAGGGGCCATGTCTATTACATCATCTGATAGTGGACCGTTATATGGAGGAGAGGCACGCCTTCTAGCTACTACCATCTCATCTTGAAAACATGGGCGCTGATGAGGTGATCTCATTTCTGGTGATCTACAACGGACTAACTCTGGCGGACCAGTATAACCATTGAGACACCTTCCAGGTGTTGTCCACTGATGAGGTGATCTTTGTCGAGCTCTAGAGGAAGAATTCGGGCAATTATCAGGTAAATGTAGAGCAACACCCCTCCGTTGGGTAGGTGATGAACTCCCCCTTCCCCTACGGATGAAAATGCCTTGTGATCGTTCGTATTGAGAATGCTGATGTGAAGGAATCGAAGGTTCCATCATGTCATCTGGCAGGTTCCTCATTAAATTATCTTCACAAACAAGGAGAAAATCTGGCACCTCTCTTCCAATGCACCTACCAGGGCTGATATTCCTTATAGGATGACGACCCATCATTCCTTGTCCTATGGCCCCAGATGTCCGACATGGCATACGAGAGCAATTTTGAAATTCATCAATTGACCGCTTCCTCATCCTGTGATTGAAACCATCTGAAGCAGCAGCATTTGCAATTTCAGAGTCATTTGGTCTTCGGGAAAATCGGATCCCATTCAGACGATTGCCATGTTCAAGTAACTGGCCAGAATCAGTACACTTGTCGCCACTCAAAGCAATTAGCCTTTCATCGGTTCTATCCCTGTTGCACACAAAATCTGTAACTTGTCTCCCAGCTTGATAGAATTGCCTCCTGTCAACTCCAAACTTGGAAGGTTTGTCTCTGAAATAGGAAATGAGAACTATAAGACTGAAATTAACAAGTACTAACACTACATAGATAAACAAGAAACCACCTGCTACCACGAGAATCTGATCTCTCACAATTGAATGATCTATCCTCAGGACTTCCTCTCTCTATTTTTGAGGATGATGACCTGCCTGACTCGGATCTCATTTTTTCAGATGCCAATTTATTGGAACCAGAATTCAGATATATGATCCGACTATGTTGACCTGTATTAGTAAAATCTTTTGTGGCACCATCAGCTTGAGAAGATTCAGTTTCCCATAGATCAGAAAATTCACCAAGTATCGGATGATAGCCTCCAGGTTTCTCCTGTTGGTTGCTTGCGTCAGCCTGATGAGCTTCTATGTCCTTACTAATACTAAGACCTATATCAGATTTTACCTTTCTTTCCGGGTCCTTGTGCTTCTTGATATTATCCTTCGATAACGTGCGAATGGTTTTGCTTGGTTGATGACCTTTAAAAGAATCCCCAGTTTGCAATGTAGAAGATGAGAAGCCCTGTACGTCCTTGTCATAACAAGGGCCAATCTCACAGTCAGCAGTACCATGGTCCTTCACCTCTGATGTGTTGTGTATGTAAATCTCTTTTTCTTCGGCAAGTGAGGCTTTTGGAGCTGGAACATCAACAGGACTAACAGACTCGATATCTTTCACCTGCTCCACATCACTTTCCATGCTTGGTGGTCCTTCAACAGCAATATTCAATAACACCAGATCTCTGACTTCACCATCTTCATAGTCCTCATCACCAGCGACACACTGTTTATGAAGTAGTTTTACTCCAGTTGCATCATGAGAGAGAGCAACATTTGGCTCATATTGAGTAACAGGAGATATAGCAATCTTATCCTTGGTCTCATTACTCTCAACAACCTTGCCATGCTCATTTTGGCGTGAAAGTTGTTCATCAATTTGAGTGGTTTCAGAAGAATTATAAGCAACAGATTCAGTCATACCATCTGCCATTGTATGCTCCTTACACTCTGGAACCAAAGGCTCAGGAAGAAGGGGGAAGTTTTCAGTTTCACATAAATTCTTCATTGAATTAAAATCATTGCCATCTGAAATCATGGGTCTTACAGCAATACGCAATGGCTTAGAAGCAATATCTTCTGCAGCATTGGGCATGACAATGTCAAGAGTAAAATCGTTACTTTGTTTCAATTGGCTATCCATATCATTGGAAACTCTGGTTATGTGTGTAGACGGACCATCTATGTCACTCTGCAACTTTCTTTCATCCGATCCAAGAGGCTTGCATGTATCTTCCAATGTTTTGTCATCAACTTTCCCAGATTTTTGATGCACTTCGGTGTTTTGTATTGAAGAGCCATGAGCTAGATCCATTTGAAATGCCCTTCTTTCTGGACTCTTACATTTAGGAGACTTGCATGTTTGGTCTGGTGAGTTGTCATGAAATGTACCTGCATTTTGATGCATCTTTGCACTTTGGAGTGAGAAGCCACGACCAACTAGATCCACTGGAATCAACTTTCCTTCAGGACTTTTATAGCACCCATGTGACTGAGAAAGTGGCTCTTGCTTTACAATGATACTGCAAACGGATTTCAAGTTGCTAGAGACTGTACTTTTGGAGGTTTCATGTCCTTCACACGGTTCAGATTTGACGTTTTTCAAAGCTAAAGAATTTGGCCTGCCCATATCATGAACTTTCCTGGTGTCCCGGTGATCACTCTCAGACGGTTCAGGTTTTACAACACTAGTACTTAATTGTGGACTGTGACTAGAGACCTTATTCGTAGGCTTGACTGACAAGCTTAGATATGGCATTTCTCTAAGAGTATTAAGATTAGCTGATTTGGTGCATGCATTGGACAAGAAAGATGGTTTGAGCTGCAAATCCAGACAAGCTACAGAATTAGAGTGCTCAGCTGTAGCTGTAGATAGATTCAGCAACTTATTGTCATGGCCATTTGTTTGAAGACTCTGATTCCCCAACATCACATTGGCTCCACTAGGTCCTTTATACAAACTATCCTTAAGGCCAAACTCAAGCCCTTTCAAGGGCATGCCATCAAGTTCTAGCCTGCCATTAGTACTAGTCCCACTTCCATGGTTAACAACAAAACCAGTCCTGGAACCTTCCCATGTGTCCATTGTTGTATTTAAATCCCAGTTTGATCTACTTAGAGAAAGATGACCAGAATCTACTTTCAATTCAGTATCACTAGATTTGCCTAAGGGAGTGTTTTGTTCCATATTATCTTCTTTCGACGAGATCCCTTCACAAAGAACAACTTTACCTTCATCTACCTTATGAGCCACATCTAAAGTCTCTTGCAGCACTAAAGGAGTCTGCGTGCATCCTGTGACTGGTAATACTTTGTTATTCAGAACCAAAGTCCTTTCACTCTGAACAATTTTACCTTCATCATTTGCCACCTTTTGAGCCACATCCAAAGTCTCTTGCATCACTGCTGCAGATTGTGTGCTTCCCATGACTGGTAATACTTTGTTATTCAGAACCAAAGTCTCATTCCGAACAATTTTACCTTCATCATTTCCCACATTTTGAGGCACCTCCAAAGTCTTCTGCATCTCTGATGGAGGTTGTCTGTTTCCCGTGACTGATAACGGATTGTTATTCAAAACCAAAGTCCCTTCACTCTGAACAATTTTACCTTCATCACTTCCCACGTTTTGAGGCATCTCCAAAGTCCCTTGCATCACTGGGAGGAGTTGCGAGCTTCCCATAACTGGCAATATTTTGTTATTAAGAACCATCTCTTGCTCAGTCTCTGTCACATTAACAGAATTAGCTTCCACATGTGGACCCAACCCTGGATCACTAAGAGCAAGGGTAGTATCACCTGTTGGACTTTCATTTACATCTGTATATTTTGGATCTTCCCCAGAATCAGAAGAAACGTCTTCTTCTGTTACAGCACACTTGTTGCCTGTCACAACATCCACTTGGCCAGGATGACCGCAAGTTTCTGACAAAGGAGACTCTAAGCCAGAAGATTCAGGTTTACATTGTGCATCACAATCTTCTGAGGCAAGATATGGCAACTGAAGAGGAGGTGATGGAGGTTGAGTAAAAAGGAACCGTCTTTTCTTAAATGGTACAGCCACAAATGAATCATTAGAGGGCCGTGCATGAACTCCAAGCTGTCAAAATCAATATTTCAGAATTCGATGACATATTGCAAGAATCATTATGCACTGTCTTATAATGTAGATGAAATGAATACCTTGTCTTGCTCTGTTATCGGCATGTTCAGGTTTCAACTGAAGCAGAGGAATTTTGATGCCGGCTAGTTATTTGGCATGTTGAGCTAGTACAGTAAATCCAGCGTTCTTTCTTTAGTTACACGTCCTTTGCACCAAGAGACTAATCACGAATGCAAGACCTTCTATTCTGTAATTAAACATGGCAGAGTAGAAAATATAAATATCAATTATACCTGGGAGCTGACTGTAAACGAGAAGGCATAACATAACTTGGATATACTTTGAAAGAGCACTAAATATTTATAAAGACATGTGAAGATGTAAATAAAACAATGGACTGACAACTCACGAGCACCTTTAGGTCTTATTTTTGTGATAACCTTTAGGTCAAATTGAAGCTAAAGGTAAGGCTGCATTTAGGATTGCTCATTGTCCATGCTTTTGTTTATTTATTTTTTAAAAGCAGCAACAAAAGCTGTTTGGTGACAGTTGCTTCTGCTCATTTTTGGTAAGCTAGTTCATATTTTGGGGTAACTTTTGAAAGCATGGGGGGCTTCTTTCAAAAACTGATTATGCTTCTGGAAAAGCAGCAGCATTTCCAAACCAGCACTAAGGTGGATCAGGGCTGCAACAATCTTTCAAAATTGTGCTAGATTTATTTAGGCTTCGAGATCAAGACTAAGAGTCATTCTCACTCGATAGTCTTGAGAAATCTTTGTCAAAAACATGTGCTAGAAAGAGAGTTAAATAACTTTCTTCTAAAATTCGGAGCGAGATGGTGAAAACTTGTGTAGCTTCCCTTGGTGAAGAAGGTTACAACCTATTACAGCTAGATATGGATTGGACACTCCAGTAAATATCGTAAGACCAAAAGAATTTAGGTACTCAAAACATCAATAAAGTTCTATTAGAGCTTTTTGGTTTCCATTAGTCTAGAAAGAGGAAACAGGTGCGAATAAGCATGCAGAAGTCTTGAGATATGAACCAAATACTGCAAGTCAAAACATATCAAGTATCTAGACCTGTTAACATAAGCTAAAAAAAGTTAGAAGCAAAAACATTATACATAAGCAGTTTAATGATTCAAGTTATGCATACATCTAAATCAATTTTGACTGACTAGAAAGTGTACGAAAATGCAACGATGCACATAACAGTATTTCAGAACTGGATCAAAAGCTAAAAGTTAAATTGTAAGATTTCTATCCCGGTTGAAGTAAGGTAAAAGAGCAAGAACTGGACCACACGATCTAGTTGACATTTTAGTAATTAGCATAATTAATGTCAAGACTCGCTGCAGATCTTTATCAAACATACCAAGGACAGTAACTAAAACAAGAAACAGAAACATGAAAAACTAAATGTTAAGAAAACATGTCATGCTAAATTCGGAACCCGAATCCTCCTCCTAAAAGAGCCAGGCACCTACCATTTCCTACGCCGACAAGATTTCTCAGTTCGTGAATAAATAAGGCAAATTTTGAATCCACAACATTATACCTAGCGTATCAAGAGAGGCATAGTAGGTGCTTCTACAATGCTATATGACAAGAAAATAGTTTTTTCGGATTTCATTATCCTCTCAATATATAGTAGGTAAGGCTATATAATAAGACAAATGGACAAATCAAAGATCATAAGACTTGATGTCTTTATACTGAAATAGAATAAGTATTAAGTATTATAAACTAGGAAAATACTATTTGGCCCGTGGTCTTGGACCGCAAACCGTGACCGCTGCCCCCTCCCCCTATTTGCTTGGGCCCGCCACCGGAATGGGACAATGACACTGGCCCACGGTCACGGTTTGTGGTGCAAGACCGCGGGCCAAATAGTGCCGTCCTATAAACTATTTCCCACAAGCCCTCTTCCATGTTATTCCCTAACCTTCACCCAATTAGCAGGATCCATTCAACTACAATTTAGGAACGCTACTTTACACAGCTCGAATCCAGAAACCACCATCAACCACAGCATATCAGTAAGTTGATTCAACAACAACAACAACAAAAAAAGCTGCGAGCTTTTTGCAGTATTTAGACAGATCCAAAGCTCAGGCAGCGGTTGCACATGAACACCATAGGTTGCCCCAAAAATGAAGCTTATTTGCTGATGTCAAATGCAAATTATTATACCGATATAAACGGACACATCACACAAACACCAAAAAAACAAATCAGAAAATAAAAGACCACACAACCCCCGAGTGCTGCTCCGTAATTAAAGACTTCTCTTCCTAAATATCAAACTTTTTTTTCTATAATAGAACATGAAGACGTTACATAATAAGAATCGACAGATCCGGGCTCAAAATTAAGAGAAAGATCAAAAAAATTACGCAAGATCCCAGCTTTATTCTACAGATGTTCTTCACGCTCGGATTGAAAAGAAAAAGAAAAAAAACGAATCGAAGAATAAAACATAACGCGAGCTATACATTTTGAGATCCAATCTACAAGCACCTGAACAAGCAGGGGTCGATCGAGCAATGAAATTTTCAAATAATTTAAAAAAAAGTGGTTCTTTTTGTATAAAAGGAGAGGAAGAAGACCTGGAGACGAAGAAAAAAATGAGTAGATAGGAGGAAGGAAGGGGAAGGAGGATCAAATCAACCACCGACACTTTCTTCTTCGGAGACTTTGACAATAATTGAGTATTTATTGCCAACAACATGAAGTGAGCTTGAGGTTATGGTTGGGCCCACAGGGATGGCGACAGGTGTGTGATGTGTCCGCTTCATCTTCGTTTCCAAATCTATTCAAAGGGATGGTTTATTAAAGGGTTTTTCTAAGGGCACCACACTATTTACTTGGGGCTATCCCAAAATTTTTTAAAAAAATTACAAGTTTGCCATCAAATTTTTTTACTTGGGGCTAGCCCAATTTATTTCCAGCAATCAGTCCAGGACTGCCAGCAGGTTGGCAGTCCTAACATATGTTAGGACAGCTGGTTGACAGTCCTAACATATGTTAGGACTGCCAACTTGCTGGCAGTCCTAGGACTGCCACTAAGTTGGCAGTCCTAACATATGTTTGGACTGCCAACTTGTTGGCAGTCCTTGGAGATGCTGCTGTACCAGAACCCAATTCTCGCCGAAGGTCTGGATGCCGGCGGCCTTACCACTTTCCGACGAGCACACCGGGGAGAAGACGACGCTGGCGTCGTAGATCCCGTCAACTTGCTGGCAGTCCTAGGACTGCCACTAAGTTGGCAGTCCTAACATATGTTTGGACTGCCAACTTGTTGGCAGTCCTTGGAGATGCTGCTGTACCAGAACCCAATTCTCGCCGAAGGTCTGGATGCCGGCGGCCTTACCACTTTCCGACGAGCACACCGGGGAGAAGACGACGCTGGCGTCGTAGATCCCGTCAACTTGCTGGCAGTCCTAGGACTGCCACTAAGTTGGCAGTCCTAACATATGTTTGGACTGCCAACTTGTTGGCAGTCCTTGGAGATGCTGCTGTACCAGAACCCAATTCTCGCCGAAGGTCTGGATGCCGGCGGCCTTACCACTTCCCGACGAGCACACCGGGGAGAAGACGACGCTGGCGTCGTAGATCCCGTCGCCGCCGCCGGGTGGGCAGTGGAAGCGCATCATCTCGTTCCCGTCGACCGCGCAGCAAGAGTCGGAGTCGGCGAGGGAGCGGACGGCCGAGCGGTAGTCGTCGAAGCGAGAGACGGTGCGGGGACCGGTGGATGGGGACGGTGAGGGACTGGAGGAGGAGGCGGAGGAGAGGAGGGAGGCGGCAGCTGGAGGCGGAAGAGGAGGAAGGAAGCGGCGGCTGGAGAAATGAGGAGGAAAGAGGAGGGAAAAACCCTAAGTTTGGGATAGCCCCAAACAATTTTCGGGACGTCCCAGTAAAAGTTCTTCAAACTTGGACTGTCCCCTAGTAAAATGACATCCCCAGTAAAATGTGCGGTGCCCTTAGAAAAAGCCTTTATTAAACGAATTAAAATGAACTGAAAAACGTTTATGGTTGAAATCAAATCCTTACAATTTACAATTAAGTCTCCCTAACTTTTTTTTGGAACCAAATTGTAACTTGATATCCTAAACTGCATCAATTTAATACCATTAATCCCTCTTCCCCTTCCAATTGCCACCCCCTCCCCTCGTCGCTGAATGCACCATCACAGCCGTCCACCCCCGACTACATCCCCCCTCTTCGCGCGTAGCGACGGCGACAGCCCTAGAAAGATGAGGGTGATAGAGGCATGAATAATTTCGTCTTAATTTTTTAGGTATTAAATTAATTTTTTAGAATAGTTGAAGATATTAAGTTATGAAATTAATCTTTTTTTGTTTTTGAGAAAACTCATTCTGTGCGAGATTTGATTCGCAGTTTAGATGTGAGGCTGAAACGACAGAACTATGGGGTTTTTGACGGAGATCTATAAGAGAAAAATATAGAGGAATAAATTAGCATCGCTCTTTCAAACTCAATAATTTATATAAAAAGGCTAATTCTAAGGGCACTCACAAATTTACTTGGGACTAGCCCTTACTAGGGGACAGTCCAAGAAGGTGAAAGTTTTACTGGGAACAGCCCAAAAATTACTTGAGGCTAGCCTCCATAAATTCCATTAGTGTTCTAGGAGGAGGAGGAGGAGAAATGAGGGAGGGAGGAGGCTGTCACGCCCCGCTCCCGCAGGAACGATCGTCCTCGCTAAGGCGTGATGCCGCACGGGCCTAGGTTGCGCCCGTGCAAGGCTATGTCCAGAAACGGCCGATTTGAGCTAGGCCACAGAATCGCACAGAGTGTCCCCATTTGCAGCGGAAAGTAAATGAACACAAGTGAAAGCGAATTCGAACTCTTTATTGATATTCAAGAAGTTTACAAGCGGTGCTAGGCCGATATTACAAATCGCTCAAGCTCTCTCTCTCTGAAACATAAAAGGCGTGCCAAGTGGCTTACAACATGGAATGATTCATGGCGATGTTCCGATACATTATGTCCTGTATAGGGTGCTTCAGCTCCTTGCAACGCTCCAAGGCTCCAGAGATAGCTCCGCGCCTTAGCACGTTCGATGGAAGCTCCGCATCCGTCGACGATACCTGCATCCTGCAAGTAGACTGTGGGGTTATCAGTACATTGTTATGCACTGGTGGGGAGGCTAGCTCGCCCACAATGCTATCATTACCAAACACGTTTCATTTACTTTTGTGCATCTCTATCATTCATTGTCTTTCTAATCTTGCCTTAGGTTCAATTTCATGGCATATTCCATAACCTATCTCGTGTTGCCGAACTCAAGTGTCGTATGAAAATATATACACAACTTACCCATACTTACCGTCTGGCCTTCCCTGTCCAAAGTAAACCAAGTTAGTCAACAATTCAATATGAACTTTTCGATGCCAAGTGCGTGTCCCTGCCTCGGGTTCTAGCACGTCGTAAGCACGTTATCTAACTCACTTGCATGAATTTCTCATTATCATTTGGTGTGTTACATTTCAAGCATATTCATAAGGCACTTCATTTTGTTAACTTAGATTACTTTGATTTCAATGCAAGGACTTGCACGTGGATTGCCACCAGCAAAGCCCACTTAATCTATATGCATCGGTCGCTGACATCACAAGCCATCCTGGATATGTCTTTCCCTGTGGTAATTTCTCACCTATCATGGCGTACGGCTTGGTACACCCTGATAGTCTTTTGAAATACCCGGCCTTACGTCCCCTGGTGGCCAAGCCCGCACTCAGGCCTCGTCCGTAAGCCATTTCCTTTGATTCCGTCCGGACCGGCAAGTCCTTCACACTTTGATCATGCCGCGGAATCCCTTTTTCTTCACGGTCACAGCATACGCCACCCCTCGCTCGTGCCGTTTGTCCACGACTATTTCGTATTAACTTGTCTCTTTTTAACTTAACGGCTATCTCTGAGCCGTAGGCTAACCCTTAGCCTTAATGCGTTATCGACCAGGTTGGCGTCCGTGCAGCGCGGGTAGCGAGCCCCGTTGCACGTGCCCGTCATACCTGTCGCTAACCATTTCCATCCTTCTTATCTTTTATTCATTCTTTCTTTCACTTGTTCATTTATTCGTTGATTCATTCATTCACTTATTCGTTTACTCTTTCATTCATACATTACGCAACTCCTTGTGCGGGAGTCGCCTTGGCGACCTATCGGTCCCATAATCTTTCAATGTTGCTATACTCTACTCGGAACGACTATGTTGATAGTCTTCCCGTTTCATTGTTGTAATCCATTCATTGTTTCATTGTTGAACGCATAGGGAACTCGAAATGTAAGCCCGTGCCTTAGCACGAATGTGGAGCGCGGTGCGAGAGTTCTCACATTTTTCATGTTCTTTTCCATATTCTATACAAGCATACAAGATGGGATTAATCCCTTAGCTAGGTGCGTTGGGTCATTTTATTAGCATCCACGGTATTATCGCCTAGCGATTTCAGTGATAGTGTCTGTATTGTTATGTGTCTAGGCTAAGCACAGACGGGTTCATCGGAGCCACCCACCTTAGCGATGTTCGCATCGGCCGAGCGATACTCCGAGCGCGCCTTTGATAGTCTAAGTCTGGATTCATCTTTGACGAGCCATTGTATGTCTTGCATCGATTCGCATCGATACTTCATCGGGTCGACGCAACTCTTCGAGTCGACGGCTCGTTTGAGTCGTTACACTTGCCGTTTGAATCGGCGTTCCGCTAGGGCGGAGCGGGTCATTACATAATACACCACTCAAAATAAGTCTCGTCCTCGAGACTTCCTGAGTGCAGGTCATCCTACCATTCCTTAACTCGCGTCGTCGTGTTTCTTAGGCAATCCCTATCGAACGGCTCTATCGTTCGATGACATCGAACCATGCTCGATACCCTCCAAGTTCCGTGTCGTATACGTTTGGTCGATTTTTATTGAATCACTTTTCATTCATTTTAGATTTGATGGTACTTATTCAATTGTCGTATTTCTCTGACTTGGTTGCTATTTTGACGTATCATGGGACTGAAACGGTCGCACGAGGTGCGTTGTATTTTACCAAACTCGAGAGTCGTAGGCTGAGGCAAACTCACTCATTCCATCATGCGCATCTCAACACCCACTTGCAGCTGCATTCGAGTTCATCATATCGCTGAGTTTGGATCGTGCACGCATTCAAGGCGTCCCCCGAATACGTACATTTCAACCAAGCTTAGCGACTAGCGAAGTCGGACAAGCTACTCGTGATAGTTTCGATTTGTCGATCGTTTTGCTAACTTCGATTTAAAACCGAACTCACGTGTGTATCACATATCGTTTATCTCGGTCCTCGAGATTATTCGATTTGCTTCTCAAGCGTTCTTATCTACGAAATCAATACGATTTCTTCTTAGCGGGATCGACCAAGTCTGAGTAACTTCCGTCCGATTCAAGACCAAGCATTGTATCATCATCGAGTACGTCTTCCGATCAGTGATTCAATTCGTTATCCCAACTTGCGCATCATCCAATCCTATAATTCACTTCGTTTTGGGGCCAATCCCGCCGTCGTTCACGCACTCCCAGTTCCCCGTCCTACTCTAAGTCTTGTTGCCCCAAGTCTATCGTCCGTCCAGACGATATTGTAAATGACATCGCACAGGTTCAATCACTCGGCATAGGGTCGTCCGCCTATCCGCTAGGTCAGCTCACAGGGTCATAGTTACAAGACAAGTCCGTGGCTCATCGTGCAAGGTCGTTGCACGACGCTCGCCCCAAATCCTATGGTCAAACCATTTGCTCGCTTGTACGGGAGTTTCTACCCAAGTTCGTTTCACTCAAATTTCTAAACATCGAGCATGATCACCTAATTCGCATCGAGACTTACGTTGCACATATTCAATTTCGTTCAATCACCAGTTCTAACCAATTCATGTATTCGATCACGAGGTCATCCAGCTCGACAATACATTTCACCTCAATCTCACGCGAGTCCGATTATCCACGGCGGTTCATGAATCACCATGCAACGCTCCCGCGGAATAATCATTCTCATCGGGGCGTGACTCTTGTTTGAGTTTTAGACTAACCCATTCTCGATACGCGGATTGGACCTACTCAATCCTCAAGTTCAATTCTTTAAACACAAATTCCTTTTCGAGTCCACCTTCGCATCAAACCACAAGTCGAAGCAATCAAATTGCCACGCCATCCAAGTTCAATCACTCCCGTCGTATGAATCACCATATCGGCGCTCACGCGGAGTGATCGTCCTAATCCGACACGACGCATGTGCGAGGCTGGAGTTGCACTCGCATAAGACAAGAACGTCAACGTTGTGGTTGTCAACGAAGCAAATCCAAGCATTTCATTTTCTATCCAAGCCAAGATCGATAGTCTATTTATATTTCGTTTAACTAGAAAATCCTCGAGCCGAATCTATCTTTTCCTCGACACATTTTTAACATCCCAAGTATAGCATCCAACGGAACAATGACATTTGTACGATCGTCATTCGTCGAGTCAGAGTACCCCCGAGTTATCGCATATCGATCTTTGATACGTCTCAATACCATCGACGATATACGTAACCTGACGATCTTCCTTTGCAACCGATTTCGAGTCGTGCGTTGATGCTGTTGTCCGAGTTGGATATTCCGTAATTTCCTCGATATTCAAGATAAAGTTTGATCGCTATTCCTCAAGCTAGTTTCAAGATCGTTGTCAAAACTCAAGTCACAATTTATTTGAATCAATCCACAATCGTACGCGTGATCCTCTAAGTTTTTCTCGATCCAGGCCATTCATTTTCATTCATTGTTCCGAATAGTTTTCTAACTCGCGTTGTCCATTGACAAGTTGTCCGAGCGACATCTCGTTCGGGACATTCGAAGTCACGACCAACTAAGCGTGACGCGTTCTAAGGCTTTGCACGATCGCATCGCCTCGCCGACGTACTCGTTGTATTTCGTAATCCTTTAGTCTCGCTCGAACCATTTCTATAACGTCCATACACCACTCAGGGTTCGAGCCACTCGACTAGTTATCGACACTCATTCTTATTCTTCTCCAAACCTATCACATACACCACTCGGATTCAAGCCATACGATCTAGTGCTCAATCACGTTCGCATCATGCGCTCAGACATCCTTCAGATTCGTTCGACGAATCTCTAGCGTAATCGCCCACGTCGCCTCGACGTACTAAGTCGTTCGCATTAATCCTCAAAATCCAAGCCAATCTTTCGTGCACGCCTAAGCGTTAGTTTGATAGCGTTTCTATCGATATACACCCTAAGTGTAGCTTCGTTTCCGACCGAGCGGTACTTGATATCGCTCGCAACTCAATTGCACCAAAAGTCGAGGTGCGCGACACGCGGACTAAGTTGTGCCGCATAACCGTCCCGTTCGAACTATACTTTGGTCTCGTGTACTCGTTTGCTGTCAGCGTAAGCTCATTCAAGCACGCACTGCGTTTGCTAACTCTTAGCATCGGTTCCTTCCAACTCAAGTCCGTCGTGGTGGCACAAAGGCCTTCACCTATCGATCCCGTTCAACCGAGTACTTGTACGAGCTTTTGAAAATATTAGACTTATTGTATGGAACATCCCAAGGCACAGCGAGAGAGAGCGTACACTTCTTTTGTTTTCCAACCGAGCTTTCAAAACTGAGATAATCGAAACGAAGTCCAAGGACGTGAAGCCGTGCTCTGATACCAATCTGTCACGCCCCGCTCCCGCAGGAGCGATCGTCCTCGCTAAGGCGTGATGCCGCACGGGCCTAGGTTGTGCCCGTGCAAGGCTATGTCCAGAAACGGCCGATTTGAGCTAGGCCACAGAGTCGCACAGAGTGTCCCCATTTGCAGCGGAAAGTAAATGAACACAAGTGGAAGCGAATTCAAACTCTTTATTGATATTCAAGAAGTTTACAAGCGGCGCTAGGCCGATATTACAAATCGCTCAAGCTCTCTCTCTCTGAAACATAAAAGGCGTGCCAAGTGGCTTACAACATGGAATGATTCATGGCGATGTTCCGATACATTATGTCCTGTATAGGGTGCTTCAACTCCTTGCAACGCTCCAAGGCTCCAGAGATAGCTCCGTGCCTTAGCACGTTCGATGGAAGCTCCGCACCCGCCGACGATACCTGCATCCTGCAAGTAGACTGTGGGGTTATCGGTACATTGTTATGCACTGGTGGGGAGGCTAGCTCGCCCACAATGCTATCATTACCAAACACGTTTCATTTACTTTTGTGCATCTCTATCATTCATTGTCTTTCTAATCTTGCCTTAGGATCAATTTCATGGCATATTCCATAACCTATCTCGTGTTGCCGAACTCAAGTGTCGTATGAAAATATATACACAACTTACCCATACTTACCGTCCGGCCTTCCCTGTCCAAAGTAAACCAAGTTAGTCAACAATTCAATATGAACTTTTCGATGCCAAATGCGTGTCCCTGCCTCGGGTTCTAGCACGTCGTAAGCACGTTATCTAACTCACTTGCATGAATTTCTCATTATTATTTGGTGTGTTACATTTCAAGCATATTCATAAGGCACTTCATTTTGTTAACTTAGATTACTTTGATTTCAATGCAAGGACTTGCACGTGGATTGCCACCAGCAAAGCCCACTTAATCTATATGCATCGGTCGCTGACATCACAAGCCATCCTGGATATGTCTTCCCCTGTGGTAATTTCTCACCTATCATGGCGTGCGGCTTGGTACACCCTGATAGTCTTTTGAAATACCCGGCCTTACGTCCCCTGGTGGCCAAGCCCGCACTCAGGCCTCGTCCGTAAGCCATTTCCTTTGATTCCGTCCGGACCGGCAAGTCCTTCACACTTTGATCATGCCGCGGAATCTCTTTTTCTTCACGGTCACAGCATACGCCACCCCTCGCTCGTGCCGTTTGTCCACGACCATTTCGTATTAACTTGTCTCTTTTTAACTTAACGGTTGTCTCTGAGCCGTAGGCTAACCCTTAGCCTTAATGCGTTATCGACCAGGTTGGCGTCCGTGCAGCGCGGGTAGCGAGCCCCGTTGCACGTGCCCGTCATACCTGTCGCTAACCATTTCCATCCTTCTTATCTTTTATTCATTCTTTCTTTCACTTGTTCATTTATTCGTTGATTCATTCATTCACTTATTCGTTTACTCTTTCATTCATACATTACGCAACTCCTTGTGCGGGAGTCGCCTTGGCGACCCATCGGTCCCATAATCTTTCAATGTTGCTATACTCTACTCGGAACGACTATGTTGATAGTCTTCCCGTTTCATTGTTGTAATCCATTCATTGTTTCATTGTTGAACGCATAGGGAACTCGAAATGTAAGCCCGTGCCTTAGCACGAACGTGGAGCGCGGTGCGAGAGTTCTCACATTTTCCATGTTCTTTTCCATATTCTATACAAGCATACAAGATGGGATTAATCCCTTAGCTAGGTGCGTTGAGTCATTTTATTAGCATCCGCGGTGTTATCGCCTAGCGATTTCAGTGATAGTGTCCGTATTGTTATGTGTCTAGGCTAAGCACAGACGGGTTCATCGGAGCCACCCACCTTAGCGATGTTCGCATCGGCCGAGCGATACTCCGAGCGCGCCTTTGATAGTCTAAGTCTGGATTCATCTTTGACGAGCCATTGTAAGTCTTGCATCGATTCGCATCGATACTTCATCGGGTCGACGCAACTCTTCGAGTCGACGGCTCGTTTGAGTCGTTACACTTGCCGTTTGAATCGGCGTTCCGCTAGGACGGAGCGGGTCATTACAGAGACGGGGGAGCCCGGGGGCGGGGCGGGGGGGGGTGTTGGTGGTTGCGGGAAGGAGGCGACGGAGGAGGACGAAGAGGAGGGTTAGGGAGGAAGAGGAGGCAGAAGACGAGGAGGAGGAGGAGGCGGGGGCGAGCTCGTAGGGGTGGGTGCGGGAAGGAGGCGGAGGGGAGGAGGAGGGTTAGGGAAGAGGAGGAGGAGGGGGCGAGCTCCGCGGGGGGGGGGGGGGGGGGGGGGGGGGGGGGGGGAGGGGGGGGGGGTACGGGAAGGAGGCAATGGGGAGGAGGCGGCGGGAGAGGAGGAGAGGCGTTGTCGGCGCGGTCGAGGACTCCAGACCAGCCACTGAGCTCCGCTGCGTCTTTGTCAACGTGGACTGCAACTAAGTTGGCAGTCCTACTTTATTTTAGGACTGCCAAATTGACTGCAACTAAGTTGGCAGTCCTAGGACTTGGATGCAGTTCTACTTGCTGGAAAAAATTGGACTAGCTCCAAGTAAAGAAGTTGAATGGCAAACTTGTAATTTTTTGAAAAATTTTTGAGCTAGTCCCAAGTAAAAATGGATGTGCCCTTAGAAAAAAGGGCTAAAAAATAACTCTCTAATCTCTTTGCAAACACGGCGAAAAGAACAGGCAGATGCAAACCATACAGTATTCTAGATATGGTATGGGTGCTATTACACCATTTAGAAGAAATTTGTACCAACAAATGTTGCATTATGTTTGCTTCACCGGTCCACAATTCAAAGGCCGGAGGGAAATGGACATTACTATAACATAACATCTGCAGCATATATATTGGATGAGTAAAACTACGTTCCATCGTAAATGAACAGGTCTGACTATCATCAGTGAGAGTTTCTATACAATGCAAGAACAAGTTTAGAACAGAAAACTCTTCCTCCTCCGAAGAACAAACCAGAGCAAACATCTTAAAAGACAATAATCAGAGGCTCTGCAATGCCTAGGTCAATGGCAAAAGTTCACCATCATAAAGCCTACGTTCAAATTAAATCAAACATCCTCATGATCATCACAGTATATCAAGAAGTTATTTAAAATCAGATTTTGGAAATAAAAGTTTGGTAGCGAGTCCAAAACCCATTCAACTTCAGTTTAATAACTAAACACAGTATCCAAGCATAAACATGTTTCTTGCTAAACGAGAGAGACGCATGTAACTTAAAAGATTAAGAGCAACCCACATTTATCATAAGACTGACACACAATAACCAAACCAGAAACCTCAGTCCTGTGGGGACTCGCTGCCTCTCGGACTTCGGCCATTATTAGCATAATCCATCGGGCTGGGGCTGGGACTCCGGCCATTGTTCGCAGGGCTCCTGCTACGATCAGGTGGTGAGCTCTCCCTCTTGTGGTTCACAGGGCTCCTGCTTACCTCCCTCTTGTGGTTCACGGGGCTCCGGCTTACCTCCCTCTTGTGGTTCACGGGGCTCCCGCTTTCATCCCTCCTTGGGCTCACACTGTAATCAGATCCGTTGTGCACAGATTGTTTGAGTTCCTTTGGAGGAGGGCTCCCCTTCTCTTTAGGGCTTATGCTGCCGTCTGGTGAAAGGCTATGCTTCCTCCCCTTTGACGGAGGAGGACTCTTCTTCGACCTTGGGCTCCTGCTGTACCTAGGGCTCCTTGATCTGCTGCGCTCCCTCTCCCTCTCCCTCTCTCTCCTCGGAGCAGGAGACCTGGACTGACTGAGTTGACAAAGAGCTTACAAGTAATTAAAAATTTATATAGAAACATTCAATGGGTATAAATGCAAGTAACAACAAATATTTAGAAGGGTATAAAAATTCCTGCTTGCTTTGAAAGAGTTCTGCAGGAATTTGTTTGACGTGAAGAAACTTTAAAAAAATCATATGAAATAAAATTATCTATATTTTTCGAAAAGGGATGTCTACAGGTAAGATGCAAAATAAACATGAACAGAATCTTAATATAAAAAATAATATTAAAACAAAATCGAGTCAGTTATAAAAGTGAATCCAAGAGTACTTGGTTAAGAACCTTTTAACGAGAAGCATCATTAACCAAATAAATAAAAAGGAGGAGATAGAAAATAGTTAAGTTTGATTAAGTTAAACATCCTTGACCCTTTACTTTTTTTCCCCTGAAATTTCAAGATCAGCTCACGTATAACTTGACCAGATAATGAGATGATTTTTAGGTAACTCATCGAGAGAAAGATTTTCAGGAAAAAAAAAGAATGAATAAAGAAAGTCATGTAAATTCTGAATATTAAAACAAATCATATAAATTGACCAGATAATGCAGATGATTAGTCAGCAACTCAGCATGTTTTGATTAAATTAAGCATCATTGACCTTGAGCCAGCTATAAAAGTGAATCCAAGAGTACTTGATTGAGTACTGTTTAATGAGATGTATCATTAACCAAAGAAAACAGAGAGAGGTAACTGAGCATGTTTTGATTAAGTTAAACATCCTTGACCCGGTTCCTTTTTTGATATCTCAAGTTCAGCTCAAATATAAATGGACCAGATAATGCATATTATTTTTCAGTAGCTCATACGGTGATAGCTTTTCAGAAAGAAATGAATGAACAAAAACAAATCAAGTAAAATCAGAATATTAAAACAAATCAAATAGATGGACCAGATAATGCAGATGATTTGTTCGTAACTTCGGAAAAGATGAATAAAAAATAATGATGTAAAATCAGAACATTAAAACAAATCATTACCCAGATAATGCAAGCTGATTTGCCGATAGCACGTCGAAAGAAAGCTCTTTAGAAAAAATGAATGAACAAAAACAAATCATGTAAAATCGGAATATTAAAAAGATAGATTATCACTTGCCATTGTTATCAAATTGATGCAAAATGAGTTGAGGCCACAAAGCACGACAAGTTAAGTACAAAGTTCATATTTAACAGAAAACATGCAAGGGCTGACCAAAGTGCTTAGAATACCTGTAACTTCGACTTCGGCTATAACTTCGACCACGTCCCCTACCGCCACGAGGGGATGGAGACCGCGAATAATTCCGCCCACGCCTGCTACATAAGCAATCATAAGACTAACTATGTTAGACATTACACCTAAGCCTGTAACGTTTACAAATAACAAGCTTTGAAGAAGTACTAATTAAGAAAAATGGAACACCTGAGACTCTTTGGACTATTCTGGCAGTGTCTTTCTATATGACCTCTCTCTCCACAGCGATAACACTTGTTTTTCCAGTCCCCGTCCTTGCAGTCTCTAGCCCAATGACCATCAATCCCACAATTGAAGCAACGGCCAGATCCAGGAGGCGGACCTCGACCAAGATACTCACTACGTGAACCTCCTCCTCCTGAGCCGCCCCGTGAACCCTACATTAAAAGAAGATATCTAGATTGAATAAATGACACTAAGAAACGCAAGGTAAAATGGGAGGAAAAAAGAATAAATGGTCCATGTGTTAAAGTAACTACAGCAAGTTATGGTCAATCTTATAAGAACTTAGAACGTATGTATTTACTTTGGCAAATTCCACAATGATGCGACTTCCATCAAATTCTCTCCCATTTAAGCTATATCTGGCATCATCTGCATCTCTAGGATCACTGAAGTCCTATAGAATTGAGAGCAAGTGCAAGAAAAAAGGGGAAGAAAGTCATACTTGAAAAACTTGTGAGAAAAATAATATCAACTCCAAACAATTATTTTACCAAAAGATATCAAGATGCCAGGATTAAAAAAGTAGTAGATAGATAGAAATGTGTGCACATACCACAAATGCAAAGTCATGCTTCAGATCCACATCTCGTACTCTGCGCAAATTGTTGCCAGAAACAGTAAGGCCATCATGACTAAGTACCGAAGGGTGTGATATTTCGCCTCTCAGAAGACAAACTAAACACCAGTTTGTGATTGTTGCCATTTCCATAAAAAGTAATAACATAATAGAAAGAATCACCAAAGTCTCCTATAAACTTTGCATGAATAGCCACCAATTTCCACCATGGGCAGCCTCTCACCATAGACCTCCCGGTTGGGCAAAACCCACCAACCTTCAACAAGATTGTTCAAGTTATTAAAACACAACACCCTGGGCTTAGCCTTCCCACAAAATTAAATAAAAAATATTGGATATCCAAACACAATAGACTGGCTTGGCAAGGGCCCTATATCCACTGACATCTAGATATCTATCCCACCACCCACAGTTTTAAATAATGTATTGAAAGTGCCTTGAGAAACCAACCACAAATTATCGACCGGCTAACATATGTATCAAACTGGCTGTTGACCAATAACCTTAGTGAATACCTTCAAGATTCTAAGGTGTGCCTTGGATTAAATACAGTAAACCGGTACAAAAGGACCAACAAGGAATTTTTGTCTATGTTATTATAGGTGGAAGAGAATCAGGACTCTGTAAATAATTCATGAAGATAAGGCAGACAGAATAAAAAACAACTACAATAATAAATAACTTTGGTTTAAAATATAACTGAAGAAAGTTTAGACTGAAATAACATAGCTTCAGGAAGGATTAAGGAGTTAGGAGGCTTAGTGCTCGACATCCTATCATATAGCTTCAGGAGTGGATTAAGGAGTTAGAAGGCTTAGCGCTCGACATACTAACATATGCATGCTATTATAATGAACAAACAATGTCCTACGTTGTCACACCTGGTTAGAGAACACTAAGTGGAAATCATCAGTTTTAAGTTTCAAATGGCACATACCTTCCATATCTGCTGAAAAGGTCCTCAAGATCACGTGACCGAGTACGGGACGACAAACGACCAACATACAATCTTGTGTTCCCATAGCGATCATCGTATCGAGGCATCTTTGTACTGTAGAGATCGGAAGGATCAAGGGTCATTTATAGCATACCAGTATAAGTGAAGACGAGAAAATTACAAGCTCATTGTACACGTCGGTAAGCAGCTCTCTAGTCCATAAATATAAAAGCAAAATAGCCAAAACACGAATAAGATAAATAAATGCACATTAAGCAAATCCGTCATAATTTTCATCAGAAGTTATTTTTTAGAAACACCTCTAGATTAACTCAATAAGGAAACCACCCCTGTGATAGATTTTTTTTTTCTTGTGAATGATAGAAATACATATACAGTTCTAGAAGGTTTTTTTTTAAAATGACCCTTCACTAATTCTTAGTTTCACTGGACAATATTAAAGTTTGACTTCCACAAGGAATGACAGTTCTAATAGATCTTTCTTTATGGTTTTTCATTAAAAAAAAAATTATTCACTAGACTGCTAAAATTTCGAATTATGTCAGTTGATTTGATTTCCATAAAAATCACCTTTCTCCACTAGGTCATGCTAAAAAAATTCTTTCTCATAATTGATTTCCATGTGAACGATAGTTCTAATCAGTTCTTTTTCCCCATGATTTCACATACAAAACATACTTCTTTTCCACTGAATGATGCAAAAATTTAAATAAAAACCTAGGAATTAATTTCCATGTGAACAAAATAAATACACCACAAAAAATGAATTTTTATGATCGGATTCTTACATAAGAATGCACCGATAGTCAGGAAAAATAATTGTATTCTTCCAAATTAGGGTTCACGTAAATTCGAGATCTAAAATACTATTTCTAGAGAGTGCGTCAAAAGAATTCATATAAAAAGTGATCAAATTTTGAAGGAAAAAAAAGGAAAATTTGGGGAAAATTTCATGAACCGACTTACATGGCGGCCGAGCGGAGTCTAGCCAAACAAGAACACCAGCGCAGAAACCCTAAATCTGTCGATTTATGAGAGGTTTGTATTTGGGCTGAGATATTCTCACCCCCTATTACACGCGGCTCTACCCAGAAGCGGTCAACCGGGTAGAGTTTTTACCCGGCCCCAATTTGTGTCGACCCGACCCGAAATAAATGATAAATTCAGGTTATTTTTACGATGTTATTAATTAAGACAATTTATAAAGACACTTTCTCACAACTTTTTAAGTATTTACAAGTTTGTCACTCAAATTTTTTTATGGCTTTTTCTATGGGCACCACAACAATTACTGGGGGCGTCATTTTACTAGGAGACAGCCCAGGTTTGAGGAACTTTTACTGGGGACGTCCCGAAAATTACTTGGAGGCAACCCAATATTAGGTTTTTTTTTCTCTCTCCTCTCTCCTCTCTCCTCCTCCTCCTCCTCCTCCTTGCTCCAGCGGAGGGGTAGCGGGAGTGGATGACGTGCATGAAGTCGAGTTCGACGGCGGTGGAGTAGCGGAGGGACGGAGGACGGGGCCGGAGGAGGAGGAGGAGCAAGGAGGAGGCGACGGCGGTGGAGAAGCGGAGGGGGCGGAGGACAGGGTCGGAGGAGGAGGAGGAGCAAGGAGGAGGAGGAGAGAGGAGGAGACATGGATGGATGGATGGATGGATGGATGTAGGTGCTGCTGCTTCTTCTTCTTCTTCTTCGGGGCCGGAGGAGGAGGAGGCGACGGCGGTGGAGAAGCGGAGGGGGCGGAGGACGGGGAGGAGGAGGAGAGAGGAGGAGACATGGATGGATGGATGTAGGTGCTGTTGCTGCTTCTTCTTCTTCTCCTCCGAGGACTGCCAACTTGTTGGCAGTCCTAACATTATGTTAGGACTGCCAACATGCTGGCAGTCCTAGGACTGCCAGCAAGTTGGCAGTCCTAACATTATGCTAGGACTGCCAGCATGTTGGCAGTCCTAACATAATGTTAGGACTGCCAGCATGTTGGCAGTCCTACTAACTGGAAAAAATTGGGCTAGCCCCAAGTAAAAAAAAATGATGGCAAACTTGTAATATTTTTGAACATTTTTGGGATAGCCCCTAGTAATTTGTGTGGTGCCCATAGAAAAAACCTTTTTTATTAAGGAACTGCCAACTACAATAGTACTATCAAATATTTTAACATTCCTACCAATATAATGGGTTATTAATTTTTTAACAGATCCCCCATTACATATTTAATATATGACTGTAGAAAATTCTATAGTCCTAACAATATACAAGATTATAGAAAATTTTAACAGTTCTAACTGGATCCAATATTTATGTTGGTTGTCAATAATTATATTGATAATACTGTTAAAAATTTTGACAGTCCTATATATTGATAGGACCATCAAAAAATTGGTAGTCATGTATCGATAGTAGGTAGTCCTTTAGTAAAAAAATAAAATTAGTGACAAACTTATAAATACCTGAACAATTCCGAATAAATTTCATAGTGTCTCTATGAATTATCCTAATTAATTATTTAAGTTACGAAAAAATTTACACAGGGGGATAAACTTTAGTGTATTTACGCAAAAAGGGATAACTTTAGAAAAATAACGAAAGAGAGAACGATACGACATTAGAGATGTTGCCGCACACATGACGCAACATTAGCGACATTTGTGATGGCGCCATTGCCCCTCCCCCCTGGTGCCATCACTAATGTCGCCAGACTTTGTATTTTTATATTTTTTACAGAGAAGAGAGGATTTAATGAACGAAAACTCTAAATGGACCGCGGGAGGGGGACCGCGGGAGGGGGACTGCGGCTGTACCCGCGCCGACGTGTCCCCCTCCCATTCGCCCCCTTCTATCTTGGGACCCACCCCCAAAAATCTGGCCAATGACGACCCGACACCTGGCGTGCGGGCCAGGACCACGGTTACAAACCGTGGTCCATGTAGCATCTCTCTTAATGAAAAGAACGAAAAGATATTGAAAACGTATCTATAACATGTGCAACGATGTGTGGTGTATTTCGTTATGGCTTTTGGTATATAGTTTATAATAATTTCTTATAAAAATTTATAATAATTTCTTGTAAATTTAAGGGGGCTTTGGTATTAGAAACTATTATAAATTTTTATTAAAAAAAAAAATTCCCGTGACAAGTTTCTAATAAATTTTTTTATAATATTTGGTTATGGCTTTTGATATATAGGTTCTTGTAATCCCGTAACAAATTTCTAATAAAAATTAAAAAAATCTATAATATTGTTGAAAAATAGTTTAAATAAAAAATTGCTATAGCTACATATCAAATAGTTAAACTAAAAAAAATGTTAAGATAATAGATAAATCTATAATAAATTCTCTCTCCTCTCTCCTCGGTTAAAAAAAAAATACAAAGTCTGGCGACATTAGTTATGGCGCCAAAGGTGTGAGACCCGTCTCACTGTATCGATATTTTATACGGATACGTATTTATTTGAGCCGTATTTTGTATTTATCGATTTGCGTGATATTTTAAAAATTTTCTAAGTGTAGGATTTTTATGACTTGGTTTAACTTGGATTTGGTTTTATTTGGTTCGGTTCCACTTTGACTTGGTTTGGTTTAGTTTAGTTTGGTTCTTTATGAGATGAGGTGTATGGTTTAGATTGAGTGGAGAGGAATGAATGGTGGAGATCACTTGAGCTTGTTATATAAGCCACTTTTTCTCTCTCCCTCCTCATTCACCCTCATTCATTTCTTTTCCACCAAACCCTAGCCATTGGAGAGAGGCAAGTACACCTTGCCGAACCTTGAACAAATTTATTTCTGTTTGTTCCATCTTCTTCCTTGCATGAGTCTAAGCATCTTTAGAACTTGGAGTTTTCGATTTTACCGAGTGGATTGTTGTAGATCTAGCTTTGTGGTATTTTCGAATTTTCATGGGTTTTGATCTGTCAAACTTGTATATTTTTGTCAACTGATGGTTCCATGTTGTAGAAAATTTCATTCTACCCCATTTTGACTTATGGAAGTTCGGATTTGGACTCTGGATGACGAATTTATGGAGCTTGGAAGCATGGCTTCATGGTGTTCTTCTTCTCGGAAAGTGGAGAAGAAGAACAGTTCTCTGAGGCGCATGAGCATTTTAGCCTCTGCCCGCATGAGCATTATTTATTGCATGGCCCTTTTATTTAGTTGCTTGCAAGCTTGCATGCATTTGCATGCAACTTGCCTGGGCTGCATGGCCTTTTGCCCTGCTCGCATGAGAATTAATTGCATGGCTTTTTTTTTTATTATTATTTATTTAACTGCATTGCTGGCCGCATGGAACCACTTAGTGAGCCGCATAAGGAGCAATACCAAAATCAGCAGCATTCTTTATGTAATGCATTATGTTGATGTATGCAAGCCTGCATGCTCAATTTTTTAGCACCAGCCGCATGTAAGCCTGCATGTTATATTTAATGCATTTTTCCTAGTGAGCCGCATGGTCCCATATTAATTGCATTTAATGCATTAGCATGGTCCTACAAAGTTGTTGGCCGCATGTATGGAAACAATAGTTGCTGGCATTACTTTATTAGCTTTAATATATGCATTGGCATATGCCAACACCTAATGCGCCGCATATGGCCTTAGTATAAGCCTTGGCCGCATGAACTGTTAATAGCTTAAAGCATATGTTGCATGGCATTAATTAATGTTTTAGCTTAAAGCATATGTTGCATGGCATTAATTAATGTTTTAGCTTAAAGCATATGTTGCATGACATTAATTAATACTTTAGCTTAAAGCTTACGTTGCATGGCATTAATTAATGCTTGGGCTTAAAGCATAGGTTGCATGGTTTAATTTATGCATCAGCTTAAAGCATATTTGCATGGCCCCTTTCTTGATTTGCTTGCAGGCTTGCGTGCTTGCATGCGATTGCAATAAAGTTGGCCGCATGGCCAAGTAAAAAGCTGAGCCGCATAAGGCTTGGCCTTTTATTTGTCGTTAATGCATGCATCAAAGTGGAGCAGCATAAGGAAATTATTTAATATTAGTTGCTTGTTTGCATTTTCATGCAAGCAAACCGCATGGCCATTATTTAATTAATTATTTATTTATTTGATTGTATTTTCATGCAAGCAAATGTGAGGGTGAGCCGCATGGATATTTACAGCATTAATAATTGCTTGATGTAGAGCCGCATGGCCTTTGGCCATTAAATATTATTATTAGCATGTTGCATTTTTGCATGGAATCTAAGGTGAGCCGCATAGGCTCCCTTCCCCCACTATATAATATTTTGGCCACGTGAGCCCCTCTTTTACTGGCAGTCATCATTTCATTGTTTGGCCACGTGCCCTTTCCTTTGTTTAAGTGGAAGCTCGCATTTATTGTTTTCCCACTCTCTGTCTTTTCTGACTGCATGAATATTTTTTGTTAGCATTTACTCTTGGCCGCATGGCCCCCTTCAGCTATTTTTCTGGCCGCATAAGCTTTGGCTGGCCGCATGGGTGGCCTCCCACTCTCTTTGGCTGCATATATGTTCTCCCATTTTTGGGCCGCATGGGGTCCACTTTGATTGTTTAAATGTTTTATTTGCCTGAATTGTGGTCAGAATTATAGAACCCTAGAGGGGGGTGAATAGGGAGATAAAATAAATCTAGAGCAATAGAATCAATATATGACAAATAAAAGTAAAGAGTAGGAAGATCAAACACAAGATGTATCCTGGTATCCTCGCTTGAGGCAATCCAGTCCCGGAACTCTCTCCGACTTAAATCCACTATTTAATCAAATAGTACACACGAGTTTGGATCCGAAGAACTCGCCAACTTCAACACGAGTTTGGATCCGAAGACTCGCCAACTTCAACACACGAGTTTTCTTACGAAGGCTCGCCAACTTCAAACAAATGAGAAGAGAACTTGTTGATCTTCTAACACGTGAAAATCGAAGATTACAACTCGCAAATACTCTAGCACTTGGGAAAGGATGACAATTTGAAAGCTTGGTAGAGTATTAATGGTGAAGCTCTTTTGTGGTTGAGAAAATTTAAAGCTTGTAAGAGATAGTCTTTAAGAGGAGAGAGTGAAACTCCTTTTATACAAATCCAAAGTCATAAAGGCAAATCAGCCCTCAGCCGGATTATCCGCCGGATTTCAGCGAAAATCCGTCGGATTATCCGGTCAACAGTAACGGTCATAAAAAGAGCCGTTGGATGCATTAAATGCACTTGCCAGATGCCGTTGGATTTGAATTCAAAAGTTGCAAACAAGTCAAACGGATTATCCGTCAGATTTAAGCGGAAATCCGGCAGATGATCCGAACACTAACTTACAGACTTGCTGTGAGAGAATCGGATTATCCGTCGGACTTCCGCGGATGTCCGTCGGATGATCCGAACATTTGGCTCACTAACTTGCTGTGAGCGATCGGATTATCCGGTGGATTTATACGGAAGTCCGTCGGATTATCCAAACATTGGCTCACTGACTTGCTGTGAGCGATCGGATAATCCGGCGGATTTCCGCGGAGGTCCGTCGGATGATCCGATCAATGTCCCACTAACTTGCTGTGAGTGATCGGATTATCCGGCGGATTAGTCCGAAAATCTGGCAGATTTTCCGCCTCTTTTAAAAGACTATTTCACCATTTTCTTCCTTGAGCATTGTCGTCCTAACAAAGTACGTACAAAGATTTCCTAGACATTTACAGACTCAGGAAAAGAACAAGGAGAAGAACTGTCTTCTTTGTAGTCTCCAAGCTGCTTCATAGTCTTTGGCAAATCTGATAAAGGAGAGATGCAGAGCTCCATGGTCTTTGATTAGCGTCATGGAATGGAGAATCCTTTCTTCTATTCTTGCCTATGAGAAGTACAAACTAAAGACGTACAAGGGTTATTGTGAACAATAATCAAAATCGATGTGCCAACAAACTCCCCTATTTTGATAATTGACAAATAATAAGAATAAAGAAAGTAAATAGTTCCCCCGTAATAAAGAATCTCCCCCTCAATATGATTTCTCCCCCTTTGTCAGTTAATCAAAGATGGTGAGAAAAAAGACAGAACATATAACTGAACAGAAAAACATACTAAAACTTTCATTTAATAAAAAAGCAGGGGTACAAACAACGAGGCTATGGAAGCCCAACCGAACACATAACTAAAAGCAGATATTTAAAAGTCCCGTAGGACCACACAAAACACATACGAAAAGTCTCCGAAGGACCACACAAGACAAGACTAAATAAGGCATCATCAACTGTCAGGCGCATGAGATGGGCCGGCCTCCTGATCCTCATCATCCCCGGGAGCAGTGGTGAAGGCGCCATAAGGGTCGACGCCATCCGAAAGCCATAAACGTTAGGATCAGTGAAGCGAGGCCCCGGAAAGTCTGGATGAGGAGTGTTAGGGTTGAGAAAGGGAGTGTGCTCCTCAAACATACGCTGAATGTAGTATGCCTGGTCAATGAAGTCATGGTGGATAAGAGTGCCGAGTCCCCGAGTGTTGGCCTGAATACGCTCATGGGTAGAGAGAGATCGGCAAACTTGCGATCAATGTAGCGACGCATGTCATGAGTGAGAAGAGTCGCCGGAGGAGATGCAGGGCCACCGGCAACAGCAGCAGGAGCAGTAGGAGGGGCAACAGCAGGAGCCGCACGACCACGTCCCTTCGATTTGGCAAGAGGGGAGGGACGAGGATCGCCAACCGGGCAATGAGTCAGGTCAACACCATTTGCTTCAAGGATCATGGTGATGTACATACCGAAGAGTAGGGAACGATGAGGAGATTCCCTGATAAGCATCATGGTGTAGATGATGGACTTGGACAGTGAAAAGGGTTGGCGGGCGACCAGATAATACATGCAGATTAGCTGTCACTCTCCGTTCCCAGAATGCGTATTTTCATGCATGTACAACTCATATATATTTATTTAATATTTATCAAGTATTATCCTGTATTTAAATTTCTATAATTTTCAAGTTAGTTAATTATCTGCTCGTTAATTTTCATGTTAATTAATTTTCTGCAATTTTATTTCTGTATTTTAATTCTGCATTTTATTTTCTGCTCTTAACCTCTCTGCCTTACTTTCGGGTTGGCCTTGGATGGATCCGAATACAACCCGACCCTATAGCCCCCACCTACCACCCCTTCCATATTTAAAGCCCCCATCTCCTTCTCTCTTTTCATAACTCTCATTCTTCTCCATTACTTCTTCTTCTTCCTCACCACTCTCTTCCACCAACCAACAGCAGGCAAGTACATCTTGCTTCTTGCTTCCACTTGGAGAACCATTTTTATGGTTCATTTGTCTTCCTCTCATGATCCTGAGAGAGTTTAGTACTTAGCATTTTTGATTTCTTTGGCTTGTTTCTTCTAGATCTAAGTTATTGTATTCTCGGTTGTTCATGGGTTTTGATCTCCCAACCTGGCGTGTATTCTCGGTTGTCCATGGGTTCTGAACCATGGGAACTTCATTTCTGGCTTGGAACGAAGGTTCAATCACGCACACGTCTTTACGTGTCTGCGTGAATTTTTAGTCACGCACACGTCTTTACGTGTCTGCGTGAATTTTCAGTCACGCTCACGTTCTTACGTGTTAGCGTGAATTTTTAGTCACGCTCACGTCTTTATGTGCGTGCGTGTATTTTTTACGCTCACTCTGTGCGTGCGTGAATTTTGAGTTACGCACACATCTTTGTATGCGTGCGTGAATTTATTTTCACGTTCACGCTGTGCGTGCGTGAATTACCCTTCACGCTATGCGTGCGTAGATTTCCTTTCACGCTCACTCTGTGCGTGCGTGTATTATTTTTCACGCTCACTCTGTGCGTGCGTGTATTATTTTTCACGCACTCTGTGCGTGCCAATGTGAACCACTTTTCACGCTCACGCTGTTTATACGCTCACTCCTTAGCCTAGACTTGGCGTGACTTGTTGGCCTTAGCATAGACTTGTTGGCGTGACTTCTTGACCTGGGTGTTTCTATTTGTTCTCTAGTTATTCATTTAATGGTGGCATGATAATTCTCCTATTATATCCTTACGCCTTTTATGAACTCGATAATCTTAGCATGTTAATATTTTTAATACATATGGTTGTATAGAACGTGCCCTGTGTCTTGATTGATTGATGGATATCCAGTAAGACTGGAACTTGACCTTGAGAGTTATAGACTCGACCCATTTAATACTAATTGACTTTCATGCCTTGTCACCATTGATGACGATGGTTATCTTGACTAAATTGATCATGCGTTCCTAGTTGGAACTAAGAGACTGGCCAGTCGTCTTATTGAATTGAATGAATGAGACACGTTCATGTTATGAACTATTGTAATCGACTGGCTGATCCCGAATATTGACATACAGGCACATGCAGGCTTCAAACTAATTATTTATTTATTTATTTATTTTACAAAAGAAGCATGTGTACTTTATGGTCAAGGCATGATTACTCCGTGGTTAGATTTGATTGTTGCATTACGCTATGTAAGACCTATAACCTAGCCGCACAGGTATCGTTGTAGAGTTGCGCATATCGTACCCCGTACGAAAGTACTCATTTGAATGACCATGATCCACGGCATGGGATTTCACTCAACGTAGAGACTATTAAGTTAAATAAAATAATGATTGCATGGAGAGAATGGATTTCCGAGTTCTTACATGGCAGCCCTTTTGGGACTAGTAGTGCCCGACAGGCCGGCTGGTTCCCACAGATACTGTAAACCTGCCACACGGGCAGGGAGCGGTATCTACTTATATTATTATTGTATATTATATATTGATGACGGGCGTCCCGCTGGGACTCGTCTAATTCATGATTAGCGCAATTGATTGACTGGATAGACTAGCCTTGCTCGCACATAGTAAGAACTGAGGAATCTTATTGCATAATTCCAGGATAACTTGGGACTCACAATAGCAAACCGTAGGAGTTGATTGGCCGTTCAAGATGATTTGTTTGTGTACTGTACCTACTCTGTTGCCTAACTGAGATGATCAGAATGTCAGGACATGACGGGCCAACTTCTGTCCTTGTTTGGTTGGGAGGTTGGTTCGAAGTGTCGTGATGTTATGTGAATCCTAGTGGAAAGCAGAGATCTATTATTATATTCTCTTACTTACTGGTTTAGTCCTTCATATCGTCCTTCCTTGTGGTACTTGCTATTAGAGGTCTAACCTCTCTGGTTTTGCATGGCCAGATTTAGAGCCGGTTCCCGAGGACTCAGCTTACTTCCACCTCCAAGATGGTCAATACTAGGGGAATGATCGCAGGAGGACTCGAGTGGGTCCCTTACTTCACCGCTCGTTTTGTTATTTACTTTATACTTAGCCGTTTGGCACCGACATGTTAGTCGGATTGTCTTGTACTTACTTTTACATAATTGTAATTAAGTCAGACTGCAGCTGATAACAATTGTGTATACCTTGCTTCATCATCTGGCTATGTTTTGTAAAGCCAGATATCCAGAACATTTTGACTGAGCGTTTGGGATGCCTTACTGCTTTATCTTACATGTTGTCTATTACTGTTTCTTGCTTGAATGATTGAGACAATAGATGTGAAGTGACCATAGTAAGACTTTCATGTAGTATGCACCCCCTCGTCTGGTTAGACAGCATTGATCGTATTATACGGTATTCTTCTACCCGTAATACGTAGCTGGCTGAGTCATTCCCCCGCTCTCCAGTATTCTGGTTCTGGGGCGTGACAAGGTTTTAGTGGTGGCCCATGCAGGTCTGATTTCAGACTTGTGGGGTGTTTTGATTTATAGGATGTCTCAATCACACGTGTCCCCCTTGATCTCATGATTCGTTGTTCTCAACGCTTGCTTGACATTCCGGTATCCTTTGACTTCATTGATCCTTCATGTCCGGTTGTTTTATTGTTCTCTTGTCCCTTTTCTTAGGGGTGTAGGTCCTAAAAAATCAAGTTGCATCAATCAACAAAGTCAAAAATTCAAGATATTCATCATTTTGATGAGTTGCGCAGACAACAGATTGCGCAGACGTCACTTTGCGCAGGTTGGTTTGCGCATGTTCCCAACTGCGCAGGCTGACGTGGCAGAAGTCATCATTGACTGAATCAAATCAGATCTTCCTGACAGCTGACGACACGAATAACGAGGAGACTGTTCGTTTTTGGCGCCGCACAGTGCTCGAGGACGGCTGACAGTTGGCAGCGCAATCCGTGGTTGCGCAAATGAAGCCTGCGCAGTCTGAGTCTGCGCAAACCAGTGTATGCGCAGTTCACTTTGCGCATTCTACCAACATAACTGATAAATTACATGTGGCATTCATGCCATCAATTGCTCATTACGTGGCAACTGTCTATGCATGATCATGCGCATTTCAATCAAATAATGCCATGTGTCTCAGATAGTTGGCCCACGATCCAGTAACTGCCTGCGCAGTCCATATCTGCGCAAACCAGTTGCTGCGCAAATCAGCTTGCGCAGTCCAAAATAACTGAAAGTTAGTTATTTTCAGAACTCTATAAATAGAGTTTCAAGTCTTCATTTCAAGGGGATCAAGATCAGAGATCAGAAATCAGAGAGTTCAGGAGTTCTTGCCAAAGTGCTGCTGCATTCTTCCGAGACTTTTGTCTTCAACTTCAGAGGCTTTTGCCTTCAATTTCCAGAGTTGTTTTCAACTTCAAAGGCTTCGTCTTCAAAGTTCACATCGTCCAAGGGATAAAGCAATCGTCATCAAGATTGGATTCCTATAGTTGTAATTTTTCTAGAATTCTTGTAATCTTTATTACAGTTTGTATCAATAAAGTTTTATACTTTTGTTTTTGTAAACAAAATGGCGACTCTGCTGGGGACGACTTTCTCCTCCGACGAGGAAGTGACAACTCAATGTGATGTAGCGTCTATCGGGAAGACGCAGAAGACTCTGGTTGTGAAGGTCAACCAGACAGCCTATGAAGCCATGATCAACTCTAAGACCACTCCTCGCACTGCAACCACTTCTGCCATGAGCAAAGTGTGCCCAGTATAGGTCTCCAAGACTGCTGCGCAGTCCATCAACTCTGTCAGCAAGACTACTGCGCAGTCTGCCACGAAGCCTGCTGCGCAATCTGCTGCACAGTCTACAGTTGCTGTCACTAAGACTGTTGCACAATCTGTCTCTGTCAAGAATGCTGCGCAATCTGCTGCTGCTAGTGCACAGAAGACTTCTTATGCTGCCTTGTCAAAGCATAAGACTCCTCTGCCTCTGGCACAGTTGGCTGCCCATCTTCCTGCGTAAACCAACAATCCAGCAACTAGAGTGCACCCCAAACACTCTGTGGCCATAACTCCTGATGCGCAAACCACATTGTCTGTGGCCAGAACCAGAAAGTTCTCTGTCAAGGACTCTCCTGCGCAACCTGCTAGTGCGCCATCTACTCATGCACAAACCATGTCTGCGCAATCCAAGAGAGACAGCCCTTTGGCTAATCTCTCTTCTTCTCACAACAAAGGGAAGGATGCTGCTTCTTTCCAACACCCTGCTACTCTTGCGCAATCCACTGGGGGTAGTCTTTTGGCTATTTCTCCTACTCTTCAGAACAAAGGGAAAGGCCCTCTGGTCTTTTCTCAAACTTCCTCGTCTCTTGAGTTGGAAGACAACAGAGGGAAACGCTCTTTAGCCAACCCTTCTTTCCAAAACAAAAGAAAAGGCCCTTTGGTCTTTTCTCAGTCTTCTTCGGTTTTTACCGTTGAAGATCAAACTGAATGTGCTCCGGTATCAGTCAGTACAAAAATTCTTTCAAACAAGGATTCTTCTCTCCATGTTAAAAGAACTTGTACAGATCAGAGAGGTATTCTGCCTACTCCAGTAGCAGAGTTCCAAGATCTCCCAACCCTCAAAATCTCCCGTTCAAGACAGGAAAAATTGCTGGTGTCTCAAACAGAAACCCCTGGGGGTGAGTTTGCTGATCTAAGAACTTATCTTAACAGGCCAACTTCGGTGAAACGTAAACAACCAATGCCGAAGACCAAATATCATCAGAAGCAGACTTCCAGGATCAAGAATCCGGACACCTATGCCAATGAAATAAGCACTTTCCTGTATACTCAAGGGACAAAACATTTGAAGAACCGGAACCATATTCCAAATGTTATCAAAGAACATATCCCTCGAACTTTTCCTCGTCCCGTTGCTGTCCCTGATCTCCGAGAACACCTCAAGCAAAAACGGAACAACATCCCAACAACCCCAGTGCAACCACTTGGACATCACTGTAACCACAAAGTTGTCATCAAGTGTTGTTGTCAAACAACAAGACGATCTATCTTCGATCGTCTGAACTTTCCTAACTATGAACTTATGTCTGAAGATAAAGATGAGATTTTGTATGCCTCCGTCAACATGACTTCCAGAGACACTGGGGGTAGGAAGTGCTCTAAGCACGGGAAACCTCGCAGGCCAAGCCAGCGGTATCTGGATCTACTTCAAGAATCCTCTGAAGGAGTATTCCAACATACCCGTTCCCGAAGCCGATATACAATCGGTCAAAGGAATCTTCAAGATCCTTCTGGTCGTTTCCTTCCTTCTCACTCAGGAGATTATTCTTTCTCCGACTACGATGCATACAACGAAAGCTCAGAACAGACTGTGTCTTCTACTGTACCCAGGGAAGTGACAGCTTATGTTGTCAATGAAGATCCCGACGCTTCCAGTTCAGCCAGCCAAGAACAGCGAATTGCTGCACTAGAAGACAAGCTGAAGACCATTGCTAAAATGGTCGCCAGTATGCATTCTATTATTGTGGCACAACATACTACACCACCGACTGTACCTGCTGTAAGTCCGGAGATCATAGCATCATCGGTGTCTGTTAATGCAAGGCTGGGGGTAGCAGCTCCTCAAGTACCCCTTATACCAGTTCAACCGACACCCAGTCAGTCAGGGGCTGGGGGTAGTGCTTATCATGCTGTTCCTTCTCCTAACACCGTGGTTCAGCCTGCTCCTTCTACATCAGTAGAAGATGCCAATGAAGCTGTGAAGCTCCTGAGAACTCAGTTCGAAGCTTTCAAGGAGAAGGACAACTTGCAAAGGTTGGGGATCAAGCAACCTTACCCAGTTGAATGGAAGGAAGTTCCATTTCCTCTGAAGTACAAGATCCCGACTATCTCGCTGTTTGATCGTAGCACATCTCCCAGTCAGTTCATCAACCACTTTGAGGTTATGACTGTTCAACTTCAACCAAATGATGCTCTTCTTACCAGAGTATTCGTCGGCTGTTTAGCTGGCGTAGCATACGATTGGTATAGAAGCTTGCCTGATGGTTGTATCACCTCCTTCTCTGGCTTAAAGCAAATCTTCTTGGAACGATTTTACGAGGGGATCAACGATATGACTATGTCCGCCCTCAATAAAATCAAACAAAAGCACAATAAAACTGCTGAAAGTTTTATTGAAAGGTTCCGCCGGAAAGCTTTGAAAATGCCTCCTGGAACTCCAGCTGCTATCACCATAGACACTTGCAAGGCAAATCTACTGCCCATCATCAGCATGTGGACAGGATCTACTCAATTCCAAGATTAGCCTTCCTTCATTGTCAACGCTAAAGCCGCTGAAGTTAGCGCCGACAAATTCAAGCAGCTAGGGGTACAAATGTCTAACCCCGACCGGGATGAACATCAAACATCAGGTGGTGGCAATGGCCAGAATAACCGCAAACCAAAAGAAACTTTGAACATTAATTTGAACAAGAACAAAGAATCTCTGGCGGTTAACGTAGCTCCTCCTACGTCCACTTCTACTCCTTCAGCAACTCCACCGAGAGAACCTCGTCCTAAAGTAGAATATTCTTTTGACGAGAATGACACTGCTAGCATCTTTGATTGCTTAATCAAAAGCAATAAAATCCAACTTCCAGATCCAAAGAAGCCCGATGAAGTCGGTAAGACTGATCATCCTAAGTACTGTGTCTATCACAGGTTCATCGGACATCCCACTCGAGCATGTTATGTGCTCAAAGGCAAAATCCAGGAGCTGGTCAACGCTGGCGTCGTCACTCTGCAACAAGACGAGAAGACTGTTACTGCAAACATGGTATCAGTTCAATTCGGTGATTTCCCTCCATAGATGGTGCAACATGGTGTCATTCCTATCCCCAAAGCTACTCTTGAGATTGAGAATCTCCCTCCTCCACAAAGTGAAGGTCTCGTCCCCTTGTCTCTTGACAATGGCAAGATTATGTGGATTCATCCGGATCTTGCTTCAGAGTTCGAAGTTCTCTCTTTCTCCAAGAAGAAAGGTCGCTCCAAGGGCAAGACGAAGATTTGCAATATGGTGTCTTTTGACCCCATAGTTGATGAAGAAATCTTGTTAGGCACCAGATCAGGGAAAGCCTATCTGAAGGATTACCCCGAAGCTCAAGAGAATCCTGCTTCTTCTTCTGAGCCTGCTCCAGTGCAGCCTGCTTCTACTGAGGATATTCCTACTGCTTCCTCACCGGTGGTGATACCCATTCCTTCCAAGCCGACGGTCGCTGACAAAGGCAAACAACAAGTCCGTTTTGACAAACCTTTGAAGAAGTCATCTCCTTCCGGACTTGAAAAGCCTTACAACTTTGACATCTTAGCTCAGTTGGCTAATATACCTGCCCGGTTGTCAATCTTTGAGCTCTTGTGCCTCTCCAAAGAGACTCGGGAAACTCTGAGCGAAGCTCTCATGCAAGCTGAAACCTGCTTAGCCCTTCTGAAGAAGCCAAAAGCAGAACCAGTCTCTTGTAGGCCTGTCAATGGTAGCTTATTGGTCGGATATTGGCAATACCATATCCGAACCATTAACTATCGGATATATCCGATAACTATCCGATATCCGATCGGATATACGTTTTGGCTACCATATCCGTTACCGATAATTTTATCGGATATCGGATAATATCCGAACCAATAAGATTACTAAAAAATATATTAAAAAATGGAAGAAAAGAATCAGAACCAACAATTTTCACATTGGAACAACATATTTTGTCATAATTCTCCACACAAGCACAAATAACTAATAATCTCATGCATACATTGAATACATTGCCACATATATATTTTAAATTTATTAAAAAATTAAATATTATTGGTTCGGATATGGCACTTACCGTATCCGTATCCGATATCCGATAAATATCCGATAAGATATCCGAATCCGTATCCGTATCCGAAATTTCGGATATTTTCGGTTCGAATACGAATCGGATACGGATTTTCGGTCAACCATTGACAGGCCTAGTCTCTTGCCTTCATTGTTATAGTGTGTTGGAGTTAATTCCAAACATAACTTTTACACAAGATGACATGTTGATGGAAGATAACAGGCATGACCGTCCTCTCTATTATACAGGATATGTCGACTCGATGAAAGTCGATCGTATTCTGATAGATCCAGGGTCTGCTCTCAACATTATGCCGAAGACAATGTTGGATGCGCTGAAAATTCCAGTGCATAGTCTCTCCAGTACAATCACCACCATCCTTGGGTTCAATCAGGGAAGGAGTGAACCTCTGGGCAAGATTCGTCTAAAACTCCAAATAGGCAATCTTCGCACAAAGGTTACCTTCTATATCATTGACAATCATGGTTGTTCCTACAATGCTTTGCTGGAAAGACCATTTCTGCACGAGCATAACATTGTCCCTTCGACTCTCCATCAATGTTTTAAATATGTTGATGACAATGGAGAGGTACAAAAGGAGGTTGCTGATCTTTATCCTTTCAAAGGCATTGAAGCATACTGTAATAATGCACCTATGTACAAGGACGAATTCATGAAGGTTGTCCTGTCTCTGGACACTGAAGAAGAGCAAGAAACAGTGCCTAAAGATACCCTCATTATTCCTGTCAAAGGGCGTATTTCTTGTCCTCAATCCTCCAAGCCACTGGCTATTCACTTGCCAGTTCAAAAGCAATCAGATGATGATCAGGACAAAAGGGAGCTCACCTCTTCAGAGCCACTTGTTATTGACTTACGTCGTAACAAGGATAAAAAGCAGCTCACTTCTTCTGAGCCACTTATTATAAATCTATCTCATAACAAAGAGAAAAGGGAGCTCACCTCCTCTGAGCCGCTTGTTATCGACCTCCGTCGTAACAAAGCTAATCCTCCTCCACGTTCTTCTTCTTCCCCTCTTGTAATCAATTTGACTAAACCTGCTAAGGTTAAAGGTCCTGTTGTAAATACTGATGTACAAATCAATGAAAAAGTACCTACTTTCCAGTATATTGATGTTATTTATTATACTAAAAGTTATTTGGATATGTTAGATAGCTTCCAATCAATTACACTGGGAGTCGTACAATCTCTTCAGACAGAAGTCTCGCTTGAAGATCCAGATGATTCTTACCGTATTCACCCTTCTTTGAAGAAAGGTGAAAGTCCAGCATTTTTATATAAAAGACCGAAAACAAAGATTAACTATACGGATGATAGCAAAGTTAACGATACGGGACGTCTCCAGTTCCATCGTTATAGTCAACAATCAAAAGATATCGTCCGAAAGATGGGTTACGACTTCAAGAGCGGCCTTAACTATGGTAAAGGTAGACGAACTCCCATTCGTACAACAGTTCCAAACGAAAAATCACAAATGTATTATGGCAGGACCAAGAAAGGTCTCGGATATACTTCTCCTCTACTGTTATCCCCAGCGGCTTCTGAATCAGATAGTGAAGAACGTTCTAATTCTTCTGATTCCAGATCATGGGATTCCGATACCAGCATCGGTGAAGTCCATCGTATAATCGTATCTTCTAACATGGTCTCCGTTGAACTACCAGAAGGCTGTGATGAAGATGTTGAAGAAAGTCCGGAAACAGATCCTTGGGCTCAACATATGGATAACCAATGGGTACTTCGTTTTGAACAACGTGAACCTCCTACTGAAGATCAATTAGTTCAAATTGATGTAGGGGAAAGCGAGTCACCTCGGCCAATCTTTATTAGCAAGAATCTTCCAGAAGCAGATAAGCAAGAGTTGATTCTTCTTATTAAAGAATACATTGACGTCTTTGCTTGGAGTTACGAAGACATGCCAGGTTTAGATCCCAAGATTGCTACTCACAAACTGAACATTCTTCCTAATGCTAAACCAGTCAAACAGCAACAAAGGCGATTTAAGCCTGAAATGATGGACGCAATCGATGATGAAGTTAAGAAGCTCATCGCTTGTGGCTTTATTCGAGAAGAGCAACATCCTGATTGGGTAGCCAATGTCATCCCAGTTCTGAAGAAAACTGGAAAAGTTCGAGTCTGCATCGACTTCCGAGATCTCAATGAAGCATGTCCAAAAGATGAATTTCCTCTTCCTATCACAGACGTCATGATTGACAATACTTGTGGGTTTGAAAGAATATCTTTTATGGATGGATTTTTCGGATATAATCAGATTAAAATACATCCTGAAGATGAAAAACATACATCTTTCCGCACTCCTCGAGGAGTCTATTGTTATACAGTAATGCCATTTGGTCTTAAGAACGCTGGTGCAACTTATCAGCGAGCTATGAGTACCATTTTCAGAGAACATCTTCGTAAAACAATCGAATGCTACGTTGACGATATTGCTGTTAAAAGCCGTCTAAAAGAAGATCACATCCAAGATTTGAGAACAATATTTAATCTCATACGTCAACATCAGCTTAAGATGAATCCCACCAAGTCATTCTTGGGTGTCTCTAGTGGCAAATTTCTCGGCTTCGTCATTACCTCTAAGGGTATACACGTGGATCCCGAGAAGATCAAAGCCATCCAAGAGATGCGTCCTCCACGCAACCTAAAAGAGCTACGAGGATTCCAAGGCTGACTTACGTACATCAGGCGATTCATTTCGAACTTGTCTGGACGCTACAGACCATTCACTCAACTAATGAAGAAGGGTGTATCTTTTGTTTGGACTGAAGAGTGTCAACGAGCATTCGATGATATCAAACAATATCTTATGAACCCACCAGTTTTGGTGCCACCTATCTCTGGCATTCCATTCTTGATATATGTTCGTGCTATGGACCATTCATTGGGTGCTTTACTTGCCCAAAAGAACAAAGAAGGCCATGAACAGGCTATCTATTATCTTAGCCGAACTATGATTGGTGCTGAACACCGTTATAGTCCGATCGAGAAAGAATGCCTGGCTCTCATGTTTGCTGTGCAAAAGACGAGGCATTATATCATTGGTCAAACTATTCATGTTATATCTCGAGTTAACCCTCTCCGGGTACTCATGAAGAAACCTAGTACACTTAATTCTCGGTTGGCTACATGGGCAATCCTGCTAGCTCAATATGACATGGTATATGTTCCACAAAAGTCTGTCAAAGGTCAAGCGCTGGCGGATTTCTTAGCAGCTCATCCTGTGCCTGAGACATCTAAACTCTATGACGAAATTCCTGATGAGACATTAGAAGTCAACATGATCTCCGAAGAGTTTCCAACCTGGCGTCTATTCTTTGATGGTGCATCAAGAATTGGACCAAATGGTGCTATTGTGGCAGGTGTTGGAGTTGTTATCGTTTCTCCAGACGGATTAACTATCCAAAGAGCCTACTCTTTAGATGAACCTTGCTCCAACAATGTGGCAGAGTACAATGCTTTACTTGTCGGCCTTCAGCTAGCTAAACAACTGAATGTTGAATATCTGGAAGTCTATGGTGATTCTAAACTGGTTGTGAACCAGGTTAGAAGAACCTATGAAGTCCGTCATCAAGACCTGGTGCCTTATCATGAAGCGGCAATTAATATAGCTACATCATTCAAAGCTTTCTTCATCGACTATGTTCGACGAGCTTGCAATACTGAAGCCGATGCTTTGGCCAATCTTGCAGCTGTCTTAGCCATCCCTATCAAAAGACATCAGATGGTGGTTATTTCTAACCGAGAACTGTTCTGTATTGAAAATAATCGTAATATTGAATTTAGCAATCTTGCTGAAGTCAATGTTATTGATGGCGATTGGAGAACTCCTTTTATCGATTTTGTAGTACATGACATACTCCCTGAAGATCCTAGGGTAGCTTGTATGAGCGTACCGTGACAAAGGAAGGCAGCGAGCAATGTCGGGTATAAAAAAAGATCTATCTTGCTGGTGAACTACCTTATCTTCCATCCTTGGCCTAGGCTGAGAGGCTCTCTCAAAGGCGTCACCGAATAGAAATAAGGGTTTCTTGTGAATTACAGCATCAGCTGATTCTAAAGGCTGTCCGTTCATCAAACACATCAAAGTTTCATTGTCCTGAGAAATCAATATAGCCTGACGGGAGGCCGGCAGATCATACTGAGGGTAATGGACATGAGACAGATCTTCTTTGTATTCAGACTCTGTAAGGGTTCCCACAAAATGTTCGTAATCTGGATCTTCATTGACTTCAACTGCATCAACAAACAGATGAAAATTAGTCCAAGACAAAGATTCTGTTTTTAAACATAAAACATGATTTGCGCAACCTCAGACTGCGCTGACATGATTTGCGCAACCTCAGATTGCGCTGACATGACTTGCGCAATATCAGTTTGCGTATCATAAAAGGTGCGCAAAGCAATGGTTTGCGCTGATATCTGCGCAACTTAATTGTTTGCGCTGACTTCCTGTCAGCACAAATCAACAATTTGCGCAAGAATGCAGCCTTCATAAAAATGAAGAACTGATAGTTGATGCAACCGAAACCCTAAAAAGGGTGGCGCAATATAAACTTATCTCTAAAAAGAGATGAGTTTCAAGGGAGTCGAATCACCCTAAGAAGGGGTTTTCGATCGGTTCAACTACCTCTCAGAGCAGGGTGTGCGGATTCATGTCGGGAAGCTCGCCGTGCAACCCTGTCAGAAGACTCGGCCGGAGCTTTTCCCTTCGCGGCGGCGGCAGCAGCATTTGATCGTCGTGGGGCCATGACAATCGTCGTCGGAGGAGAACAGTGAAGGTTTTCTACTCAAAAATCTCGAAAGATTGCAAAATAAAGAATTGGAAACGAAAAGAGGGGTATTTATAGTTTTTGAAATGCGAAACGGATGCCTCGGATTGTGCCTAAACTTGTGGTCTATTCGCTTTGCGCAGACAGCTCATCATATTGCGCAAAATGATTCAACATTCAAAAATTCAAAGTATTTCGAAATTTTGATTATAATCAACTTTCGAAAACTTTGAAGGGGGTCTTGTAGGTCCTAAAAAATCAAGTTGCATCAATCAACAAAGTCAAAAATTCAAGATATTCATCATTTTGATGAGTTGCGCAGACAACAGATTGCGCAGACGTCACTTTGCGCAGGTTGGTTTGCGCATGTTCCCAACTGCGCAGGCTGACGTGGCAGAAGTCATCATTGACTGAATCAAATCAGATCTTCCTGACAGCTGACGACACGAATAACGAGGAGACTGTTCGTTTTTGGCGCCGCACAGTGCTCGAGGACGGCTGACAGTTGGCAGCACAATCCGTGGTTGCGCAAATGAAGCCTGCGCAGTCTGAGTCTGCGCAAACCAGTGTATGCGCAGTTCACTTTGCGCATTCTACCAACATAACTGATAAATTACATGTGGCATTCATGCCATCAATTGCTCATTACGTGGCAACTGTCTATGCACGATCATGCGCATTTCAATCAAATAATGCCATGTGTCTCAGATAGTTGGCCCACGATCCAGTAACTGCCTGCGCAGTCCATATCTGTGCAAACCAGTTGCTGCGTAAATCAGCTTGCACAGTCCAAAATAACTGAAAGTTAGTTATTTTCAGAACTCTATAAATAGAGTTTCAAGTCTTTATTTCAAGGGGATCAAGATCAGAGATCAGAAATCAGAGAGTTCAGGAGTTATTGCCAAAGTGCTGCTGCATTCTTCCGAGACTTTTGTCTTCAACTTCAGAGGCTTTTGCCTTCAATTTTCAGAGTTGTTTTCAACTTCAAAGGCTTCGTCTTCAAAGTTCACATCGTCCAAGGGATAAAGCAATCGTCATCAAGATTGGATTCCTATAGTTGTAATTTTCTCAGAATTCTTGTAATCTTTATTACAGTTTGTATCAATAAAGTTTTATACTTTTATTTTTGCAAACAAGGGACACTTCGTCCGCATCGGTCAGAGCTGGGCAGCAACAACAAGGGCAACATGGACAACCTGACCAGGTTGGTCAGCAACCAGGGCCAGTCTCACCTCAGGAGACTATTCAAGAAGAAGTGATAGTAGAACCAGCAGCTGAACCGCGGTATCCGGAAGTTCCAACACCACCCATAGTTCCACCTATTCCTGTGGAAGTGGACACACCAGCCCTTCTGGAGATCATGAGAGGAATGATGGCTACTCAGCAACATCAGATTTTGGCCCAGCAGCGCATGCACACTCAGCTACAAGAGCAGAATGTGTTGCTCAACCAAGGATTGCAGACGGCTTTAGAAAAAGGAGTGAGGACTGATTCAGGAGCATCAGCCAGGTTTTGTAAGTACAACCCTCACCGTTTCGAGGGCACGGAGGATGCCATCTCAGCAGATGCATGGCTTAAGGATATTGAGGCTATTCTGATAGCAGCTAAGGTACCGGCAGAAGAACGTATGGATCTAGTGAAGTTGTTACTTCAGGATCTCATACGTGATTGGTGGGAATCAGAGGAAGTGGGCATCAGACGTCCTGTGGCTTGGGACGATTTTACTGCAAGATTTAAGACCAAGTACTATAGAGTTGTGGCACGGTTTGAGCTACAACAGAAGTTTATCAACCTCAGACAGGCCGGCAAGACTGTAGATGCTTATGCAGCGGAGTTCTGCAGATTGAGTAGATTCGCCCCAGAGATGGTAGCAACTGAGAGCCAGAGGGCTATGAGGTTTCAGCAAGGGTTTCATCTTGAACTCTTGCAATTGATAGAGGGGCACAATTACCAAACTTTTGACGAAGTATTGACGGCAACTCGAAGACATGAGATCACCATTCAGAGGCTTGCGACAAGGACTGGGGGTCAGAAGAGATCCCACAGTCAGATTGAAGGAGGAGGGGAAGCAGCGCCCCGAACAACAGTACCATCCACTGGCATTCGTATCCACGATGTGGCGGTACGAGGACCAGCACCACCCAGGCAGCAGCAATAGCAACAGAGGAAGAACCAGCAACCCCCGGTGGGCTGCACTTATTGTAGGAAGATGGGGCACACTAGAGATGTGTGTCGTACATTGAACGGACTGTGTCTGATATGTGGAAATCCAGACCATCGGGTTACCACATGTCCCATGAATTCGAGGTCAGGAGGACCAGGGCAACAGTTTCCTGCTCTGCCAGTACCAGGGGCAGGCCAGTATCGAGGACCAGCGGTGGCAGTGAGGCCGTTGGCATAGCGTCCGTTAATGCCGCAGGCTCAGATGTTTCGGCAGCAGGGGCCGCCGATGCAGCAACACCAGTATAGACCACCCCAGCATCATCAAGGAAGGGGCCAGCAACAACATCAGGCTAGGCCGCAGCATGGGAACCAGCAAGGAGGTCGAGGGCAAGCATTCACTCTGTCCTTGGAGGAGGCATTGGCATCGGGAGATGTTGTGGCAGGTAACATTCTCGTCGCCTCATATCCTGCAGTAGCATTATTTGATTCGGGAGTATCCCATTCATTTATATCTGCACAATTTGCGACACGACTAGGAATGGAGTTCGAGGTATTGCCAGGGAGGTTGAATATACTCACTGGTAATGTGCTCGTAGGAGTTAGTAGAGTTATTTTAGCATATAGCGTTGTAGTTTGCGGGCATTCCTTACCCGCCCGGTTGATAGAATTTTCTGTTGGAAATTTCGACGTTATCTTAGGCATGGACTGGCTGAAAGACAGTCATGCGACAATAGATTGTCGTAGAGGGAGTATATCTTTTGATATTCCAGGCATGAAGAGATTCACCTTAGTCAGATCAGAGGCAACTCAACAAGAGCAGGGAGTAATAACGGCAATGGAAGAAGTTCAGATTCCGAAGGTAGTTGAAGAGTTTCTAGACGTATTTCCTGAAGAACTTCCAGGTCTACCACCAGTTAGGGATATTGAGTTCAGTATAGAATTGGCACCAGGAACTAAACCGATATCAGATCGAGTTTACAGAATGGCGGATTCAGAGCAGGTCAAGGTATATCAGCACATAGAGGAACTGAAGGAGAAGAAGTTCATCCAAGCTAGCGTGTCACCGTGGGCAGCACCAGTGGTACTTGTGGAAAAGAAGGATGGGTCATCCATATTGTGCATTGACTACATGAAGCTTAACGCGGCAACAGTGAAGAACAAGTACCCATTACCCCGGATCGACGACTTATTTGATCAGTTAAGCAAAGCTAGAGTTTTCTCCAAGATAGATCTTCGTTCAGGGTATCATCAAGTGAGGGTTCAAAAGGAAGATATTCCTAAGACAGCATTCAGGTCGAAGTATGGGCATTATGAATTCTTAGTAATGCCATTTGGTTTGACCAATGCTCCAGCAATATTCATGGATTTGATGAATCGCATCTTTATGCCATACTTGGACCAGTTTGTCCTTGTGTTTCTTGACGACATTCTCGTATACTCTGCTAGTGAAGAGGAGCATGAAGACCACCTCGAAAAAGTGTTACAAGTTCTGAGAGAGAACCAGTTGTATGCCAAGCTCAGCAAGTGTGAGTTTTGGTCGGATCATATTTTATTTTTGGGTCACATCATATCAGGAGCTGGAGTAGCAGTAGATCCCAAGAAGGTAGAAGTAGTAGAGAGTTGGCCAGTACCCAAGACCGTAGCAGATGTGCGAAGTTTCTTGGGATTGGCAGGATATTACAGAAGGTTTGTGTCAGACTTTGCAAGGCTTTCAGCACCCATGACCCGCTTGACCCGGAAGGATGTACCATTCGTTTGGTCGGCAGAATGTCAGACATCATTTGAGACTTTGAAACAGAAGTTGATATCAGCACCTATTCTTACATTGCCAGTTGGACCCAGAGGTTTTACAGTATATTGTGATGCGTCAGGTAAAGGACTTGGATGTGTCCTTATGCAGCGTGGGAAGGTGATAGCATATTCATCTAGGCAGCTTCGGGACCACGAGAAGAATTACCCAACTCATGATTTGGAGTTAGCGGCAGTAGTGTTTGCTCTAAAGCTATGGAGGCATTACTTATATGGTGACCGAGTGGACATGTACACAGACCATAAAAGTCTGAAGTACATCTTTACTCAGAAGGAACTAAATATGAGACAGAGAAGATGGTTGGAGTTGATTAAGGATTATGACGTGGAGCTTCAGTATCACCCAGGCAAGGCTAATGTAGTAGCAGACGCTCTCAGCAGGAGAGGCGGCGCATTTATGTTGACAACACAGAGGCATATCTTAGAAGACCTTCAGGAGATGGGCATCGAAGTTATACTTTCCAGTGATGTAGGAGTTTTAACAAGTCTGTAAGTTCAATCCGACTTGGTAGGCAGGATCAAGGCAGCTCAGGCACAGGACCCAAGGATTCAGAAGCTTAGGGCAGAATGTGAGTCAGGACTCAGGAAGGAGATGAGAATTCATGAAGATTGTCCCCTTAGGTTTGGATCGCGTCTATGTGTGTCTAGTGGAGATATCAGACAGGAGGTTATGGCAGAAGCTCACAGTTCTCAGTATTCTATTCACCCAGGAGGGACCAAGATGTACCAAGATATCAAGCAGCATTTCTGGTGGAACGGGATGAAGAGGGAGATAGCTAGATTTGTTTCCCGTTGCTTGGTATGTCAGCAAGTGAAGGCAGAACAGCAGAGGCCAGCTGGGTTATTGCAACCGCTTCCTATCCCGGAATGGAAATGGGAGCATATTCCAATGGACTTTGTGACCGGTTTACCAAGATCACCAAGTGGTAAGGACGCTATTTGGGTGATAGTGGACCGACTTACAAAGGTAGCACACTTTCTTCCTTTCAGAGTAGGGCAATCTACAGAAAACTTGGCAGAATTGTATATGCAACAGATAGTCAGGCAGCATGGAGTCCCTGTCAGTATTGTGTCTGATCGAGATACCCGCTTTACATCATATTTCTGGAAGAGCTTATATCATAGTCTGGGTACCAAGTTAAGATTTAGCACGGCTTACCATCCGCAGACGGATGGGCAATCAGAAAGAACAATTCAGACTTTAGAAGACATGTTGCGAGCTTGCACTCTAGATTTTGGAGGGTCTTGGGAGAGTCACCTGCACTTGGTCGAGTTCTCATACAATAATAGTTATCAAGCCAGTATCCAGATGGCGCCATTTGAAGCACTATATGGTAAGAAGTGCAGGTCACCGCTTGCATGGAATGATATCGGGAAGAGGAAGATGCTAGGCCCGGAAATGATTGTTCAGACGGTTGAAGTGGTTAAGGGAATTAGAGAGCGACTTCGAGTTGCACAGGATCGGCATCGTCATTGGGCGGACCAGCATCGTAGGCCGTTAGAATTCTCTGTTGGGGACCACGTATTCTTGTGGATCTCACCTACTCGTGGGGTCATTATATTTGGCGTTCGCGGGAAATTGAATCCGCGGTACGTGGGCCCATTCGTTATCCTTGATCGGGTAGACGATGTTGCTTATCATTTATCCCTCCCACCTTCGTTACGAGAGGTGCATGACGTGTTTCATGTATCTTAGTTACGTAGGTATGTATCGGACCCATGCCATGTCCTCGATCATTCTGAGCTGGTTGTTGGTACCAACCTGTCTTACGAGGAACAGCCTGTGTCCATTTTGGACCGAAGAGAGAAGATACTCAAGAACCGAACAATTAGTCTTGTCCGTGTTGCTTGGGATCATCACTCCTTGGGAGAGTCAACGTGGGAACGTGAGGATGATATCCGATCACGGTATCCACACCTGTTTGACTCACAAGGTATATCTCTTTCTGTATACCTTGATTGTCCTGATTCTTCATGCTTATCACCTTATGGGTAGAGCTACTTGATATCGTAGATTGATGAATTTACATATATAGTACTTGCTTTTGATATGGTAAAAATGATTGCTTGCTCACTAGAATTGCTTGTATTAGTTTAGCTCCGATATTTCTACCTACTTGGAATTGAAATTCCGAGGACGGAATTTTTCTAAGGTGGGTAGAGATGTCACTCCCCGTTCCCAGAATGCGTATTTTCATGCATGTACAACTCATATATATTTATTTAATATTTATCAAGTATTATCCTGTATTTAAATTCCTATAATTTTTATGTTAGTTAATTATCTGCTCGTTAATTTTCATGTTAATTAATTTCCTACAATTTTATTTCTGTATTTTAATTCTGCATTTTATTTTCTACTCTTAACCTCTCTGCCTTACTTTCGGGTTGGCCTTGGATGGATCCGAATACAACCCGACCCTATAGCCCCCACCTACCACCCCTTCCATATTTAAAGCCCCCATCTCCTTCTCTCTCCTCATAACTCTCATTCTTCTCCATTACTTCTTCTTCTTCCTCACCACTCTCTTCCACCAACCAACAGCAGGCAAGTACACCTTGCTTCTTACTTCCACTTGGAGAACCATTTTTATGGTTCATTTGTCTTCCTCTCATGATCCTGAGAGAGTTTAGTACTTAGCATTTTTGATTTCTTTGGCTTGTTTCTTCTAGATCTAAGTTATTGTATTCTCGGTTGTTCATGGGTTTTGATCTCCCAACCTGGCATGTATTCTCGGTTGTCCATGGGTTCTGAACCATGGAAACTTTATTTCTGGCTTGGAACGAAGGTTCAATCACGCACACGTCTTTACGTGTCTGCGTGAATTTTCAGTCACGTACACGTCTTTACGTGTCTGCGTGAATTTTCAGTCACGCACACGTCTTTACGTGTCTGCATGAATTTTCAGTCACGCTCACGTTCTTACGTGTTAGCGTAAATTTTTAGTCACGCTCACGTCTTTATGTGCGTGCGTGTATTTTTCACGCTCACTCTGTGCGTGCATGAATTTTGAGTTACGCACACATCTTTGTATACGTGCGTGAATTTCTTCTCACGTTCACGCTGTGCGTGCGTGAATTACCCTTCACGCTATGCGTGCGTAGATTTTCTTTCACGCTCACTCTGTGCGTGCGTGTATTATTTTTCACGCTCACTCTGTGCGTGCGTGTATTATTTTTCACGCACTCTGTGCGTGCCAACGTGAACCACTTTTCACGCTCATGCTGTTTATACGCTCACTCCTTAGCCTAGACTTGGCGTGACTTGTTGGCCTTAGCGTAGACTTGTTGGCGTGACTTCTTGACCTGGGTATTTCTATTTGTTCTCTAGTTATTCATTTAATGGTGGCATGATAATTCTCCAATTATATCCTTACGCCTTTTATGAACTCGATAATCTTAGCATGTTAATATTTTTAATACATATGGTTGTATAGAACGTGCCATGTGTCTTGATTGATTGATGGATACCCAGTAAGACTGGAACTTGACCTTGAGAGTTATAGACTCGACCCATTTAATACTAATTAACTTTCATGCCTTGTCACCATTGATGACGATGGTTATCTTGACTAAATTGATCATGCGTTCCTAGTTGGAACTAAGAGACTGGCCAGTCGTCTTATTGAATTGAATGAATGAGACACGTTCATGTTATGAACTATTGTAATCGACTGGCTGATCCCGAATATTAACATACAGGCACATGCAGGCTTCAAACTAATTATTTATTTATTTATTTATTTTACAAAAGAAGCATGTGTACTTTATGGTCAAGGTATTATTACTCCGTGGTTAGATTTGATTGTTGCATTACGCTATGTAAGACCTACAACCTAGCCGCACGGGTATCGTTGTAGAGTTGCGCATATCGTACCCCGTACGAAAGTACTCATTTGAATGACCATGATCCACGACATAGGATTTCACTCAACATAGAGACTATTAAGTTAAATAAAATAATGATTGCATGGAGAGAATGGATTCCCGAGTTCTTACATGGCAGCCCTCTTGGGACTAGTAGTGCCCGACAGGCCGGCTGGTTTCCACAGATACTGTAAACCTGCCACACGGGCAGGGAGCGGTATCTGCTTATATTATTATTGTATATTGTATATTGATGACGGGCGTTCCGCTGGGACTCGTCTAATTCATGATTGGCGCAATTGATTGACTGGATAGACTAGCCTTGCTCGCACATAGTAAGAACTGAGGAATCTTATTGCATAATTCCAGGATAACTTGGGACTCACAATAGCAAGCCGTAGGAGTTGATTGGCCATTCAAGATGATTTGTTTGTGTACTGTACCTACTCTGTTGCCTAACTGAGATGATCAGAATGTCAGGACATGACGGGCCAACTTCTGTCCTTGTTTGGTTGGGAGGTTGGTTCAAAGTGTCGTGATGTTATGTGAATCCTAGTGGAAAGCAGAGATCTATTATTATATTCTCTTACTTATTGGTTTAGTCCTTCATATCGTCCTTCCTTGTGGTACTTGCTATTAGAGGTCTAACCTCTCTGGTTTTGCATGGCCAGATTTAGAGCCGGTTCCCGAGGACTCAGCTTACTTCCACCTCCAAGATGGTCAATACTAGGGGAATGATCGCAGGAGGACTCGAGTGGGTCCCTTACTTCACCGTTCGTTTTGATATTTACTTTATACTTAGCCGTTTGGCACCGACATGTTAGTCGGATTGTCTTGTACTTACTTTTACATAATTATAATTAAGTCAGACTGCAGCTGATAACAATTGTGTATACCTTGCTTCATCATCTGGCTATGTTTTATAAAGCCAGATATCCAGAATATTTTGACTGAGCGTTTGGGACGCCTTACTGCTTTATCTTACATGTTGTCTATTACTGTTTCTTGCTTGAATGATTGAGACAATAGATGTGAAGTGACCATAGTAAGACTTTCATGTAGTATGCACCCCCTCATCTGGTTAGACAGCATTGATCGTATTATACGGTATTTTTCTACCCGTAATACGTAGCTGGCTGAGTCATTCCTCCGCTCTCCAGTATTCTGGTTCTGGGGCGTGACAAGGTTTTAGTGGTGGCCCATGCAGGTCTGATTTCAGACTTGTGGGGTGTTTTGATTTATAGGATGTCTCAATCACACGTGTCCCCCCTTGATCTCATGATTCGTTGTTCTCAACCCTTGCTTGACATTCCGGTATCCTTTGACTTCATTGATCCTTCATGTCCGGTTGTTTGATTGTTCTTTTGTCCCTTTTCTTAGGGGCACTTCGTCCGCATCGGTCAGAGCTGGGCAGCAACAACAAGGACAACATGGACAACCTGACCAGGTTGGTCAGCAACCAGGGCCAGTCTCACCTCAGGAGACTATTCAAGAAGAAGTGATAGTAGAACCAGCAGCTGAACTGCGGTATCCGGAAGTTCCAACACCATCCATAGTTCCACCTACTCTTGTGGAAGTGGACACACCAGCCCTTCTGGAGATCATGAGAGGAATGATGGCTACTCAACAAAATCCGCATCTGAGAAACCGCGAAGCTCAAAGGATGAGGATTTGGGATACCATAGCCCCAAGTTAATGGTGCCCTTGAGATACCGAAAAATGCGTTTTACGGCACATAAGTGAGATTTTTTGGGATTTGCTTGATATCGAGCACAAAGACACACACTAAACATAATGTCGGGACGGCTAGCAGTATGATAAAGTAAACTACCGATCATACCTCTATACTTACGAATGTCGACCGATGTGCCATCTTCATCATTGTCAAGCTTTGTCGTTGTGGCCATAGGAGACCTCATTGATTTGTATGAGTCGAGGTCGAAATGCTTGAGGAGGTCCTTTGTATATTTTGCTTGATTGATGAAGGTTCCTTTGGGTCCTTGCTTGATTTGTAAGCCCAAAAAGAATAAAAGTTTACCCATCATGCTCATTTCAAATTCTTTCTGCATAACGTTAGCAAATTCTACGCAAAGTGTATTGTTAGTAGAACCAAAAATAATGTCATCAACATAAATTTGAACCAATAAAAGAGTGCCATCATGGGATTTGATAAAGAGTGTTGTGTCGACTTTCCCCTTTGAAAAATTATGAGAAATAAGAAAGGAGCTAAGGCGCTCATACCAAGCATGGGGAGCTTGTTTGAGGCCATAAAGGGCTTTGTGAAGTTTGAACACGTGATTAGGAAATTGAAAATCTTCAAAACCGGGAGGTTGTTTAACATAAACTTCCTCTTTAATAATACCATTCAGAAAAGCACTCTTAACATCCATTTGAAAGAGCTTAAAGTCATTAAAACAGGCAAAAGCACAAAGCATGCGAATGGATTCAAGCCGTGCAACCGGAGCATAGGTTTCGTCGTAGTCAATGCATTCCTCTTGGTTATAGCCTTGAGCAACCAGTCGGGCTTTGTTACGAGTCACTAATCCATCTTCATTAAGTTTGTTACGAAACACCCATTTTGTTCTAATAATGGGATGATTGTTAGGTTTTGGGACAAGTTCCCAAACCTTACTTCGCTCGAATTGATTTAGCTCCTCTTGCATAGCTATCATCCAAAACTCATCAAGAAAAGCATCATTAACATTTTTAGGCTCTATTTGAGAGATAAAAGCCACATTTGCACAAATATCACGAGTGGCGGATCTAGTGCTAACACTGGAGGAAGGATCCCCAATGATAAGCTTCTTAGGATGATTGGTGACAAATCTCCATTCTTTTGGGAGATCCTTTTGAGGAGGCTCGAGAGGAGGAGACTCTTTTGATGGAGTTACAACTTCTTTGTTAGATGAAGAAGGACGATCTTCAATAGAGGAGTTCTCCAATCCAAACGAGATGTCATCAATATTCTCGGAAGAGGAGAATGTAGAAGAGTTGAGTTCATTAAAAGAGACATTGATTGACTCTTCAACAACAAGACTTCTTTTGTTAAAAACACGAAAACCTTTACTATGAGTAGAGTATCCAAGGAATATTCCTTCGTAGGCTTTTTCTTTAAACTTGCCTAGGTTATCCTTGGTATTCAAAATAAAACAATTGCAACCAAAAACTTTGAAATATTCAATAGAGGGAATTTTGTCAAACCAAAGCTCATAAGGAGTCTTCTTAGAAATAGGTCTAATCAAGACCCTATTAATAACATGACATGCCGTATTAACGGCTTCCGCCCAAAAATATTGGGGGAGCTTATATTGGTTTAACATAACCCGGGCCATATCGCCAAGGGTTCTATTCTTTCTCTCCACAACACCATTTTGTTGAGGAGTTCGTGGACAAGCAAAATCATGTCCAAAACTATTCTTTTCACAAAATCTTTTAAAATCGGCATTATCAAATTCTCCTCCATGATCACTTCTAATTTTGTTAATAGAAAAACCTTTCTCATTTTGAACACGTTTACAAAAGGCAACAAATTCACGAAAAGTATCACTTTTGCAAGCAAGAAAAATAATCCAAGTAAATCTTGAAAAATCATCAACTAAAACAAAAGCATAAAGCTTGCCTCCAAGGCTAGCAACTCTACTAGGCCCAAAAAGATCCATATGGATAAGTTGAAGGGGTCTAGAAGTACTCACAGAGTTGATTGATTTGAAAGAAGACTTTGTTAACTTACTTTTCTCGCATTCTTCACATACCATATCCTTTTTGAATGGGATACTTGGGAGTCCTCTTACGAGCTTCTTGGTAGCAAGACGAGAGATGGTATCCATGTTGGCGTGTCCAAGCCTCATGTGCCAAAGCCAACTCTCATCATTTTTAGCAACTAAGCACATGTCATTGTTAGTGTCTTCAACAAGATATAAAACATAGATATTGTTTTCTCTAATTCCTTCATAAACAATAGATCCATTAGAACTATCAGTAATGAAGCATTTGAGCTTAACAAACTTGATATCATAACCATTATCTGTAAGATGACTAATACTAAGAAGATTGTGTTTAAGATTAGTAACAAGACACACATTCTTAATACAAGGATAAGGAGGGGAACCTATATTACCATTCCCTATAATGTGACCTTTGAGATTGTTACCAAAAGAGACGTGTCCTTCCTTCTTCATCGATAGCGTTGTAAATAATGAAGCATCCCCGGTCATGTGCCGTGAACAACCGCTATCGAGAATCCACTTGCTTCTAGCATGAGAAGGACTCTTCACCTACAACATAAGTTGAAGATGAACATTTCGGTACCCATGATCTTATGGGTCCTTGAGGGTTAGTCTTAGGAACCCACATAAAAACTTTTTTGTCAACAAGTTTCCTTGTATGACAATAATTGGTTGTATGACCATGCAAGCCACAGTAATTGCAAATCATAGAAGGTTTAGAAGGATATGTGAGAATCATGCATGTGTGAATCTCTAGTGCGAGGAGCTCTAGCATTAGTATTGTGATGATGATAATAAAAAGCATGATGCGAAGTGTTTTTCTTAATAAAAGGTCCTTTCCTTGTGTTAGAAAAGGATTTGTGTGTAGTGTTCATGTATGAAGTGTGCCTAGCATTGTGGTGAGTGTGGAGATATTTAGGAGCATGCATGTGAGTAATGTCCTTATTACCAAATCTCTTACACTGCATAAAAAGATCATTATACTTAATAGAAGTGTCATATTCTCTCCTATTAGCATCTTGAACTTTGTGCATAGCAAATTCATAAGAGCTTCTCATGGATTGAATCTCATCATCCTTTTTCTTGATGGTGTCAAGAGATTCTTGAAACTTGAGTCGCAAGGACTCTATTTCATCCGTGTCAGAAGTATGAGATTTTCCCTTCACATCAATAATGATGCTTGAGAGCCTCTCTACTTCAAGTTGAAGAGCTTCAACCTCTTTAAGAGATTCCTTGTATTTATTTTGAACACCTTTGTGCTCTTCATGCAATTCAAGAATAGCTTTCTCCAAATCATCATAGGTAAGAGTGTTTAAGGAAAAATCATCATGTACCTCATCGGTTGCCATGAGACAGACGTTGGCATTGTGTTTGCACTCCTTGTCGTTGTCGGAGTCGCTCGCGTCGCTTTCACACCAAATGCTTGTGTTGGCGAACTTTCTGGAGGACGAGCTTCCCTTGCTAGGCTTCTCGTACTTGCTTGAGTCTTTTTTTATCATCGGACAATCCCTCTTGATGTGTCCGGGTCTTCTGCATTGATAGCACGCCAGATCTTCTTCGTTGTCCCGTCTGAAGCGGTTGGCTTTGTTGAATTTTAGGAACTTTCGGAAGTGCTTAGCTGTGAGAGCTATTTCTTCATCGTCGTCCGACTCATTGTCGTCGGAGCTATCCTTGGAGTAGGACTTTGTCGCTTTGAGAGCAAGAGATTTCTCCTTCTCTTTGGTCTTCTCCTTCTCCTTCTCTTGTATGGAGGATTCCTCTTGATCCTTTATATCGAGCTCGTGAGTCATCAGCTTACCCATGAGGGTCTCAAGGTTCATGACTGTTAGATCGTTCCCCTCAATGATTGCGGTAGCTTTAGGACTCCAAATTTTCATCAATCCTCTAAGAATTTTTCTGATCTTTTCATGAGCAGGATATTCCTTACCAAGAGAAGAGAGAGGGTTAATAATGTCACCAAAACGAGTAAACATGCAAGTAATAGATTCATCATGCTTCATTTTAAAGGACTCATATTCTTGCGTGAGTCTACTAATCTTGGATTCCTTCACTTGTGAAGTTCCCTCGTGTGTGACTTCAAGTAACTTCCAAATTTCATTGGAAGTCTTGCAAGTAGAGATTCGGTTGAATTCACTACTGTCGAGAGCACAATAAAGAGCATTCATTGCCTTGGCATCTCGACTCGCAAGCTTCTTGGTGTTTTCAGTAAGAGTGTCCCGAAGGGTGTCAGAAGCAATATCCTCAATAACTCTGGAAGGAGTAGGAAGACTATTTATCACGCAATCCCATAAATCGAAATCTATGGACTTCAGATAAATGCTCATCCTAATCTTCCAGTAGTTATAGTTGGTTCCATCAAATAGGGGAGGCCTATTTGTGGAGTATCCTTCATTGTGGAAGGTGTTGATACTAGGGTTAGAGGCCATGGATCACTCAAAGGGTGTAAATCCAAATCAAGAGAACAAAGCTCTGATACCAATTGTAGAACCCTAGAGGGGGGGGGGTGAATAGGGAGATAAAATAAATCTAGAGCAATAGAAGCAATATATGACAAATAAAAGTAAAGAGTAGGAAGATCAAACACAAGATGTATCCTGGTATCCTCGCTTGAGGCAATCCAGTCCCAGAACTCTCTCCGGCTTAAATCCACTATTTAATCAAATAGTACACACGAGTTTGGATCCGAAGAACTCGCCAACTTCAACACGAGTTTGGATCCGAAGACTCGCCAACTTCAACACACGAGTTTTCTTACGAAGGCTCGACAACTTCAAACAAATGAGAAGAGAACTTGTTGATCTTCTAACACGTGAAGATCGAAGATTACAACTCGCAAATACTCTAGCACTTGGGAAAGGATGACAATTTGAAAGCTTGGTGGAGTATTAATGGTGAAGCTCTTTTATGGTTGAGAAAATTTAAAGCTTGTAAGAGATAGTCTTTAAGAGGAGAGAGTGAAACTCCTTTTATACAAATCCAAAGTCATAAAGGCAAATCAGCCGTCAACCGGATTATCCGCCGGATTTCAGCAGAAATCCGTCGGATTATCCGGTTAATAGTAACGGTCATAAAAAGAGCCGTTGGATGCATTAAATGCACTTGCCAGATGCCGTTGGATTTGAATTCAAAAGTTGCAAACAAGTCAAGCGGATTATCCGTCGGATTTAAGCGGAAATCCGGCGGATGATCCGAATACTAGCTTACAGACTTGCTGTGAGAGAATCGGATTATCCGTCGGACTTTCGCGGATGTCCGTCGGATGATCCGAACATTTGGCTCACTAACTTGCTGTGAGCGATCGGATTATCCGGCGGATTTATACGGAAGTCCGTCGGATTATCCGAACATTGGCTCACTGACTTGCTGTGAGCGATCGGATAATCCGGCAGATTTTCGCGGAGGTCCGTCGGATGATCCGATCAATGTCCCACTAACTTGCTGTGAGTGATCGGATTATCCGGCGGATTAGTACAGAAATCCGACGAATTTTTCGCCTCTTTTAAAAGACTATTTCACCATTTTCTTCCTTGAGCATTGTCGTCCTAACAAAGTATGTACAAAGATTTCCTAGACATTTACAGACTCAGAAAAAGAACAAGGAGAAGAACCGTCTTCTTTGTAGTCTCCAAGCTGCTTCATAGTCTTTGGCAAATCTGATAAAGGAGAGATGCAGAGCTCCATGGTCTTTGATTAGCGTTATGGAATGGAGAATCCTTTCTTCTATTCTTGCCTGTGAGAAGTACAAACTAAAGACATACAAGGGTTATTGTGAACAATAATCAAAATCGATGTGCCAACAAGAATTTTTTCCCACTCCCAACATGAAAGTTGTAGAGTTTCTCCTTGGCTTCAAGAATATATATATTATTAATATATTATTATTTAATTATGCAAATTTCTTCCTTCTTTGATAAATGACATGACACGACAATGACCCGTAGTGGTGCACTCTTGAAATGAACTTGACATGATATTCTTGACATGATAACTTGAAATGATAAATAAGAATGACTTGATAGTGGCCCGTCGTGGCGCACTCTTGATAAGTAATAATGATAATGATAGTGGCCCGTCGTGGCGCTCTCTTGATATGTAATAATAATAATGATAGTGGCCCGTCGTGGCGCACTCCTGACAAGAATTAATTAGTATCCTGACACCATGGGTATTGTATTGAATGTGCTTGTATAAGCTACCGTCTAGTCTTGTATCATGTCTAGGACATGAATTCTTGATTTCCCACGGTCAGGGAGTCATATTAAATCGGGCTAGGCTAATGACTAGAATAAACAAGTAGTTCATAAGAGATTTTCCAGTTACAGGCAATCCCGTTATCTGGACATGCATGTGGACTTGTAGCCTGTAAGCCCCCTGAATTTTAGGGTTTATTTTTATTTTTCTTAATGAATTATTTTTCGATAAATATTTTATTATTTAATTGTTTAGATCATTAATGTACCTTTCCGTAGCTTTGACTTCTAGAGCGTCAGGGATGCCAATCTCTGCAAACTTTCTTCATGGGTTTTGAAGTAGGCAAGATTATCTTCCTGTTGATATATCGTGTTCCACTTGAACTCGTTTTCTTGTGCTCTTTTTGTATCACGCAAGTTCGGGTCAACTTAGACCGATTAATCGTTGAATAATTATTCCCACTTTTATTTTTGATCTTCGTTTGCACGTTACCGTTGCTTTTAATTTAGGAGCACCAGACCAGTCGTTTTCTCAGAACCAACTTCTCATGAATGATCTACTCGAGACGCTCTCCACCCATGACCTTCGTGTCCCACTCAGACACTTCATTTTGTGCTCCATTTTCTTCGCACAACTTCGGGGTCAATTTAGGCCGATTTATTTTCTGCCGTGAAACCCGATTTAATTTCCGATTTAATTTCAGGACCCGACATCGATCCAGCCTGTCAACCCGAAGTATGGACGTGGCCCACATGAAGCCTACTACCCGCATGAAACTTGTGTCCCATTTATTGGAGTCCCCGTATATCATTTATTTACCCATGATTATAAATTCCTATTTTTAATTTAATTATCGCCCCCGGTTCGATTTTGACCCGACCCGGCTCGACCGAACCCGAACCCAAGCTCCACGTTGCTCTTTCATGACTGCCCGAGTACCCCACATAATTTCCCTATTTTTTCTATTTTTAATATCTATTTATTCTCTCTCTATTCTACAAATATCTCATTTAATATCCCTTATATATATATACATATATATATATATATATATATAAATATCTCTCTCTTACACTCTCTCTCCAAACAAACACCACATCACCCCCTCCCCTCTCTCTTTACAGCAAAGAGCACCCCCCCTTAGCCGACCTCCTATTCCCTCTCTCAAATATCTCTCACTCACTATTCTCACTCTCTCTTTCTATTTACACCCTCACACATATAAACATACACACACACACATACTACACTCTCTTACTCTCTCCTTCTCACTCGGCCACACACACACACCCCCTCCTCCAAGCCGACAGCCCCCTCCCCCTCACGTACATCACCACCACCCTCACCATCCTTCTCCCCTCTTCTCCTTCCTCCTTCTCATCCTCTTCATCATCTTCTTTATCATCATCACCATCATACTCACAACCATCACCATTACCATGCATCACCACCACCATAGCTCCCACCATGCAACCCCGCCGCCACCGCCGGCGAGCCTTCCCCCGCCGCCGCGCCAGGCCGGCGACCACCCCGAGCAGCCCCGCACTCAGGCGCGCGAGCTACAGCACGGAGCACAGCAGCAGCAGCTGCAGTGCGCGCGCACGGACGCGTGCCGCCGCCGCCGCGGGCCACCGTGGACGGCCACCGCGCGGCCCCCGAGGCCCCCGAGGCCGGGCGCACCCCCGGGCGACCTCCCCCGTTCCACCACCATCCTCCCCGACGAGCCGAATAGGCTATCCGTGTATTTACGTCGAAATCCCGCCGTAACGCGCGATTTCAAGTTTCAGAAATTGTGTTTCGGGACAGCGACTTCGCACGTGTTTTTTGGGAGATCCGACCGTTGGATCGGCGATTTCTTTGCTCCGTCTCAATCTCGGTATATCCATCTTCACTCCTGTCAATTTTCGTTCGTTAATTTTGTCGTTTGATACCTCAAAACAGGCCACCAAGTTGACGTTTTAAATTGAACTGTTTTTGGACAGTTTCGTGGAGCCGACTTCGTCAGCTCGTAACTTCGCCGTCGCAGCTCCGTTTTGCACACCGTTAGTTCCGGTGCATAGCTGGTATAACCATCTTCCTGTCTTCTTTATATTTCGTTTCATTTTAAGCACGTTTGTTTGGTTGAATTCGACGCCAAAGTTGGCCGTCCGAATTCTTTAAATCGCACTTGTTAAATTTCATTTTTGAACCCGGGACTCCAGATTCAATTTCTGACACCACCAGTAGACTCGTGGCGTCGTTCTAGCATGTTTTCATATAAAATTTGCTTGATTTAGAGAACGTGGGCCCTGGCACGCATTTCGGTGCAAAACGGGTCCCACTTTTCGAGTCAACGGGTCACTTTGAGATCGGCTCATCGAAATCCAATTTCGGATATACCGTTGAGTTCGTATCGTCATTCTGGACTCGTTGACATATAATTTGCTGAGTTTTGAAGACATTTGCTCCGGCACGCATTTTTGTGCAAATCGGATACCAAGTATCGCGTCAACGTATCATTTTGAGATCGGCACATGGGAATCCTATTCCGGATATACCGTTGGGTTCGTATCGTCATTCTGGATTTGTGAACATATAATTTGCTAGGTTTTGTAGACTTCTATCCCGACACACTTTTCGGTGCAAAGTGTGTCCAACGGCGGACATCATTTTGACCCGAAATTACCGTTTTGCCCATGTGTCTAAATTGGACTTATGGGTAGGCTATCCTAGCTGATTTGACCGTTCTGGACACGTTGGTGATATTTATTTTATCATCTGACAACATCTGTAGATTTTGATTATGTATTATCCTTAATTTATAATTAATTATTTTTCCATAAATTGTTACTTTCTGTTTTTGGATTTTTATATATATTTTAATTGCCGTAAAAATCTGGAAAAAATTATATTTAAATACTATGTTAATTTAGCTAATTTATTATACTTTTCCGGCATTTAATAAGTACTTTTGGTATTTTATAAAAATAGGAAAACATAACTCATTTTTAGTATATTTATGTTTGCTGATTTTTAATAAATATTTATGAGGGTTTATAAATCCCAGAAAAATTAGTATAAATTTCTATAATTAACAAGGATTATTTTTGTACTTTATTTTATATATATTTAAGCTTTTTGTCTATCTCTAAAATTGTTGGAACTTAGTGTACCGTTTGATTTATTTATTGAGTAGTTACAACTTGCAAGTTTTGCGTTGATTTGAGTTGTTATAGTATTGGACCTCACCCCGCACTAGTGTAAACATCCTAGAGAGTTAGTTTGTGTATAGTGGCACTTCACATTAGACTTTTATGCTAGGTCCCCACTTGGCTAGTATCCAGTTAGGAGTCGTGTCACACCACTAGTATATTGTTGATCATAGCTTAGAACTGAGTTGTATATCATTATTGACAGGATATCGGACATCTATATCTTCGTACTAGTATTCTTGCTTTGCTCGAGGCAAGTACATCTACACACTCATTTACTGTCTTTTAATGCTAGAACATGTATTAACCGAGGTAGCAAGTTAAATCTTCACATGTTACATTAAATTGGTCCCTACCATGCTTAGGACAGTTATCATATCTTCACATGCTCCTTACTGGTTCTCAGTACATATTTTACTATGCTTTATACTACTCGGAGTATTCACATGTTTCATATTGTTCCCAGTACCGGCTATGCTTATATTACTCCCAGTGTCTCTCACATGTTTTTACTGTTCTTGTATCTCTCACATGATTAGAATATGGGTTATGGAGAAACTGATAGTATTGTACGTGATCACGACCCCCCTACAGTAGCGAGCTCGATCGCATTCTATATGCATACCTTGCCGCAGGCCATTATCTCGCATTTCTGTACGGATGTACACCTATGCCTGTTGACTTGTACGTATGTACATTTTATTTACATGTACCACAGTACATTGTACATCTATTGACCGATCACATGCCTGCTACAGTTTTAAACATTACATATACATCTGTCTTTATGACATATGTATCCTTGCCATGATAGATTATGAGATATACCATGATTCCAGATATGCCATGTTCCCTGTGTTACTATGATATTGTGATCCCAGTTGTACCATGAGGCCATATTTCTAGTATTTCCTATTTTATAGACTTATCACACCATGTTTCTTGTTGTACATCTCTTTCATTATATGTTCAGTACTTTAGTTGTAGAGGTTGTACTTGCTCCCGTCCTGACAGGATAACGTTGTAGGTATACTTTTCGAGAAGGAAACGCTATGTGTTACATATTATGGTACTGCATTGAGGACCTGGCCTTAGCTCCAGTAGAGGCCCCAGCGGAGAACCTTGCTTAGTTATCTTTTCATGTGTTTTGAGACTTAGACCTTGTCTGTACTTATATTTGGATACTGGACTTTGTCTCCAGTTAGATACTTTGGAAGTGTATTATTTAGTCTGTACTTGTTTACCTTCGCTTATAGATGATGTGTTGTGATGAACTTTAAATATGATTTTAGAACTGTTAGCTGCTTAGATCTTTTATTGTTTATTCTAGAACAGCTTACTGCGCTTTAACCAAGCGTAGGCTGGACATGGCTCGGCCCGGCCCAACAATTTGGGTATCGGGTCGTGACATATTTTTTTTGGTGGCCCATGCAGGTCCTGACTTAAGTTGTTTGGTTACGTTATTGTACCAAGCATGCCTGCAGTTAGGATCTAGGATAACTTGATACAACTAGGAATAACATTTAGAACACCTAGAGGATTACTAGGATTGCAACATAGGAGAACTCATCACAGCATAGGACCGTTAGCTATAATTAGCCTCTTGTTTGTATTTCAGTGGGTCAATTTAGACCAAGTTTGTACCCTTGGGATGACCCCTGAGGATCTCACTCTAATCTCACTCTAATCTTATCTAGAAATCAGTTTCCACTTATTTCCATTTGCTCTTCTTTAAATTCGTTGTTGAATTTAATTTCTGATTTTTGTTGTTAACTTTGATCTTGCATCGTGATAAATTTTGTGGATTAAATTATGATATATCCTGATAAGGTAAACGTCTGCTTTAGTTATGGAGTTTAGAATTTATCGCAGCCATATTAGCTGGTATGACGAAAACATAGAGCCTGATTTCGGATATACTATCCTATTCATAGAATTTAGATTTTTTCGCAGCCATACCGGTTGGCGTGACAAGGATTCTAGATAATATGATTATAGGGTGTATACCATAGTTATGACTCTATCGTTTATTGCATATAAGCTTACTGGTGTGGCGAAAATTCTGGCAACATGATTTCAGGAAGACGTATATGGTTATCAGATCATATCTCAGCTTGGTTCACTTCGTTATGATCGATTGAGCAAGAATAAATTCTTATTATTATCATTTTTCCCCGTCTTGATTAGCTCCGTTCTATCTACATCTACAACTAGGATTATAGGCTCTCTAGGACTCTCCAACATGATTGCTTTCATGTTATCTTTTGGACATAATTATTTTTGTGTTCCATCTTTCCTATGACTTGACTAAATTCTTTTTCGTTAACCTCTTTGGTAATTCTTCTCGTTATACATCTCGTTGTCTTCGTACCATTCTTGGAGATATTCCAATAAACTTTCCCGTCTTGCTTGACCCTTTAACTTGTTTGGACACTGTTATGGATTGCTTGACCCAGTCTTAGGCCTGGTTACCTTCTATTTGATAGACGACCGAAATAGCCAAACCTTGTTAACTGATCCTGTAGTATAACTATAAATGTATTGTGTATTTGTGATAAGTACTTTTCCTAGGGATTGGTTAGATTAAGCTTATAGGACAAGTATAAGCGACTGACTGTAGTAGACTTGGAAACCATTAAGAACGATTGCATTGATAGTATGACTTGATGATAGGGTATCTAAGATGGAGAAATAAGATAGTATATTATTGTGACTATGGATTGAGGATTAGAATCTTGCACTTACAGATTGAGGATTTAGCTTTGTAGAATTTTGGTTGGTTATCCATAGCTAATTACATGTGATTAGAGGGTAGATCGATATGTGGATTGATATAGAATAAATTAGAATGAGTTATCGTATTGCATACAAGATCGGAAAGATATCAGTTAAAAAGACAAGGAACGAGACAAAGACATATGTACCTTGGTAATTAATAAATCGGGAGTTTTGAAATCGAGGATTTATATTTGGAGGACTTGTTGAGTAAAAAAAAAAAGAGGCTCTACGCCAAGAATAAGAATTGAAAGTATAATTTCAAGGAGAAGCTGTAGGAAATGATTGACGACAAATGATGCTAAGGAACTGTGGATTGATAGAATATGGATACTTAGGATACGATAAGGAAATCCAGTATTTACAATTAAGATTGGAAATATGATTGATGATTAAGCATTATAGGCTTATAAACATACCCAGAGAATGACCTATAGTTTAGGGTATACATAAATGTTTCATGTTAGTATGGAAGATTCTAAAGGATGTATGACGAAGTTTATGATAGAAGGACTTTGTTGAACCTGACCCAAAAAGATTGTAAAGAGAAACAGAAGAGATGATTACTAGGGTAGCAGATTGAGTATCGTAGCCAGAGCAGCTACATGTTATAGTTTGACCTATTGGGTGATTTTTAATTTCGAGGACGAAATTTTTGTAAGGTGGGTATGATGTAAGCCCCCTGAATTTTAGGGTTTATTTTTATTTTTCTTAATGAATTATTTTTCGATAAATGTTTTATTATTTAATTATTTAGATCATTAATGTACCTTTCCGTAGCTTTGACTTCTGGAGCGTCAGGGATGCCAATCTCTGCAAACTTTCTTCATGGGTTTTGAAGTAGGCAAGATTATCTTCCTGTTGATATATCGTGTCCCACTTGAACTCGTTCCCTTGTGCTCTTTTTGTATCGCGCAAGTTCGGGTCAACTTAGACCGATTAATCGTTGAATAATTATTCCCACTTTTATTTTTGATCTTCGTTTGCACGTTACCGTTGCTTTTAATTTAGGAGCACCAGACCAGTCGTTTTCTCAGAACCAACTTCTCATGAATGATCTACTCGAGACGCTCTCCACCCATGACCTTCGTGTCCCACTCAGACACTTTATTTTGTGCTCCATTTTCTTCGCACAACTTCCGGGTTAATTTAGGCCGATTTATTTTCTGCCGTGAAACCCGATTTAATTTTCGATTTAATTTCAGGACCCGACATCGATCCAGCCTGTCAACCCGAAGTATGGACGTGGCCCACATGAAGCCTACTACCCGCATGAAACTTGTGTCCCATTTATTGGAGTCCCCGTATATCATTTATTTACCCATGATTATAAATTCCTATTTTTAATTTAATTATCGCCCCCGGTTCGATTTTGACCCGACCCGGCTCGACCGAACCCGAACCCAAGCTCCACGTTGCTCTTTCATGACTGCCCGAGTACCCCACATAATTTTCCTATTTTTCCTATTTTTAATATCTATTTATTCTCTCTCTATTCTACAAATATCTCATTTAATATCCCTTATATATATACATACATATATATATATATATATATATATATATATATATATATATATATATATATATATATATATATATATATATATATATATATATATATATATATATATATAAATATCTCTCTCTTACACTCTCTCTCCAAACAAACACCACATCACCCCCTCCCCTCTCTCTTACAGCAAAGAGCACCCCCCCTAGCCGACCTCCTATTCCCTCTCTCAAATATCTCTTACTCACTATTCTCACTCTCTCTTTCTATTTACACCCTCACACATATAAACATACACACACACACATACTACACTCTCTTACTCTCTCCTTCTCACTCGGCCACACACACACCCCCTCCTCCAAGCCGACAGCCCCCTCCCCCTCACGTACATCACCACCACCCTCACCATCCTTCTCCCCTCTTCTTCTTCCTCCTTCTCATCCTCTTCATCATCTTCTTTATCATCATCACCATCATACTCACAACCATCACCATTACCATGCATCACCACCACCATAGCTCCCACCATGCAACCCCGCCGCCACCGCCGGCGAGCCTTCCCCCGCCGCCGCGCCAGGCCGGCGACCACCCCGAGCAGCCCCGCACTCAGGCGCGCGAGCTACAGCACGCAGCGCAGCAGCAGCAGCTGCAGTGCGCGCGCACGGACGTGCGCCGCCGCCGCCGCGGGCCGCCGTGGACGGCCACCGCGCGGCCCCCGAGGCCCCCGAGGCCGGGCGCACCCCGGGCGACCTCCCCCGTTCCACCACCATCCTCCCCGACGAGCCGAATAGGCTATCCGTGCATTTACGTCGAAATCCCGCCGTGACGCGCGATTTCAAGTTTCAGAAATTGTGTTTCGGGACAACGACTTCGTGCGTGTTTTCTGGGAGATCCGACCGTTGGATCGGCGATTTCTTTGCTCCGTCTCAATCTCGGTATATCCATCTTCACTCCTGTCAATTTTTGTTCGTTAATTTTGTCGTTTGATACCTCAAAACTGGCCACCAAGTTGACGTTTTAAATTAAACTATTTTTGGACAGTTTCGTGGAGCCGACTTCGTCAGCTCGTAACTTCGCCGTCGCAGCTCCGTTTTGTGCACCGTCAGTTTCGGTGCATAGCTGGTATAACCATCTTCCTGTCTCCTTTATATTTCGTTTCATTTTAAGCACGTTTGGTTGGTTGAATTCGACGCCAAAGTTGGCCGTCCGAATTCTTTAAATCGCACTTGTTAAATTTTTTTTTTGAACCCGGGACTCCGGATTCAATTTCTGACACCACCAATAGACTCGTGGCGTCGTTCTGGCATATTTTCATATAAAATTTGCTTGATTTGGAGAACGTGGGCCCTGGCACGCATTTCGGTGCAAAACGGGTCCCACTTTTCGAGTCAACGGGTCACTTTGAGATCGGCTCATCGGAATCCAATTCCGGATATACCGTTGAGTTCGTATCGTCATTCTAGACTCGTTGACATATAATTTGCTGAGTTTTGAAGACATTTGCTCCGACACGCATTTTCGTGCAAATCGGATACCAAATGTCGCGTCAACGTATCATTTTGAGATCGGCACATCGGAATCCTATTCTGGATATACCGTTGGGTTCGTATCGTCATTCTGGATTCGTAGACATATAATTTGCTAGGTTTTGTAGACTTCTATCCTGACACGCTTTTCGGTGCAAAGTGTGTCCAACGGCGGACATCATTTTGACCCGAAATTACCGTTTTGCCCCTGTGTCTAAATTGGACTTATGGGTAGGCTATCCTAGCTGATTTGACCGTTCTGGACACGTTGGTGATATTTATTTTATCATCCGACAACATCTGTAGATTTTGATTATGTATTATCCTTAATTTATAATTAATTATTTTTCCATAAATTGTTACTTTCTGTTTTTGGATTTTTATATATATTTTAATTGCCGTAAAAATATGGAAAAAATTGTATTTAAATACTATGTTAATTTATCTAATTTATTATAATTTTTTCGGTATTTAATAAGTAATTTTGGTATTTTATAAAAATAGGAAAACAGAACTCATTTTCAGTATATTTATGTTTGCTGATTTTTAATAAATATTTATGAGGGTTTATAAATCCCAGAAAAATTAGTATAAATTTCTATAATTAACAAGGATTATTTTTGTACTTTATTTTATATATATTTAAGCTTTTTTTCTATCTCTAAAATTGTTGGAACTTAGTGTACCGTTTGATTTATTTATTGAGTAGTTACAACTTGCAAGTTTTGCATTGATTTGAGTTGTTATAGTATTGGACCTCACCCCGCACTAGTGTAAAGACCCTATAGAGTTAGTTTGTGTATAGTGGCACTTCACATTAGACTTTTATGCTAGGTCCCCACTTGGCTAGTATCCAGTTAGGAGTCGTGTCACACCACTAGTATATTGTTGATCATAGCTTAGAACTGAGTTGTATATCATTATTGACAGGATACCGGACATCTATATCTTCGTACTAGTATTCTTGCTTTGCTCGAGGCAAGTACATCTACACACTCATTTACTGTCTTTTAATGCTAGAACATGTATTAACCGAAGTAGCAAGTTAAATCTTCACATATTACATTAAATTGGTCCCTACCATGCTTAGGACAGTTATCATATCTTCACATACTCCTTACTGGTTCTCAGTACATGTTTTACTATGCTTTATACTACTCGGAGTATTCACATATTTCATATTGTTCCCAGTACCGGCTATGCTTATATTACTCCCAGTGTCTCTCACATGTTTTTACTGTTCTTGTATCTCTTACATGATTAGAATATGGGTTATGGGGAAACTGATAGTATTGTACGTGATCACGACCCCCCTACAGTAGCGAGCTCGGTCGCATTCTATATGCATACCTTGCCGCAGGCCATTATCCCGCATTTCTGTACGGATGTACACCTATGCCTGTTGACTTGTACGTATGTACATTTTATTTACATGTACCATAGTACATTGTACATCTATTGACCGATCACGTGTCTGCTACAGTTTTAAACATTACATATACATCTGTCTTTATGACATATGTATCCTTGCCATGATAGATTATGAGATATACCATGATTCCAGATATGCCATGTTCCCTGTGTTACTATGATATTGTGATCCCAGTTGTACCATGAGGCCATGTTTCTAGTATTTCCTGTTTTATAGACTTATCACACCATATTTCTTGTTGTACATCTCTTTCATTATATGTTCAGTACTTTAGTTGTAGAGGTTGTACTTGCTCCCGTCCTGACAGGATAACGTTGTAGGTATACTTTTCGAGAAGGAAACGCTATGTGTTACATATTATGGTACTGCATTGAGGACCTGGCCTTAGCTCCAGTAGAGGCTCCAGCGGAGAACCTTGCTTAGTTATCTTTTCATGTGTTTTGAGACTTAGACCTTGTCTGTACTTATATTTGGATACTGGACTTTGTCTCCAGTTAGATACTTTGAAAGTGTATTATTTAGTCTGTACTTGTTTACCTTCGCTTATAGATGCTGTGTTGTGATGAACTTTAAATATGATTTTAGAACTGTTAGCTGCTTAGATCTTTTATTTTTTATTCTAGAACAGCTTACTGCGCTTTAACCAAGCGTAGGCTGGACATGGCTCGGCCCGGCCCAACAATTTGGGTATCGGGTCGTGACATAGCCTGCCGACGAGTAGGGCACATTTCCAGCACACTGTCATGTGTTGCACCCTTATTGTACTAAATGTCGCCTGGATAACCTGGATGGTCTGCATGGCTTGTGGCTGTGGAATAATCTCATTGTATATGGCTAGTAACTAGGACTGTGATAACCCTAGTTAGTTAAAGTATCAAGCCGTACTTATTGCTTGGCCATGAATGTTAGATGGAGTTTACTCAGTCTAGTCTCGTCTTGATCTTGTACATGATTGTTACATGTCCTGATTTCTTATTTTATCCTGCCGATAAATGGTGGGAGAAACCAAGTTCTGTTCAGACGAAGGGTTACAACCCCGGTCCTTGTTTGGTTTACGGGTTGTAACCTGGTTATCTGAATAGTCCCATGGTTATCTCATCGTATATCACCTTCCCAGTTCTATTTATTTAACATGTTCTCCAGTTTACTTTATGTCAAATGATGATTTACTTACTGTCTACCTATGTTCGGGTGTAAAACCCCTAAATTTCTACTATATTTTTTATTATTAAATTTGGTAATGATTTAAAATTTTTGTATTATACGTCGCGTAGTCGTATTGTACACGCGCACGAAAATTATTTTCGTAATTGCTCGACGAGTGCGAATATGTGCGAGCGTACATATTTTTAGTTTAAACTTTTTTTTTATAGTTTCAAGATAATGTATAGAATAATTATTTTGTTATCTTCCAAAATTTAAATTGCTATTTTATTTATAAAGCCTTTCATTTCTCGCAATTTTTAGTAATAAATAATATTTTTATTTCATACTAGAAAGGCATAATTATGAAAACAGTATTTATGCATACATATATAATTAGTAATTATTTATTAGTTTATTTTTAATATAATTTTCGAAATTAATATTACTAGTATTTTAGAAAATATATTTTGAAATTATTTTGGCACCTAAATCTTGATTTGAATTTATGGAGTTATTTAAATAAGTAAATATTTGCAATTTGATTTATCCCATTTGATTTCAAACTAAAAATCTAATTATATTTAAATTGGATTTTGATTTAAATTTGGATTGATTGATTTAAATTTATTAGTAGCAAATATCTAAATTGGGTTTTAAATAAATCCTAATCCTATCTAATTGGGAATTCCCACATCCTATAAATAGGCAGGTACTCCTCCAATTCATTATTCATCCACCAAATAATTCTCAACCCCCGTGCACCGTGTCCGTGTTCCCTCCCCGTCTTATTCCATATTATACATTTACATTAATCCCATGTCGGACATATCCCCGACACAATCAAACCTACACCTATGTCCTCCATGTCCGCAGCAACCCGTCTCTACCATCACCATTGCCCACATCTCACCTCTCCTCTGACTCCCCGCACCCGGCCACAGGCGATCGACCCGAACCTCACCACCGTCCTGCCGCAACCTCCACGACCCCCGCGACGGACTTCTCCATCTCCTGGCCGAAGCCGCCAACTCCGTCGATGGCCGACCATCACCAACACAACCGCCATCCCGGCCAACTCCGCCCAATCCGTAACCCGACCACTGGTCCTCATCCCCGGTAACTTATCCCCCGCCTCCTCGACAAAACACCAGCACCACCACCAGAAATAGATAAAGAAAACCGAACCCTAAATTACCTCCGCCTGGCCGACGAGCGCCCTCCGCGTCCTCCACCGCCGGGTGGCCAGCGACCTCCGGCCGAGTTCCCATCGCTCCTGCGCCACCGTGAACCGGTGCCTTCCGCTTCCCGTGGATCTGGCACCGCCGTAGCTTCCGCCGTGCTGAGAGCTCCGACGACGAGCCATCTCCCGTCACCACCATCGACGCAGGCCGTCGAAACCCTAGGGTGAGCCGCCCGCGCCGTTCCCCTTCGCCGTCGGTCACCGTGCGCGACCGTCGCACCTCCGCCCAGTCGCCTTCCGCCTGACCCCGCCGGAAACTGCCGCTCCTCCAGATCATCCCTGTCTCCACCGGAGGGCAGCCGCGCCGCCCGCGCGTACGAACCCTCCGCCAGTGTTCCCTGTGGCCGCTGCCACCGTAGCCACATCTTCCGCGCCCGCAGCCTACGGCCACTGCTCACCCGCGGCGGCAGCGGACGCCGGCCTCCGACAACGCCGCGCTGAGCCTCTCGCCGCTTCCCCCTTTCTCACTAGGTCTTCCCTTCTCAATTCTCTCTCCACCCCTGTGAAACCCAAATTTTTGTTAATCAATATTAATATTATATTATTATTATATTTATTATTAGTATTATTTTGAGTGTTAAAAATTATTTCGAAAATTATTAATTTGGCTTTTGGTTGCTGATCCAGACCCGAGCCCAGACCCGAGCTCGAACCCAGACCTGAACCCTTCTCTTTTCCTATTAAATCTGATTGGTCATTAATAATAAAGAAAAAAAATTATATGAGAACTCTTTGTGCTGGTCACGATGGACCAGCACTTTTTTCTCACTCCAACCCACGTTCATCACTCTCTCCCCTTCACTCCCTCTCACCCACACCATTCTCCCCAACACCTCCTTATAACTCCCTTTCTCCAAGCTTCCCCCACAGAACATCCACCACCACCATCACCAAACTACTTCTCTCACTCTCACTCCCCTTATAATCCCACTACTCATCCTTCTCCATCTCACTCTCATCTCTCTCGAAAACTCCCCCAACTCTCCCCATCTCCCCCGGAGCACACCCGCGCCCACCACCGCCGGAGCCGCCCACCTCTGTCCAGGTCCTCCCGCGCGGCCCCACCTCCGGCAACTCCCTCTGCCGACCTCCACCTCCCAGCCGTCGACCTCCGCCGCCGTCGACCGCGATCGTCGGCACCTCCCCGGAAACCCCCAACTCCGGCCGACCCCGATCTCCTCACCCGCGTGCGCCGCAAGGAAGCGCCCCGCCTTCCCGTGCCCTAGATCCCCGACCGACGTCATCCCCTCGGCCGACTTCCTTGGCCAGAGCTCCGATCCGGCCAAGTCCAGCCCGGAGCCGCCCATCCGCGCCGGCCGCCTCCCTCTGCACGCCACCAGCGCCCCGCCTCCGGGCCTGTGGTCGCCGTGTCCCGGTCTAGCGCCTCTCGTCACCCGTGGATACGTCTTCCGTCGTTCTCGGCCGTTTTCCCTTGTCTGTGGCTTTCGCAGCGCATCGTAACGCTGTCCGGAGACTCTCGAGTCCATGACGGCGCGTCCCGAGTCCGAGGCCACCCTTCGGACTCCGTCATCGAGCCTCTCGGTAATTTTCTTTGTTAGTCAGAGTAGTTCGTCCCTCCCGTGTCGAGTCTATGATGATAATTGGTCCCCGGTTTCCCTTTGGGAAATCCGATTAGCTACATAGTAGATTCGGTTAGCTACGTTAGCATATTCTGTGATTTTGTCTGCTGAGATTTGTGTGTTGCTGGTTTGATTGCGGAAATCCCGGGTATTTCGGGAAGGTTCTGGTGGTTGGAAATTATTCGGTGGTTATATTTTCGGGATTATTATTTTGGTTGGAAATTACTCGGTGGTTATATTTTCGGGATTATTAGTTTGGTTGAAAATTACTCGGTGGTTATATTTTCGGGATTATTATTTGGTTGGAACAATTGCAGGTTTTTGTGGCGCATTTCCCAGTTTTGGGTAGTCCTGAAATAGAGGAAATGCTGCCCAAATTTTTACAAAATTTTATTTAATTTGATTTTAAAATTGGTTTTCGGAATAATGAATTTAAAACTGATTTTTCGGGCGACGACCGTACCGGTCTGTGGGCCCTGGCGAAATGCAAACGCACCGGTCCGACCGGGCGTTGTGGTATTAGCTAGATTTTGATGATGGACCGAGTCTGAGACTCCAACTTTTATTTTAAATTATTTTAATTAATGTTTAAGCTATTTATTATAGTTATTTATTTACTACATTTTATTTAGTAACTAAATCATTTTCTCTTATTTGATGTAAAAGAATTGTACCGGGCATAAGCCCATAATTCTAGGATGATTAGCTGTGCCCATGTATTATTTAGCGTAGGTTTTACTTTATTTTCTGGGTGGATGTTGATCTTGGGTGGTATTTTGATTAGACGTATAATCGTAGTTAGAACGTAATCATAATCGTATAATTAATTAGGAATTAAATAAATGGATAAAATATTAGTAAGATAGCTAGTTCATGATTTATCACTATAAGAAACTATATTTTTATAGATATATTACAAAAGCACAAAGCTTTCCAAAGTTAATCGGTTCTCGTTATTATTTCCAAATAATCAATTAATCGGTTTAATCAACGCACGTAGTTTGCGACGTAATCGTTAGCTGTAGCTTAATACAATTTAAAACCTGACTAGGACCTACTACTAGAGATTGCAACTAGCACACTTAGCCTGGTCATTCAATGGATCTAAGTCGAGTTCTCAACTGTAGGAACTCGAAGATACACCTGACGTTACTCCTTGGTACCGACCTGTCTTTCCAGTCATCTAAAACAAGGTAAGTTTCGGATTATGTATTCCTGTATTTTATTTAGTAAAGTTAAGCTGCATGTTAAACCACACTGCTGGCACGGAACTCTATCTTAGGGTTCAACTACCGACTGATACTGTTACTGAATGTGGGACTGGGGGAATAGTGTAGACGTTTATGACCAAAGCCCCTACTGAACTGACTGTGTTAGCTTACCCCTCTCACACACGGGGATAAGCCATATCGTATCGCTAGGATACTACTGATCAACCCAAGCCGGTCATAGACGTTTGCATATTCAAAACACACTGAACTGTTTTTAACTGCTGAAAATATTATTTCAAACTGTTTACCCTGCACTTTTCAATTACTATTTAAATTATGAGATACATATTTCGTTCTTGCTCCCTCCTGACTGGAGACAACATTTTAGGTAACACTGAGGATGACGAGCTATTCTATAATGGCTATTATGACCCGGTCCTCTACCCTGCGACGGTACCAGAGCCGTCTCTAGAGGACGCTGATCCTGGGACTACAGAACCAGATGCTTAGATAGTTTTTTCTTTTCTGTATTTTCTTCTTTTTTGGAGTTTGTAGTTTATTTCAGCATTTCATTTCTAGTTGTATTTCTGAATATTTTATTAAACAAAGTTTCATTTCCGAATAGAACAGTTGTGACAAATGTAATTGTGTTGTTGTGAATACCTGCAATGGAACAGCTTACTGCCGCCGTCTCACCACGGTGCAGGCTGGGCATGGTCCGGTTCGACCCATTAACTTGGGATCGGGTCGTGACATGTTTTCAGTGGTGGCCCATGCAGGTCCACAACAAACAACAACTTAGGAAAACATACCTAGAAACAATTAGAACACTAGAACATTTATTTGTCACGACATAGGTCCGATTCATATATAAATAAATATTTTTGCTTGATTATAGACCGGTAGGCTACCTTGCTTATGTGTGCGTCCTAAACCTTCCAGAGAATGACCATTGACCAAATCCTGCTGGCGATGAGGTGTCATCTCCGGATCATACCCCATCTCCTCAACCAAGCCCAGGGTCTTTTCCTTCGCGGCTGTTTGACCGTCCTCATAGTGCATCCAGTGAAGTTTTCCCTACACTGGCGATTCCTACCTCATCTCAAACTGAGTTGCATTTCCTTGGTGGAGTATTCATTTTTGTTGCTCCACCAGTACCAGCAAACATCTTCCAAATGGTTGTCCTATTTCGAGAAACCCTGGAGTTCCAGAAAGCACAAGATAAAGCCCAGCAGGAACAGAAGAATATCACGAGAGAAGACATGAAGAACGTCATGATGTAGCCTTAGTTATCTCTAACCAAGTTAGAGCAGAACTTTTGCCCTAGGAAGGATACCCCTGAATCTAGAAGATATTTGGGTCCCATCAAGTACTCTACTTTCCGGTAGCCTTGTCGTAAGAAGCTATGGGCTTGTAACTATTGCAAGAGGCCTGGTCATCAGGCCGTTAGTTGCCGCAAGAGATTGGGACAATGTTTGGCATGCGGATCTGCTGAACATCGGGTAAAGGACTGCCCCTTATCTTTCCATCAAACCAGAGCTCATATCCCAGCAACACCTGTTAGGCCGCAATCTAGGGACCCTCTTCCTATCCAGCAGACCCTGCCCCTTACAATAAGGCATGATGCATACTCGAGGTTCATAGAAGATGAAGCAGTTGGAGACTGCTCATACAAGAGCCAGAACCATGAAGAATAGTACCTAGAACCGCTGAATAGCATCATTTTTTTGGAAGTTGTAACAGGATGTCCTTAGATCAATCATAAGAGTTTTTGCTGTAATTCTCCACATGAATAGAAGTTTTTAGTTACACCCTTATGGCAGATGTTTTCCCTGATAGTCTCCCCGGATTATCCCAGATCTAGACATAGGATTCACCCCTGACTTAGTCCCTGGCTCTTTCCCTATTTCTAAAGGATGTTACAGAGTCAACCCGAAGTTGGCCAAGAAGATGAAGGACCAGATCAATGAAGGCTCTAGGATTTATTCAGAGTGGAACTTCACTTTAGGGAGTACCTATCTTGTTTTTGCCCAAGAAGGATGGAACAACGGATGTGTATCGATTACCAGACACTAAAGAACAAGTACTTTCTGCCCGGATCGAGGATCTGTTGATTTGGTTGTGTGGAGTTAGGGTGTTTCGAAGTTTGACTTAAGATTTGACTTCCATCAAATCAAAGTCAGGAAAGAGGACATTTCCAAGACGACGTTCAAACACCAAGTATGGGTAGTTTTCTTTGGTCAGGACGTTAGACTGACAAATGCTTCTGCTGTGTTCATGAATCTCATGAACAGAGATTTTCATGAGTATTTGAATCAGTTTATCTTCTCCATAGATAACCTTCTGATATATTTGAAGACTGAAGAAGAGCATGAAGAACACCTGAGGAAGTTTTGGAAACTTTGAGGAAAAAGAAGTTTTATGGTAAGTTATCTGAACGTGGATCTTTGACAAGGTGGACTTTTGGCCATGTTGTCAAGAGAAGAAACTTCGATGAAAAATAGCTGTTGTTGAAGAGGGGTATACCCCAAGTTCAATTCGGAAGGTTCTTGAACTTGGCCGGCTACTATCAGAAGTTCGTGAAGGATTTCGTCAAGATTGCTGAGCCAATGACGAAGCTCACTTGGAAGAATGAAGAGTTCATCTGAACGAAAAGTTTGCCAGACGGCATTGAGGAGCTGAAGAAGAGACTTACCACTACACCAATCCTTGCGCTACCCGCAGGAACCGGTGGGTTCTCAATTTACAGTAATGCCTCTGGAAGAGGACTGGGTTGCGTTCTTCAACAACATGGAAAAGTAATTGCTTACACGTGTAGGCAACTACAGACTCATGAGAAGAATCATCCCACGCCTAATTTGAATTACTGCAATTATCTTTACTTTGAAACTATGGAAGCATGATTTTTATGGAAAGGGAGTGAAAATTTATACGGACTACAAAAGTCTGAAATATGTCTTCACTCAGAAAGGGCTGAATGTTAGACTAAGAAGCTGGCTGAAGCAGATGAAGGATTTCGAAATCAACCTGCAGTACCATTCAGGTAAGGCTAATGTGGTTGCTGATGCACTTGGTCAATACTGATGGCGAAGTTCTTAACCAAGGACTAGCACCTGCTAGAAGACATCGAGAAGTTTGGACTGGAGGTTATACTACCTGGAGATAGAAGGATGGAGCTGGATGCTGAATCAGTATTGATGAAGTTCGAGGCTGAGGGATAAAAATCAAGAGAACGTAGTTTCAAAACGAGGCACTTTGCAGGCTTAGAACACTTGAGGGTCTCTAAATTAATCAGCATTGGAACTCTGAAGAATGGTCCGAGACCTTGCGTATCGGCTGACAAACGGAGGAACGAGATGATGAAAGAAATGCACCAGTCGCAGTATTCCATAAATTCAGGAGATAATAAGATATATCGAAATATTCCTCCATTGATTGGTGTTATGGAATAAAGGGGGACAATTCCAGGTATGGGATTAGATGTGAATTTGTCAACATGAGGAATTTAGCAAGAGGACAACAAGTTTGTTGGAGCCGCTGGACAAATTGGAGTGGAAGTAGAAGCATATAACAATGAACTTTGTGTAAGGATTGTCTTGTTCCCAAGGAGGAAAGGGCACCAATTGGATTATAATAAACCGACTGACTAAGTCAGCACACTTTATTGGTTTATCCACTAAGAAGTGGGCAGCATTGTACGTGAAGCACATCTACCGGATTCATGGAGTACCGCGGGACGAGAAATCAGAGAGGTCGATCCAGACGCTTGAAGATGTATTGAGATTTTGCGTCTCGGGTAGGTCTTGGGAAGACCAAATTGCATTTGGTGAAGTTTCTCCTACCAGAGGAACAATCAGTTTTGACGGAGCTGGAAATTGAGGCCAGGAACATCAGGCCATTTTGAAGTTTAAGACACGTAGGAAGTAGCTTACCAGTTAGCTCTACCAGCTAATCTTGAGAGTGTGCAACGTCTCCTACGTCACAGCTCAGACGATACATTTCGGATCCGAGTCACAGTTTGGATAATTCAGAGCTGAAGATTGGAATCAACCTTTTCAGTGCCAGAGAAACCAGTTGCAAGCCTAGTCAGAGATGAGAAGAAAATCAGAATTTGAGCCATCACTTAAACTCCTATTCCTTATCTTTTCTTTTTCCCATTCTAAATTTGACTAATGCTGCTAAGTTAGCCTAGTTTTGCAAGCTATCTCTTTAAATCAAGCTTGATCATGACGATATTTTATTGGGTGCACCCACTAATATATTGTCTAATCAGGACCGGTGCATAATGGTCTGATCAACCTCGTGTATTTTGGTTCGCTTTTGTATTCTTTCTGCATGGATGTCATCATAAATGAAACTTGTTCCTAAACCGTCTCATCCATGACTGCCTTAAAAATTTTATGGTTGGACCTGAGTTACGGGCGCAGTACCCGTACCTCTTTGTCTTTTCTACCTTACTTTAAATTTCGAGGACGAAATTTTCTAAGGAGAAAAGATTGTGAAACCCAAATTTTTGTTAATCAATATTAATATTATATTATTATTATATTTATTATTAGTATTATTTTGAGTGTTAAAAATTATTTCAAAAATTATTAATTTGGCTTTTGGTTGCTGATCCAGACCCGAGCCCAGACCCGAGCTCGAACCCAGACCTGAACCCTTCTCTTTTCCTATTAAATCTGATTGGTCATTAATAATAAAGAAAAAAAATTATATGAGAACTCTTTGTGCTGGTCACGATGGACCAGCACTTTTTTTCTCACTCCAACCCACGTTCATCACTCTCTCCCCTTCACTCCCTCTCACCCACACCATTCTCCCCAACACCTCCTTATAACTCCCTTTCTCCAAGCTTCCTCCACAGAACATCCACCACCACCATCACCAAACTACTTCTCTCACTCTCACTCCCCTTATAATCCTACTACTCATCCTTCTCCATCTCACTCTCATCTCTCTCGAAAACTCCCCCAACTCTCCCCATCTCCCCCGGAGCACACCCGCGCCCACCACCGCCGGAGCCGCCCACCTCTGTCCAGCTCCTCCAGCGCGGCCCCACCTCCGGCAACTCCCTCTGCCGACCTCCACCTCCCAGCCGTCGACCTCCGCCGCCGTCGACCGCGATCGTCGGCACCTCCCCGGAAACCCCCAACTCCGGCCGACCCCGATCTCCTCACCCGCGTGCGCCGCAAGGCAGCGCCCCGCCTCCCCGTGCCCTAGATCCCCGACCGGCGTCATCCCCTCGGCCGACTTCCCTTGGCCAGAGCTCCGATCCGGCCAAGTCCAGCCCGGAGCCGCCCATCCGCGCCGGCCGCCTCCCTCTGCACGCCACCAGCGCCCCGCCTCCGGGCCTGTGGTCGCCGTGTCCCGGTCTAGCGCCTCTCGTCACCCGTGGATCTGCCTTCCGTCGTTCTCGGCCGTTTTCCCGTTGTCTGTGGCTTTCGCAGCGCATCGTAACGCTGTCCGGAGACTCTCGAGTCCATGACGGCGCGTCCCGAGTCCGAGGCCACCCTTCGGACTCCGTCATCGAGCCTCTCGGTAATTTTCTTTGTTAGTCAGAGTAGTTCGTCCCTCCCGTGTCGAGTCTATGATGATAATCGGTCCCCGGTTTCCCTTTGGGAAATCCGGTTAGCTACATAGTAGATTCGGTTAGCTACGTTAGCATATTCTGTGATTTTGTCTGCTGAGATTTGTGTGTTGCTGGTTTGATTGCGGAAATCCCGGGTATTTCGGGAAGGTTCTGGTGGTTGGAAATTATTCGGTGGTTATATTTTCGGGATTATTATTTTGGTTGGAAATTACTCGGTGGTTATATTTTCGGGATTATTAGTTTGTTTGGAAATTACTCGGTGGTTATATTTTCGGGATTATTATTTGGTTGGAACAATTGCAGGTTTTTGTGGCGCATTTCCCAGTTTTGGGTTGTCCCGAAATAGAGGAAATGCTGCCCAAATTTTTACAAAACTTTATTTAATTTGATTTTAAAATTGGTTTTCGGAATAATGAATTTAAAACTGATTTTTCGGGCGACGACCGTACCGGTCTGTGGGCCCTGGCAAAATGTAAACGCACCGGTCCGACCGGGCGTTGTGGTATTAGCTAGATTTTGATGATGGACCGAGTCTGAGACTCCAACTTTTATTTTAAATTATTTTAATTAATGTTTAAGCTATTTATTATAGTTATTTATTTACTACATTTTATTTAGTAACTAAATCATTTTCTCTTATTTGATGTAAAAGAATTGTACCGGGCATAAGCCCATAATTCTAGGATGATTAGCTGTGCCCATGTATTATTTAGCGTAGGTTTTACTTTATTTTCTGGGTGGATGTTGATCTTGGGTGGTATTTTGATTAGACGTATAATCGTAGTTAGAACGTAATCATAATCGTATAATTAATTAGGAATTAAATAAATGGATAAAATATTAGTAAGATAGCTAGTTCATGATTTATCACTATAAGAAACTATATTTTTATAGATATATTACAAAAGCACAAAGTTTTCCAAAGTTAATCGGTTCTCGTTATTATTTCCAAATAATCAATTAATCGGTTTAATCAACGCACGTAGTTTGCGACGTAATCGTTAGCTGTAGCTTAATACAATTTAAAACCTGACTAGGACCTACTACTAGAGATTGCAACTAGCACACTTAGCCTGGTCATTCAATGGATCTAAGTCGAGTTCTTAACTGTAGGAACTCGAAGATACACCTGACGTTACTCCTCGGTACCGACCTGTCTTTCCAGTCATCTAAAACAAGGCAAGTTTCGGATTATGTATTCCTGTATTTTATTTAGTAAAGTTAAGCTGCATGTTAAACCACACTGCTGGCACGGAACTCTATCTTAGGGTTCAACTACCGACTGATACTGTTACTGAATGTGGGACTGGGGGAATAGTGTAGACGTTTATGACCAAAGCCCCTACTGAACTGACTGTGTTAGCTTATCCCTCTCACACACGGGGATAAGCCATATCGTATCGCTAGGATACTACTGATCAACCCAAGCCGGTCATAGACGTTTGCATATTCAAAACACACTGAACTGTTTTTAACTGCTGAAAATATTATTTCAAACTGTTTACCCTGCACTTTTCAATTACTATTTAAATTATGAGATGCATATTTCGTTCTTGCTCCCTCCTGACTGGAGACAACATTTTAGGTAACACTGAGGATGACGAGCTATTCTATAATGGCTATTATGACCCGGTCCTCTACCCTGCGACGGTACCAGAGCCGTCTCTAGAGGACGCTGATCCTGGGACTACAGAACCAGATGCTTAGATAGTTTTTTCTTTTCTGTATTTTCTTCTTTTTTGGAGTTTGTAGTTTATTTCAGCATTTCATTTCCAGTTGTATTTCTGAATATTTTATTAAACAAAGTTTCATTTCCGAATAGAACAGTTGTGACAAATGTAATTGTGTTGTTGTGAATACCTGCAATGGAACAGCTTACTGACGCCGTCTCACCACGGTGCAGGCTGGGCATGGTCCGGTTCGACCCATTAACTTGGGATCGGGTCGTGACAACCCCTCTTTCCATCTTTCTTTCTTTGAAGAACAGTAGAGATTGTTAATAAGTTTATTATTATTATTATATTATAGAACTAATGTTATTATTATTATTATTATTATTATTATTATTATTATTATTATTATTTATTATTATTATTAGAATTATGATTATCATTATTATTATGAATCCATTAATATTATTAAAATTTCTATTAATTAGTAATAAAGTTACTGATATTATCATTTTTATTATTAATATCATTATTATCATTATTAGTATTATTATTATTCTTATTATTAATAATATTATTATTATCATTATTAATATTATTAGTATTATTATTATTATGATTATTATTATTATTATTTCAATGTACTAGTATTATTGTTAATTATCAAATCTACATATATTTTTACACAAAAGAAATATAGTTTCAAATAATAAAACGATTATATTTTTAAATATTTTTAAAATAATTATCTAAATTATTTTTGCTAATAAAAATATAGTTTCACTATCTAAATATTTTATTTTACTTAGTTTTTGCCTAAAAAGATTTTTCTACTTTAAAGTATTTCTCTAAAGCTATTTTTACCAAAAATATATTTTTAGATATTTAAACTTTTCTTTCTCTAAAAATAGTACAAAGTATCTTTCGCCAAGATTTTCTATTATTATATATATTCAAGGTTGGTCATGATTAAATTGTGCTCTCCTATTTCATTGTAACATCGGACCCTTACACATTGACCCGGCTATTGGACAACAGGACTTGACGGAACAGCGCACCACACCAGCCGTTACACCAGGCAAGACACCTTGCCTTTACTGTTTAATTTTCTGTTCAATAACATGCATGTTGTATTTATTTTCAAGTTGTTCTTTTTAAATTATATAGAAACAAATTATTATATTTTATACAATTGGCTTAGAGTTAAGTGTCACGCCCCAGAACCAGAATACTGGAGAGCGGGGGCAGACATAGCCAGCTACGTATATCGAAATGGATTCCATCTCGCTATACGGTCACGGCTGTCTAGATACATGAGGGTTTACTACAAACCAACAGTCTCCTATGGTCATGAACAAGCCTAGTGTCTCAATCACAAGCAAGTAAGTAAGTGTTACAAGATGTATGATCATTAAATATACAATAATAAGGCGTCCCAAATATTACATATTCAGCTGATCATGAAGCTAGTCGTTACAAAATGTTAGGACTAGCAAGAGTTTAGTCATACATGATCAACCCTAGGATCTGTCAATCATGTTACAGCCCGTAGGCAGACAGTAAGTAAAGTGCAATCGAGCTAAACATGTGCTCGTCGGCTAAACGCCTCAAAAGAATATTTTTACAATAGAGTGGGAGAGCCAAAAATAACCCACTCGTTGCCAGGGTTCCGTCTAGTAGCCACCATCTGGCTGGAAGGTCGGTAGATCCTCTGGAGCTGCTCCGAAATCTGGCCATACAAAACCAGCTGGGTCAGATCTCAGAAAGAGCAAGTGCCACAAAGGAGGCTTCACTTAGGAACTAAAACCAGCAATCATCACAAGAGTATAAATAAGGTAAAAACTGGAAATAAAGAAAATACATCAGGATGATATATGACGAGATAACCATGGAACTATTCAGATAACCAGGTTACAACCCGTAAACCAAACAAGGACCGGGGTTGTAACCCTTCGTCTGAACAGAACTTGGAATTCTCACCATTTATCGGTAAAATAAATACAGGCATTCAGGTCATATAGCAATCTGGAGCAGGATCAGGACAAGACTAGACTGGTTAGACTCCACCCAATCATTTCACGGCCAAGCAAGAATTACGGCTTGATACTTTAACTAACTAGGGTTATCACAGGCCTAGTTACTAACAAGATGCAGTGAGAATCTTCCACAGCCACAAGCCCTGCAGACCATCCAGGTTACCCAGGTCGAAATTAGGGGTTGAATTCAGGTAGGTACACCGTCCAGGAAACGCATGTACCCTTAGGTAGCTTGAAGGGTGCAACACATGACAGTGTGCTGGAAATGTGCCCTACTCGACGGCAGGCTACAGATCCCAAGCGCGCCCAGGTAACGGGATTGCCTGTAGCTGGGAGATCTCTTCATGACTACTGTATTAATCTAGTTATTAGCCTTAGTCCATTTTAGTAGGTACTCCTGACCGTGGTACTCAGGAGTCTCCTCCTAGACATGATGCAAGACAGAACTGGATTATTTGTACAAGCAAAATCACCCACGGTGTCCAGGACTAATTATACAGGTCATGTCATGTTAGGTAGCCGTCGCAACAGCTGCTCAAGATAATCATGTCAGGTTTATTATATCAAGTGTTCTTGTCAGGAGTGCGCCACGACGGGCCACTATCAGGTCATGTCAGGTTTTCTTGTCAAGAGTGCACCACTATGGGTCACTATCGTGTCATGCTCAATTATCAATTCCAAACATATCAAATAATTCCATGATTATCAAGTTCATGCCAAAAGGCGTAAGGATATAAAATGGACGTAAAATATCTAATAAAATATCAATATTCAGGACTATAGAAGAGCCATGCGGCTAAGGCATATGCGGCCAGGAATGATCATATGCGACTGGAAGAGAACAACCCATGCGGCTGAATGGATATGGGTTCATGCGGCCCGAAATCCGAGTTCATGTGGCTCGAAAAGGTCGGTCTCAAGGCAGTGCAGGCGTGCGGCGTATGCGGCTGCAGGAGCTTATGCGGTCAGGAATTGAGGGGTCTCATGCGGCTGAAGGGAATCAGGGTCTATGCAGCTCGGGATCAGTCAGTCATGCGGCTGAGAGGACTCGGGTCCTCATGTGGCAGCGGGAGACTGCGGTCTATGCGGCTCGCGAGTATTGGAGTTTATGCGGCTCGGGATGGGCGAAGTCCTATGCGGCAGCGGGAAGAAATATCTATGCAGCTGAGAGCAAGGGTGCATATGCGGTTCGGGAAGAAGGGCCCCATGCGGCTAGAAGTACAAGAGCCTCACGCGGCCGAACTAAATACTTGTCGCATGAACTTGTCATGCGGTCAAGTCCAGTTGATAGTGTATGCGATTTCGAAGCTGACTTGCCGCATGAATATTCATGCGGTCAAGTGCTATCATGCGGCTCGGAACTGTGCTTCTTCTCCAGATTTCCGAGAAGAAGTACACCATAAGCCATGGCTTCCAAGCTGCATAACTCTATCATCAGGAGCCCAAATCCGAACTTCCATAGGTCAAAATAGGGTAGAACGAAATTCTCTACAACATGGAACCATCAAAACGTAGAAATAACAAGATTAAGTAGATCAAAATCCAAGAAATCCAAAAATAAAATACACTTAGATCTACAAGAATCTAGCCATGGAAATGAGAAATGCCAAGTACTAAAGTGCTTTAGAATGTAGTAAGGAAGAAAATGAAGTAATAATATTGGAGTTCCTCCATGAAGCAAGTTACACTTGCCTAGACCTCTCTCTTCTCTCTCTGGTAGATAGGGAAGTAAATGAGGAAGAAGAAGATGATAAATGAAGAGAGAGAATGAAGAGGGCTAATAAATACAAATAGTGGTGGTAGGTAGGGGGTTCATCCATGGGTTCATCATGAACCCAAGCAAAACCAAGCCAGGTCGAACCAACCCAAGGAAATAACCAACCCAAGCCAAGAAGGAATTAAGCAAGAAAATCATGCAATACAAGAATAAATACGTACACGTATTCCAGAAATACGTAATATGAACCACATGCATTACATTAAGGGACCACCGTATGTGCCTCTCATAAACTGTCACGATGTGCCACGGATTGTGTGTGAGTGGTGAGTCGTATATAGCTTCGGACTTGCGTACCGACCGTACATCGGTGCGTACAGGCCGTGCGTTATGATATAACTGTCAATAGATTGTGTAGAAGACTTGGCGATTATTAAGGATTAAACAGTATCGTGGAGACGACGTATGCATAGTATCATTGGGGGGAGGGGACAGTTATTAGCGTAGGGGCTACATTTTATTTTTACACACATTTTGGGCCGAGGGTGACTCTTCGGAGCACTACCTTCTGTCCAAGGCCGATAGTGACTCGGATGAGCGCTACTTACTGCCACTCTTTACTTTTCTGCTGAGCCTACAGCCCCTGCGTAGAACGTTGTCCTCAAAGTACATATCACCTAGAATGGGTAGGAACCTTTATGCATGCATACTTTTCTGTTGAGCTTATTTATTCAGTTTATCGGCATGATATTATGTGTCTTGTTACGTCCCTCTGAGGACCTGATTTTTCCCCAGGTGTGTATTTTCGTGATTTCTTGCAGGTGCTCTAGCTAAGGCCATTCCTTCCTTCGTGATGACTGCTTTTGGACTTGTCATTGCTTCGCTCGACCAATCACTTTCTTTGTATATTTCTTCTCTATTTAAATTAGTTGGTAGTGGACTTTGTCTCCGCCCAACGATTATATCATAAATATTCAAGTTGATTTCTATATTATTATTCCTTTCATTATGGATAAGATTTAGTTGTCTTGGATTACTACATTTACAGCTTATGTATACATATAAGGTCCATGTATTTTGTATGTATACAGCTGGCATGATACGTTTCTAGTCCTACTATTTTGGGATTGGGGCGTTACATGTTTTTATGGTGGCCCATGCAGGTCCAGTTTATCACTTCGGTTACTTTACCGTACCGATGTAAGCCTGCAATATAGGATTAGAGTCTAGAATCTCATCCACCTACTTAACATCCTTTCTCGACTTCAAATTTCGAACTCCTGTTCGACCTCCTTGAATTGCATCTTGCTTGACTCCTTCTACCGTAAATTTTTTAGTTTCGTGTTTAGTAAGATGACTACACTAGTATATGCCTATAGGTTAAACACATGGCTAGATAGATTGCATTGACAATTAATATCCATTGAGGTTATATTTGAGTATAAAGACATTTATTTTTCCTAGAGATATGATCATAGGGATTAGTTAATTCCAAGTTGGGTAGTAGCATATTACCGCCATCAAAGGATAGTTAAAATTTTACTTTAAATTTATAAGATGGTATACACAAGAGGATAGCTAGAAAGCAAATTTTTTATGAATTTTGAAATTGTGAAATAGTTATGATTTAAGTTTTTATATTGTGACACTTGATTTACGGTTAACTTAAGTTTGGATTGTAATATGATAGAGTTTATCTCGAGATTATTAAAGAGTTTAAATTATGATTTTCTAGATGACTAGAGAGATGAAAGTTTAGAAGGGAGAGAACTTGAGGTTTTAAATTGCGCGTACGATTTATAAAGTTTATTAAATTTTAAAGAGATGATGGAGAAAAAAAAATAATTTTTTTGGAAGATATCGACTTTGAAGGAAATTTTTAAAATTTTGTCCTATGATCTATGATTTATAGAGTTATTTAAATTTCGAGTTTAAGGCCTTTTATTATGGATATTTAAAATTTGGTAAAAAGCATGTTTATTTTGCAATATACAAGGACTATTTCGAGATTGATTAGAGGTTTCAATTAAATTGACAGCCTAATATACTTGGTAATTGTGGAGGAGTATCTTGAAAATTTTATTGAGAATTTCGAGGAACTTGAAATTTAGGTTAGATCATATTGGTAGAGGACCAAGAAGCAAGAAAGGCCACCCTAGTGAGATAGAAGTATTCTACATTAGATTGTCATGTCACCTATGATTATGATATTGCATATACACAAGTATAGTAGTCATCGACCAAACCGATGGACATATCCTTTAACTTACTCGACCTTCCCTCAATTCTAGATCTTTTGTCATGACCATCTAATCATTTGAAACTTGGAAAATGATTAGATTATTCCTTGATCATACACCATCTAAGTGGCTATCATATCCCTAGAAACTGTACTCCTAATTTATTTTACCTTGATTTGTTAGAATCTAAGTTATCTTTATTTCATGCTTTAGCTCGGTCATTTATTTGGTTCGTTAATCATTATCGCATGAACTCCCACTTTCTATTTTAATTTCTTTTGTGTCCTTTACCGTGACTTGGGTAATTGGAGCACAACACTAGACTTTTTCTTCCCACAAATTTCACAAACAAGACCTACACGAGTCCCCCTTCATGTAGGTATATCACGTGCCACTAAAACACGTCTCCTTGTACTCTAATTTCATATTGCGACTTTCGGGTCAAAATGACTGGACTCAAATCCCTACCGTGAAACCAATATACTTTAAACTATAGATGAGACTCGACCTCGACTCCATTCTTTCGACCCGATATATGATTTTGTTCTATTTAATTCCTTACATGCTTAACCTTGCATTTTATTTTGATTGCTTGACCTATCGTCCCATGGCACCATTAGTTTAATTCTTGTAAGTTGAGTAGAATATCTCATGACCTAACCAATATTTTTGTGGACCACATTGATAGGTTCACTTGGACCATAGAATTCAGTAGACCCTAACTTATCTAGTCAACCAAGCCGACTGCATAGGCCCAAATTTCGGACGGAACTTAGATTTTATAAGATCTTGGACTAATTGATTTCTTTCATCATTACCCTTTACTTATTATTTTAATTACCTATGATGCTAAAATAGCTTAGTTTTGCAAGCGTATTTTTTATCAAGCTTGACCATGACATATGTTTTATTGGGTCGCTCCCACTAACATATTGTCTAAACAGAACCGGTGCATGATGGTCTGATCAACCGAGTGCACTTTGGTTCACTTTTATCTATCGTCCTACGTGGATGGAGACATAGCTAAACTTGCCCTCTAGAATTCCATCCACGACTGCCTTGACAATTCCTTTGAAATTATTCGATCGTCTTTGAATCACGTATTCTTATTCGATAACGCGTCCTTCGAACTCTATATTGCTTTCGCCTTCACCTATTTCTAGAAGGACGAAGGCGTTATACCAGAACTTCCTCTAGCTATCCTATTACTTATGACCATTATCACTCGATATTGTCATATCTTTGTCTTGAACTACTCGACCTTTCCCTCGACCCTAAATCAACTTGAATTTAAGAGTGATTACAATCGTCTCTTATTCATATCCTCAACCTAGACTACGACCATATAAACTTCGAACCCTTCTATCTACCATAGTGTCTTCTCACCCCCTACGAATTCTTAATTTCGAGGACAAAATTCTTTTAAGTTGGGTAGGATGTAAAACCCCTAAATTTTTACTATATTTTTTATTATTAAATTTGGTATTGATTTAAAATTTTTGTATTATACGTCGCGTAGTCGTATTGTACACGCGCACGAAAATTATTTTCGTAATTGTTCGACGAGTGCGAATATGTGCGAGCGTACATATTTTTAGTTTAAACTTTTTATTTTTATTTTTATAGTTTCAAGATAATGTATAGAATAAGTATTTTGTTATCTTCCAAAATGTAAATTGCTATTTTATTTATAAAGCCTTTCATTTCTCGCAATTTTTAGTAATAAATAATATTTTTATTTCATACTAGAAAGACATAATTATGAAAACAGTATTTATGCATACATATATAATTAGTAATTATTTATTAGTTTATTTTTAATGTAATTTTCAAAATTAATATTACTAGTATTTTAGAAAATATATTTTGAAATTATTTTGGCACCTAAATCTTGATTTGAATTTATGGAGTTATTTAAATAAGTAAATATTTGCAATTTAATTTATCCCATTTGATTTCAAACTAAAAATCTAATTATATTTAAATTGGATTTTGATTTAAATTTGGATTGATTGATTTAAATTTATTAGTAGCAAATATCTAAATTGGGTTTTAAATAAATCCTAATCCTATCTAATTGGGAATTCCCACATCCTATAAATAGGCAGGTACTCCTCCAATTCATTATTCATCCACCAAATAATTCTCAACCCCCGTGCACCGTGTCCGTGTTCCCTCCCCGTCTTATTCCATATTATACATTTACATTAATCCCATGTCGGACATATCCCCGACACAATCAAACCTACACCTATGTCCTCCATGTCCGCAGCAACCCGTCTCTACCATCACCATTGCCCACATCTCACCTCTCCTCTGACTCCCCGCACCCGGCCACATGCGATCGACCCGAACCTCACCACTGTCCTGCCGCAACCCCCACGACCCCCGCGACGGACTTCCCCATCTCCTGGCCGAAGCCGCTAACTCCGTCGATGGCCGACCATCACCAACACAACCGCCATCCCGGCCAACTCCGCCCAATCCGTAACCCGACCACTGGTCCTCATCCCCGGTAACTTATCCCCTGCCTCCTCGACAAAACACCAGCACCACCACCAGAAATAGATAAAGAAAACCGAACCCTAAATTACCTCCGCCTGGCCGACGAGCGCCCTCCGCGTCCTCCACCGCCGGGTGGCCAGCGACCTCCGGCCGAGTTCCCGCCGCTCCTGCACCACCGTGAACCGGTGCCTTCCGCTTCCCGTGGATCTGGCACAGCCATAGCTTCCGCCGTGCTGAGAGCTCCGACGACGAGCCATCTTCCGTCACCACCACCGACGCAGGACGTCGAAACCCTAGGGTGAGCCGCCCGCGTCGTTCCCCTTCGCCGTCGGTCACCGTGCGCGACCGCCGCACCTCCGCCCAGTCGCCCTCCGCCTGATCCCGCCGAAAACCGCCGCTCCTCCAGATCATCCCCGCCTCCACCGGAGGGCAGCCGCGCCGCCCGCGCGTACGAACCCTCCGCCAGTGTTTCCTGTGGCCGCTGCCACTGTAGCCACATCTTCCGCGCCCGCAGCCTACGGCCACTGCTCACCCGCGGCGGCAGCGGACGCCGACCTCCGACAACGCCGCGCTGAGCCTCTCGCCGCTTTCCCCTTTCTCACCAGGTCTTCCCTTCTCAATTCTCTCTCCACCCCTCTTTCCATCTTTCTTTCTTTGAAGAATAGTAGAGATTGTTAATAAGTTTATTATTATTATTATATTATAGAACTAATGTTATTATTATTATTATTATTATTATTATTATTATTATTATTATTTATTATTATTATTAGAATTATGATTATCATTATTATTATGAATCCATTAATATTATTAAAATTTCTATTAGTTAGTAATAAAGTTACTGATATTATCATTTTTATTATTAATATCATTATTATCATTATTAGTATTATTATTATTCTTATTATTAATAATAATATTATTATCATTATTAATATTATTAGTATTATTATTATTATGATTATTATTATTATTTCAATGTACTAGTATTATTGTTAATTATCAAATCTACATATATTTTTACACAAAAGAAATATAGTTTCAAATAATAAAACGATTATATTTTTAAATATTTTTAAAATAATTATCTAAATTATTTTTGCTAATAAAAATATAGTTTCACTATCTAAATATTTTATTTTACTTAGTTTTTGCCTAAAAAGATTTTTCTACTTTAAAGTATTTCTCTAAAGCTATTTTTACCAAAAATATATTTTTAGATATTTAAACTTTTCTTTCTCTAAAAATAGTACAAAGTATCTTTCACCAAGATTTTCTTTTATTATATATATTCAAGGTTGGTCATGATTAAATTGTGCTCTCCTATTTCATTGTAACATCGGACCCTTACACATTGACCCGGCTATTGGACAACAGGACTTGACGGAACAGCGCACCACACCAGTCGTTACACCAGGCAAGACACCTTGCCTTTACTGTTTAATTTTCTGCTCAATAACATGCATGTTGTGTTTATTTTTAAGTTGTTCTTTTTAAATTATATAGATACAAATTATTATATTTTATACAATTGGCTTAGAGTTAAGGGACCACCGTATGTGCCTCTCATAAATTGTCACGATGTGCCACGGATTGTGTGTGAGTGGTGAGTCGCATATAGCTTCGGACTTACGTACCGACCGTACATCGGTGCGTACAGGCCGTGCGTTAGGATATAACTGTCAATAGATTGTGTAGAAGACTTGGCGATTATTAAGGATTAAACAGTGTCGTGGAGACGACGCATGCATAGTATCATTGGGGGGAGGGGACAATTATTAGCGTAGGGGCTATATTTTATTTTTACACACATTTTGGGCGAGGGTGACTCTTCGGAGCACTACCTTCTGTCCAAGGCCGATAGTGACTCGGATGAGCGCTACTTACTTCCACTCTTTACTTTTCTGCTGAGCCTACAGCCCCTGCGTAGAACGTTGTCCTCAAAGTGCATATCACCTAGAATGGGTAGGAACCTTTATGCATGCATACTTTTCTGTTGAGCTTATTTATTCAGTTTATCGGCGTGATATTATGTGTCTTGTTACGTCCCTCTGAGGACCTGGTTTTTCCCCAGGTGTGTGTTTTCGTGATTTCTTGCAGGTGCTCTAGCTAAGGCCATTCCTTCCTTCGTGATGACTGCTTTTGGACTTGTCATTGTTTCGCTCGACCAATCACTTTCTTTGTATATTTGTTCTCTATTTAAATTAGTTGGTAGTGGACTTTGTCTCCGCCCAACGATTGTATCATAAATATTCAAGTTGATTTCTATATTATTATTCCTTTCATTATGGATGAGATTTACTTGTCTTGGATTACTACATTTACAGCTTATGTATACATACGAGGTCCATGTATTTCGTATGTATACAGCTGGTATGATACGTTTCTAGTCCTACTATTTTGGGACTGGGGCATTACATCGGGATAAGTGCATTGGTACTGCACGAATCTCGATCCTCCCTATTGCTTTCTCTCCCTGTTGATTGCCTATAATTGCTGGTTTTAAGTTCATAGTTCGGCCTCCTTTGTGGTACTTGCTATTTGGGGTCTGACCCCACTGGTTTTGCATGGCCAGGTTCTGATAGAAGAGCCCGAAGGATCTACCGTACCATCTACTCGACGGTGACCAGCCGGAGCACCAGAGTGCCTCAGTGGGTTTCTTCTTCATTCTTCCACTGATATGGAAATTCTCCTCTTGTATCGTTTAGCCCCGAGCACGTGTTTAGCTCGTGTTTTGGTATTTTCCTTGATATTGTAGCCTACATGCATAAACATGATATGTGTATTCTAGACTATAACTAGTCCTTATCATGTACGACTAATACTCTAGCCAGTCATCAGTTTTGTGGTACTGGCTCCATGATCATTCATGTATATATGGTTCGGGACGTCTTACTATTGTATGTATGATGATCGTACTCTTTGCTCTTGTATAATTTCCTGTGATTGAGATACCTAGGAATATTAAACCATAGGATTGACTGATGGCCTGTAGAGTAACCCCTATGTCTTGACAGCTTATACGTGATTTCAGAGTATTAACGTACTTTGGGATTACGTAGCTGGCTATGTCTGCCCCCGCTCTCCAGTATTCTGGTTCTGGGGCGTGACATGATTTTAGTGGTGGCCCATGCAGGTCTCGATTTTCAGATTTATGGGGGTTACCATGTTTAGATATCTCAATCATGATTATCCTTATTGATCTCCTTCGGATTATTCTCTACCTCTGATACTTGACTTGATATCTGTTTTGATCATTGATCATTTCTGTTCCCATGATTTGATCTTGTGTCCTTCAACTTTCAAGGGCACTGTTCTTGATCCTTCTAATTATCTTGTTCGTGTTTTGCCGATGGCAGCTCAGCATTCTTCAGCCAGGCCAGTTATGGAGGATCAGTCTCAGCATGCAGGCAGAGATGTTAGTCCATCCCAATCAGCCAGTCGCTTCTGTCTTCGTATCTTGAGACATGTGATAAAGTTCATGCATCTGTTTCAACTACGATGACACGTCCTGGGTAGAGTCATGTCTTGAACTAAGTTATTGGTACCGACTTACCTTGAGGCTTGACTTTTATCCATTTTTGGGAGTCAGCTTTGGCCAGCAAGTACGTTGGTTCCTACACAACTGTCTCAGAAGACATATTGATCCATATGCCTCCAGCCCTTCTTGATCATGATTGTGTTTGTTCTTGTGCATTTACTTACCGCTTACGTATTTAATTATATTACTGATTGTTTTACCTTACTTGTATGCCATAATTGATTTATTGAGATTGTTGAGTTTTCTGGAGCTTTTGTTTTGTTATCTTGCTCGACTAGCCTCAGGAAATTTCGAGGACGGAATTTTTCTAAGGTGTGGAGAGTTGTGAGACCCGTCTCACTGTATCGATATTTTATACGGATACGTGTTTATTTGAGCCGTATTTCGTATTTATCGATTTGCGTGATATTTTTAAAATTTTTCTAAGTGTAGGATTTTCATGACTTGGTTTAACTTGGATTTGGTTTTATTTGGTTCGGTTCCACTTTGACTTGGTTTGGTTTAGTTTAGTTTGGTTCTTTATGAGATGAGGTGTATGGTTTAGATTGAGTGGAGAGGAATGAATGGTACAGATCACTTGAGCTTGTTATATAAGCCACTTTTTCTCTCTCCCTCCTCATTCACCCTCATTCATTTCTTTTCCACCAAACCCTAGCCATTGGAGAGAGGCAAGTACACCTTGCCGAACCTTGAACAAATTTATTTCTGTTTGTTCCATCTTCTTCCTTGCATGATTCTAAGCATCTTTAGAACTTGGAGTTTTCGATTTTATCGAGTAGATTGTTGTAGATCTAGCTTTGTGGTATTTTCGGATATTCATGGGTTTTGATCTGTCAAACTTGTATATTTTTGTCAACTGATGGTTCCATGTTGTAGAAAATTTTATTCTACCCCATTTTGACCTATGGAAGTTCGGATTTGGACTCTGGATGACGAATTTATGGAGCTTGGAAGCATGGCTTCATGGTGTTCTTCTTCTCGGAAAGTGGAGAAGAAGAACAGTTCTCTGAGCCGCATGAGCATTTTAGCTTCTGGCCGCATGAACATTGTTTATTGCATGGTCCTTTTATTTAGTTGCTTGCAAGCTTGCATGCATTTGCATGCAACTTGCCTGGGCTGCATGGCCTTTTGCCCTTGTCGCATGAGAATTAATTGCATGGCTTTTTCTTTTCTTTTTTTATTTATTTAACTGCATTGCTGGCCGTATGGAACCACTTAGTGAGCCGCATAAGGAGCAATACCAAAATCAGCAGCATGCTTTATGTAATGCATTATATTGATGTATGCAAGCCTGCATACTCAATTTTTTAGCACCAGCCGCATGTAAGCCTGCATGTTATATTTAATGCATTTTTCCTAGTGAGCCGCATGGTCCCATATTAATTGCATTTAATGCATTAGCATGGTCCTACAAAGTTGTTGGCCGCATGTATGGAAACAATAGTTGCTGGCATTACTTTATTAGCTTTAATATATGCATTGGCATATGCCAACACCTAATGAGCCGCATATGGCCTTAGTATAAGCCTTGGCCGCATGAATTGTTAATAGCTTAAAGCATATGTTGCATGGCATTAATTAATATTTTAGCTTAAAGCATATGTTGCATGGCATTAATTAATGTTTTAGCTTAAAGCATATGTTGCATGGCATTAATTAATACTTTAGCTTAAAGCTTACGTTGCATGGCATTAATTAATGCTTGGGCTTAAAGCATAGGTTGCATGGTTTAATTTATGCATCAGCTTAAAGCATATTTGTATGGCCCCTTTCTTGATTTGCTTGCAGGCTTGCGTGCTTGCATGCAATTGCAATAAAGTTGGCCGCATGGCCAAGTAAAAAGCTGAGCCGCATAAGACTTGGCCTTTTATTTGCCGTTAATGCATGCATCAAAGTGGAGCAGCATAAGGAAATTATTTAATATTAGTTGCTTGTTTGCATTTTCATGCAAGCAAACCGCATGGCCATTATTTAATTAATTAATTATTTATTTGATTGTATTTTCATGCAAGCAAATGTGAGGGTGAGCCGCATGGATATTTACAGCATTAATAATTGCTTGATGCAGAGCCGCATGGCCTTTGGCCATTAAATATTATTATTTGTATGTTGCATTTTTGCATGGAATCTAAGGTGAGCCGCATAGGCTCCCTTCCCCCACTATATAATATTTTGGCCACGTGAGCCCCTCTTTTACTGGCAGTCATCATTTTATTGTTTGGCCATGTGCCCTTTCCTTTGTTTAAGTGGAAGCTCGCATTTATTGTTTTCCCACTCTTTGTCTTTTCTGACTGCATGAATATTTCTTGTTAGCATTTACTCTTGGCCGCATGGCCCCCTTCAGCTATTTTTCTGGCCGCATAAGCTTTGGCTGGCCGCATGGGTGGCCTCCCACTCTCTTTGGCTGCATATATGTTCTCCCACTTTTGGGCCGCATGGGGTCCACTTTGATTGTTTAAATGTTTTATTTGCCTGAATTGTGGTCAGAATTTCTTTCCACTCCCAACATGAAAGTTGTAGAGTTTCTCCTTGGCTTTAAGAATATATATTATTAATATATTATTATTTAATTGTGCAAATTTCTTTCTTCTTTGATAAATGACATGACACGACAATGACCCGTAGTGGTGCACTCTTGAAATGAACTTGACATGATATTCTTGACATGATAACTTGAAATGATAAATAAGAATGACTTGATAGTGGCCCGTCGTGGCGCACTCTTGATAAGTAATAATGATAATGATAGTGGCCCGTCGTGGCGCTCTCTTGATATGTAATAATGATAATGATAGTGGCCCGTTGTGGCGCACTTCTGACAAGAATTAATTAGTATCCTGACACCGTGGGTGTTGTATTGAATGTGCTTGTATAAGCTACCGTCTAGTCTTGCATCATGTCTAGGACATGAATTCCTGATTTCCCACGGTCAGGGAGTCATATTAAATCGGGCTAGGCTAATGACTAGAATAAACAAGTAGTTCATAAGAGATTTCCCAGTTACAGACAATCCCGTTATCTGGGCATGCATGTGAACTTGTAGCCTGCCGACGAGTAGGGCACATTTCCAGCACACTGTCATGTGTTGCACCCTTATTGTACTAAATGTCGCCTGGATAACCTGGATGGTCTGCAGGACTTGTGGCTGTGGAATAATCTCATTGCATATGGCTAGTAACTAGGACTGTGATAACCCTAGTTAGTTAAAGTATCAAGCCATACTTATTGCTTGGCCGTGAATGTTGGATGGAGTTTACTCAGTCTAGTCTCGTCTTGATCTTGTACATGATTGTTACATGTCCTGATTTCTTATTTTATCATGCCGATAAATGGTGGGAGAAACCAAGTTCTGTTCAGACGAAGGGTTACAACCCCGATCCTTGTTTGGTTTACGGGTTGTAACCTGGTTATCTGAATAGTCCCATGGTTATCTCATCGTATATCACCTTCCAAGTTCTATTTATTTAACATGTTCTCCAGTTTACTTTATGTCAAATGATGATTTACTTACTATCTCCCTATGTTCAGGATAAGTACATTGGTACTGCACGAATCTCGATCCTCCCTTACTTATTGCTTTCTCTCCCTGTTGATTGCCTATGATTGCTGGTTTTAAGTTCATAGTTCGGCCTCCTTTGTGGTACTTGCTATTTGGGGTCTGACCCCACTGGTTTTGTATGGCCAGGTTCTGATAGAAGAGCCCGAAGGATCTACCGTACCATCTACTCGACGGTGACCAGCCGGAGCACCAGAGTGCCTCAGTGGGTTTCTTCTTCATTCTCCCACTGATATGGAAATTCTCCTCTTGTATCGTTTAGCCCCGAGCACGTGTTTAGCTCGTGTTTTGGTATTTTCCTTGATATTGTAGCCTACAGTCATAAACATGATATGTGTATTCTAGACTATAGCTAGTCCTTATCATGTACGACTAATACTCTAGCCAGTCATCAGTTTTGTGGTACTGGCTCCATGATCATTCATGTATATATGGTTCGGGACGCCTTACTATTGTATGTATGATGATCGTACTCTTTGCTCTTGTATAATTTCCTGTGATTGAGATACCTATGAATGTTAAACCATAGGATTGACTGATGGCCTGTAGAGTAACCCCTATGTCTTGACAGCTTATACGTGATTTCAGAGTATTAACGTACTTTGGGATTACGTAGCTGGCTATGTCTGCCCCCGCTCTCCAGTATTCTGGTTCTGGGGCGTGACAAAAGGGGAGGGGGAAGGCCCTTGACGCCATCACGAATGTTGTCAAGGTCGCGTCATGTGTGCGGCGACATCTCTAATGTCGTATCGTTCTCTCTTTTGTTATTTCTCTAAAGTTATCCCTTTTTACGTAAATACACGAAAGTTTATCCCCATGTTAAAATTTTCTGTTTAAGTTAGGCAAATGTTAAAGGACACCCCCTCTTTACTAAGGGCAACCATGACTTACTATTATTTTTACTAAGAGCAACCTAAATTGAACAAGTTTACTAAGGGCCACCTAAAAACCCTCCCCCTTTTCTCCCGTTCGTTCCCCCCCACCCCCCTCTCTCTCTCTCTCTGTCTCTCTGTCTCTCTCTGTCTCTCTGTCTCTCTCTCTCCGCTCGTCCCCCCCGTTCGTACCCCTCCAGCCGACAGCCTCCCCTCCCCTGTTCGTACCCCTCCCCTCTCCCTCACCTCGCTCTCACCGCTTCTGTCAATCGAGGACTGCAGGCAAGCACTGCAGTTCTGTCTTCACTTTGGACTGCATGCAAGCCCTGTAGTCACTGTAAGTTTTAAATTTTTTGAAGAAAAGCTTCTGTCAATCGAGGATTGCAGACAAACACTGTAGTCATGTCTCACTTTGGACTGCAGGCAAGTCCTGCAGTCACTGTAGGTTGGAAGTTTAAAAAAAACAGAGAAAAGCTTCTGTCAATCGAGGACTGCAGGCAAGCACTGCAGTCATGTCTTCACCTTGGACTGCAGGCAAGTCCTGCAGTCACTGTTACATTCTAACTTGGTGGCCCTTAGTGTTTTCAAAATGATAAATTTGTAATTTTTTTAAAGTTCCAAGTTGGTGTCCCTTAGAGCATCTCCAACCCTATTGTGACTTTGGGAAAAAGTTAATGCCACATAGGAATCACAAAATTTTATTCAAAAGTTCTTTTCCAATGCAATTGTCAAGTCAATTGTGAAGCATATGTGGCAAAAATTAAAGAAGACATTGTGAAGTTGATTGTCTTGTTCTAGACAATGCACTTGACAATGTCTTCTCTTCCACGTCATCAATTATGAATAAAAAATATTAGAAAAAAGAAAGAAGATGAGTAGTTGTCTTAAAAGTTGCCTGGAAGTTGGAAAAAATATTTTGTATTGTCTCCTCATACTTTTGTATTGGAGAGAGTTTTTCTATCTCATTGTCTTTTGAGATATAATTTGCCACATAAACAAGATATTGTCTTGTGGCTCATGCCACATAGGAGCCACCTAAGACTCACAACACTTAACAAGACAATAGGATTGGAGATGCTTTTAGTAAAAAGGGATGACCTTTAACATTTGCCTTAAGGCCTCGTTTGGTTCGCGGAATGGAAAGGAAAGGAAACTGATTCCTCGGTATTTTCTTTTCTTTAGGAAATTATAATTCCTATAAACTTTCCTTTTCGGTGTTTGGAAAGATCGGGATTATAGCCGGAATATATCTTTAATTTTCATTATAGTGTTTGGTGTTTGTAAGAAAATGAAACAAAATCAAGTCAATTTTCAAAAAATACCCTCGTGCTAATAAAAATAATTATTACTTAGAAATATTTTTGTCTAAAAGATATTATGGATAAAAATGGTAAATAATATTATGAACATGGATATTTTGGTCAAAATTTTTTGTAATAAATGCGAAAAAATTGGAGGAAAAGTAATTCCTTAGATAAATGGGAGGAACACTTTTCCCTCTATTTTTCTACCTCTTGAAAATTATTTTTCCTTTCCAACAACTTTCCTTTGGCTCCCAAATATAGAAAAAAATCACTTTCCTTTTCCAAGCTCAAATTCCGGTAACCAAACGAGGCCTAAGTTAGGGAATTGATAAAGGCACTTCATTTTTTGATCGGGGCTAGCCCGGATTGGGGCTAGCCCAATTTTTTTTGTGTTTTACTCAGGACAGCCCATTTTTTTGATTTTGGGCTGTCCCAAAGTAAAATTCCCCTAAACCCAAAATTTTTCTCTCATTTGCAAAATTTTTTCTCTCTCTTCCTAAACCCTAATTCCTCTCTTCTTCTTCTTCCTCTTCTCCTCCACCATTTCTCCATCCCCAAGCAAGAAGATAATTTGAAATTCCTAGAAATTTCTTCCACCTAGAAATGTTCTCTTCTTCTTCCTCTTCTCTTCCAAATTTCCTTCTCAAGAAGATCGATGGCACCCAAATTCTTTCTCTATTTGTTTCCAAAATCCTAGAAATTAAATTGAAAAAATTCAAGCATCCATTATATTGTTTATTTCAATTGTCTGTAGTCCATTTGAATTAAACTACATTCGGAGTGAAAAATTACCCATTTAAATTAAACACAAGTATGCAGGAACGAGAAAACTGTGCGTCGACCAGGACTGCCTAATTTTCTGGCAGTCCTACAAACTGAATGGACTACCAGAAAACTGGGCAGTCCTAAGTCACAACATGTGAAACAAAGGACTGCCCATTTTTATGGCAGTCCTTACTGTATTCAGGACTGCCAGAAAATTGGACAGTCCTACATGTATTTAGGACTGCCAGAAAATTGGACAGTCTCATTAATGGCCGAAGAATTAAGTCTTGATATGGCTATCTGGTCGCTTGGGCATCTTTTACAATATGGAGAGCAGAACATAAGCCGAGCATTGCTTCTTGCTCTCGGTATCCTATATAGGAATCTCATACTTATAATGCTCACCAACTGACACCACATGATACTCATAATTCCTGGTTGCTATGAATTGATACATGCACTCTACATTCACAGGTACATGGGTACACATGTGGATACATCATAAGACACAATCATACTATGTGCTGCATATACTCATATGCTAATCATACTTATAATGCTCACCAACTGACACCACATGATACTCATAATTCCTTGTTCTACTGTGCATGAGACTTTCCTCTAATACTCTCACATATTATACTGATACACTAAATTCTGATGTTCCTCTGGGCACTCTTACACTCTGTCACAGAAACAATATACAATAATGGACTGCCCAGTTTTCTGGCAGTCCATTCAGTTTGTTGGACTGCCAGAAAATTGGGCAGTCCTTGTTTGTATGTGGACAGCCCAGTTCCTGGACAGTCCATGCTTACAGCAAGTTCTGTGATGGACTGCCCAGTTTCCTGGTAGTCCACATATGTATGTGGACTGCCAGGAAACTGGACAGCCCACATACAATCAGGTCTTCCAATCTTTCTTCGCGCGCGCGCGCGTGTGACAGCATGCGGGATGAATCTCAATCTAGGGTTACAAAACATGAAGATTTTTGTAGGGACAAGAGGAATCTCAATCTAGGGTTTAGAAGAAAATTTGAGATTAGAAGAAAATTTGAGAGGAAGAAGAGAAAGAGAAGAGAAATAAAACAATTGACTTTTATACTACCTAATGGGCTAGCCCTAATAAATTTTTTCAATGACAAACTTGTAAATAACACAAACTTACAAATAGACTAGTCCCGATCAAATTATGCAGTGCCCTTATCAATTTCCCTAAGTTATTATATGACAACTTGATCAAAATGTGACCGTTGCCAGCCTAGGAACAGCCGGCCACAGTCTGTCAAAAATGTTCGTGCGTATGCCAACTCTTCCCCCATCTCTGTCAAAATTATTTCTTTTGTTGGCTTCCCTGCTTCTTCGCTGATCTCCACCACCAAAATAAGCACAAACTCTATTTCTGTGTCCTCCTCCATTTTGATTAGAGAGAGAGAGAGAGAGAGAGAGAGAGAGAGAGGAGGAGAGAGAGAAACCCTAGCTAGAGATATGGATCCGAAGAGGAGCTTCTCCCTCCAGGCTCTTCTCTTCGCCCTTCTCGTCGGATTCGCCGCTTCCGCTACCTTCATCTCCGGTACGTGTCCGACACGCGCGACGTGTCCTAACTGTTTTCTGTGTTTATTTTTTTTCGTTTCAGATTTTTAATTTATTTTTTTCGTTTGTTTGCTTCTTTCTTGTTAGATGGCGTGTTCCAGGCTCAAGGATCTATCGGCCGTAGCCTTCTGCAGACCAAAAAGAGTACGTAAATTTCGAATTATTTTCGATCGGATCTGTTGTCAAATTGTCAATTTTGTTTCATATGCATTCTCGATTCCATATTGTAGCTAGGTTTCTTTAAAGTAGACGGAGGAGAAAAAGAACTAACACTTGATATCTGCTTATTTAATTTCTTGATCATATTCCTGAAATAGTTGGGGATTTAGGTTTTTTTTTGGTTTTTTTTTTGTTTTTTTGGGTTTTTTTGGTTTTTTTTTTTTTTTTGGTGGAGGGGGGTGGTGGGGGTGAGGGGGAAGATATATTTGGGGGAACTTGAGATTGTAAGAAATTATGTTGATCCCGACCTTTCAATTTTGGGGTGGTTTGGTATTGTTGATGCTTGTCAAAAGTTGTTGTCACCAAACATGTTTTTTTAGTGTCGAAATTATTTAAAATGACCAAGCTGGGACATGCATTAACAAAGATGTATATATATTGGTTGGAATTTCTGAAAAAGCTAAATGGTATTTTTTCTAAAAAAAAAAATACATGATAAGTAAAAGCAGCTTTTGAAAGTAACGTCTTCCTTACTTTCAAAAGAAACCCTTAAAAAGCAACGGCTTTTATGAAAAAAGAGTAAGCAAAACAAAAGCTTTACCAAACAACTTCTTTTGTTATTTTTTTTAGATTTGAAAAAGGAGAAGCAGCTTGAATCATATCAAACCCAACGTTACTATATACTTCTAAACTTATATAGACTGTAGTTATGTTCTTGATGCTTCAGAGAAACCCGTGTAATATAACACCTACTTGGGATATCCCCATCTCCAAGGGAGGATGACAATCACTATGATATGGACTCTTTCCTGGGTTGTTTTTTCTATAGGTTAATGAGAAATGCAAGATTAGTAAGGATGTTGATTTTGCTGAGTGTGTTTTTATGTAGTAGAGAATTTCCCGTCAAAGATCAAAGATCATGTTAACTTGGTTAGTCTAAAGGTGTAGCAGATAGTCATGAGAGAAACCATATTAATATTATATCCGTATCAGAGGTTATTTGGGTTTGGAGAAGATAGACCCAGTTGAGGGTTCCTATAATTGAATTTCAAGGATAGTTATTAAATACCTGGATTTGAGATTTAAGTTCTTTGTAGTGGTGTTGGTTTGCTCAATTATCGTATGTTGTCTCTAGATAATCCTGTTCAATTGTTTTACATAAGTTGTGATGGTGTGTGTCTGTGGTGGTGTTGGGTGGGGTTGGAGGGTTGATTGGCTTTTGTTATCCACTGGAGAGTACCATATAGGTATGGGTTTCAGGAAAATTTTAGTTTAATTAACGTGAGTTAAGTCAAATTTTGCATGAAATTATCATAATAGCAACTTTCCTCATTGGCATCTGGTTAATGCTGGTTTTATCCTTTTAATTTAGGAATAACATCAGGAAACTTTCTAACGTTTACTAGCTATTAGGAAACCCTGCACCATTGTATTTCTTACATTGACTAGCTATTAGGAAACTCTCTCCGTCAAACCACTAAGTCTGACAGAAAATGACCAAATTATTCTCTACCTTTAGTAAAAGGTCTAAAATTAACTTTATAATACGAGGAAAAGGTGCTCATTTTACAGCTTTCTGTTAATGTCGTCATGGTATAAGTTTAAAAGAGGAGAAAAAAGTTATAGGTATGTTGGTGCTTATATGTGCAAAATGGTGTAAGTTGAAGGTATTATTTAGAGTGCAAAGTAGCCTTCTCAAATTATCACATTTTATGCAACCAGACAAATGCGTGTCAAAATACATAAACATAGCCTAAACTTGTTTGGTTGTCTGTCAATTTCCAACTTATCCACTTTTAATGTTTTAAACTTGCATACTCACCAGATTGATAAACAAGTACATAAACTACAATAAACAGGCATTATATTTTGCTTCTAGAAACTTGATCGATGGTTTACAGAACGCTCCCAACCAAGTTCATGCGAAGGTTCCAATGTTTTCAGTACTGCTTATTTAGATGCGATTATTAATTTGGCTTCCAACAAACATAGAAAGGATCTAGGGGCTATGACTTTTGTGAAACTTTGGTGCTGGGAACAATGGAAAGAACACAAGTTGGATCAAAACTTGCTACTGTATCAATTACAAAACATTATAGAAACTATGTGGTAGCAGCACCGTATGGATAGTAAATGTTTTTAGAACTTGGATACCTTATTTGGTCAGGATTCACACGAGCACTTTTACATGTATTTATGAATCAGAGATGCTAGTTTCACTGATCATCGTTTGATATTACGGTAACCGATGAGGATTGAGATTATGGATTAGGAAAGTTGAAGTTACTTGAGGACATTGTGGTTATAAAATATTAACTTATGCTTCTGCCATAAACATAAAGATGGCTAAATCAACATATTTATCATGCTTCTTTTTGAAGTCAAAATGGATATGTTATATTTGAGTTAGCAGATGCATAAGCCCTGCCCCTACTTATATTAGTGAGTGGGATCATTGTGTCTAGCAAGAAAATGTTCCCCAGTTAAAAACTGTTTATATAATTTCCAAAGTAACATAAGAGTAAGACAGAGTCAAACATTAGGGGACTTCTCTAAGAAGTTAACTATTACCTATTAGAACCTGCATTTTTGTTGCTTGTTCGCATGACAATTCATGTTCTTCCCTTTCTCTCTTGCAGGTTGCCCTGTAAACTTTGAGTTCGCAAATTACACCATCATCACGAGCAAGTGCAAAGGACCCAAATACCCTGCTGATATGTGTTGTTCAGCTTTGAAGGAGTTTGCATGCCCTTACGTTGATGACATCAATGATGGCACCAACGATTGTGCTTCGACCATGTTCAGTTACATAAACCTCTATGGCAAATACCCCCCAGGTCTCTTTGCCAGTGAGTGCAGGGAAGGCAAGAACGGACTTGAGTGCCCTGCTGATGCCCCACAGTCCGCAGATGATTCCAGCGCAGGCCATGTTACTCGCAGCTTCTCCCCTCTTGTAACCCTGGTCTCAGGATTCCTACTAGGGTTCCTTTTCTCTTGATGATAGGGACTGTATATTTTGGCAACTGTAATGCCACAAAACTGTGATAGCGAGGCGAGTAATTGTCCAAAAGTTCAATGTCAATATTCATTTTCTTTCTATTTGATAGAAGAGCGTCAAAAATTCTGTTTGAAATATGCATCAGTATTATCTATTTACGGTACTCAAGTGATATAATACTAATTATCTTTTTGCTTATTGTGATGGAGATGATGAATGTGGTTCTAATTTATCAGTGTTACAGCTGATTAGAGAGTATTATTTATTTAGTATCCACCACTGGCTTCATAACCTACGACATGTAAATGGAATTTAGTTTGTGGATTGTTCAAATTGTTTCTAACCTTAAAAAGTTCTGAGATGTTTGTCAACGGTGAACTGTGTTGTACTTGTATTTTCTACTGCAATTTTCCTGTGTAGGCATCATATTTGCAGCTTATGAACTTGACGATGATCATCTTATACAAGTATTATTATATTTCTATTGGGACGTACGAAAGAACTTTTGTAGAGAATGACCTTTTCCAGCTGCATTTAGATCTACTCAAGCAAAAACATATCTTCGTCTGCAAACATATACTCGAACATCCTCAGTTTTATTTTTTTCAGAAACTATAATCTATTCCAAAAAGAGGGTATAGTTAAGGTAAGGGGAGGCTAAGTCAATTACATAGGGTAAGAGCTAGAATGTTGGTTATCTAATGTAACTCCAATGTTAGGTCCTTACCATAGGGTTGCCCTATCCATGACCATCCATTTTCTATGCCAACTTTGATTTTTACAAGAAAAATGCTGCAATGACTTCCTGAGAGTTGAACCATAAATGATTACAAATTCCTCAAGTCTGCAAATCTCAAATCATCCTTGATAAGTAGCTCATCAATTGTAGTGTCTCGGTCAAAAATGAAATTTGTAACTATGTTGTCATTTACAGAGAAACTCGTCAATTTAAGATGCATCCTTTACAGATCACTACATACTGACATACATCATGTACTATTAGCGACGCTCATGTCCCGGTCAAAAATGAAATTTGTTAACTATGTTGTCATTTACAGAGAAACTCATAAATTTGTTAATACCTTTGTATTTTGAACAATGTAGTGTCACCTCGATTTGAATGCTAAAGTCCATGGCATGCTCATGTTTTGTTTATGTTAGATTTTGTGGTATGTGCATTTTCTTGTTCTTGTAGTCTTGTCAACAGTATAACTTGGTTGCTAGGATTACTGCAAGCAAATGATTTCTTTATTTTATGCTGATTGTAACCCCCCATATTTTCAGGTAAAGGAAGACGCAAGGCGAAGACATTAAGTCCAGCTTATCCATTGCCTTTCAAGAGTTTGTTGAAGCCTATGCTATTTAAAAAGAGTGTAAATCGAGAAAACTTTGTCGACCAAGCAGACCATGCAATCACTAGTAAGGATGGATTGTGATCATTATTCATCTGAAAATTCTCATTCTTATATGTTTGTTTCATCACTTCCCTGTGCTTCTGTCTTCTGGTAACTATAGCCACTTATTCAAGCATATACATAGAACATTTAGGATGCCATTGCTCACAAGAGAAAAGAACATTCAAAGTAATTTATCTCTGATTAGAGTGATGCACTCTCTTTGAGTCTGTCACTTAGCATATCCTTGTTTGTTTAAATAGTTACGGTTGCTTTGCTTACCAACTGAGATATGCCTGAATATGAAAGTTTTACAATTTCAAGTTCCAAACTTATTATACACAGACATGAATTGTATAAAGCTGTTAACATACCGATTTCATGTGTGTTGGCAATGATTTGATCTGGTAAAATGATGGAAGCAGAGTATTGATTCTCTTGTGCTAATAACAGAAGCATGTACAACATGTTCTCTGTCAATAAGCTTCAGGTTATCTTCATTACGGTTGGATTCTGACAATGAGGAAGACAGTTTCCTTGGAAGCAAACACATTCTGTATGAATGGGAGCTGAGACTGGTCGGTCTATTACACTTAGTTAATCAAAACCTCTGCTTATTATAATGTACTGAACTAATTGGCAATATTGTTATGGAAATTTTAACTCCGATCTTGAAGAAAGTAAGAAGTGGAATGATGACGAGTTAACTGGAGTCGATTTTGAGGTCGTGCAGAAAGGAAATTGTATGTATTTGGTGGGAGGCCAGACATGGAATTGAGTTAACATATACAGTATAGAGAGTCGTTATCGATTACTGACTTATTTTTTAAATATGATATCTGCTCTGGGTAGCACATTGGGTTCTAAGTTCGAATGCGAAGTTACTTCATTGATATGTATATGCAATCTTTAGATTATTTGTAGGGAAGAGACCTCTGTAAGGGCGGCAGAGAGAAAAAAAAAACCCGCCAGGGATTTTCCTCTCTAGCAAATAGTCATGAGGCATGACGAAAAGTCTTCAATAAGTTCCTTGGGTGAACTTGAAGAACCAACAATGATGGAGATGACCAGTTACTTATTGTGATGTTGGACCTTTATAGGGTAGAAATTTTTGCATGTATCTTAATAGTGGAGTGCCTAACTACTTTTCTTGTGTGTATCTAGATAACGATGATACAAAAAATAGGTAAAAAAAAGTTATAGTATTATGAAGAACTTTAAGACAACAGATTCGAAAAATTCATCAAACATAATTCACATATCCAAGTATATTACCAACTTATTTGGTTCTTCTGTGGTCGACACACGAAGACGTGTGTTTTCGTTTTAGAAGGTCGGGAGTCCTGGAAGACTAAAATAGATACTTGGGGAATGAAATGAGTTGCTAAATCACCTCACTCCCATATTTCTTCATCACCTGGTGGTGTCAATGGCTGGTATTTGGGGGTCACTAGAAGAGTGAGAGTTACTTTCATAATCTTTTTGGGTGTCACATTTGTTTGTAGTCTCTTGCCAAACTCAAGTGACTCACTAACTTCTATCCCATTCACATCAATTGCCAAACATACCACCAAGTCAATACCGAATGTAGGAGAAGATGAGCTGTTTTCTTCTTAGCTCAGCATGCTAATTGTGGTTGCATGAGTCTGTTACGCATCGTGCTTAATTTTTCTTTTCTTTTGTGTGTGTGGAGGGTGGTTGTTTTTTTTTTTTTTTTTGGGTGGGGTGGGGGGGGGGGGGGGGGGGGTGCGGGGTGGGCAGGTCCTGCAAAGTCCTTGATACCATATACACTGACCAATAGTTGATTGCCCACTTGGGGTTGTAGTGGTGAAACTATTTTCCTTGTTGACCTACTAAGGGAAAAGCTTAAGATCATGAGACATATGCACCCTATCCTAATACCTCCCACTCATCCTCAATGTCAAGATGTAAAGAGGAACATAGATCTCTTGCTGCTCATAAACATTATAACCCCTTCTTTTTGTATATTTTTTGTAACTTCTTCGTAGTCGCTTGATCAATATTAGTGTAATAATCGGTAACCATGTGCTATTTTCCTCCAATATATGCATTTAGCTGCAAAGAATTGTTCCGCAAGATCTGAATCCAACCAGATAAACAAGATGTGATGCTAATTGTCTGTATAGTAGAACTTTTTGTATGGATTAAGGTGTGTGCCATTATTTTTGATTAGCATTGCTTTTAATATAACTTCACCTGGTAGTTCATTGAGAAATATTTGTTACTGTGCTTATAATTGAATATTACAAGAATCTTCTGTTTCCTTTGTATATCATTGTATCAGAGTACTGCTTGTAATTTGGAATTTATACTTTTTGAACTTTACATCACTGCACCTCGACCAAGTGGGGTTTCATATTTGTTGCTGCACACAATGGTCAACAATCGTTTGGAGTGCCATGGCCACTCCAGCTTCATGAAGTTCTGTTGACAAACAGGAGACAACTATGCCACAGTTGCCATCGCCGCTTGCTCCTGTGCCAGTTCCCGATCTGAAGCACTGTCGCTTGCCATCAGCCAATGAGCAACCGAAACAACATCGAACTTGTCCAGAGCCTTTCTTCTATGTAGCTCCCGCTATTGGCAGGAATGGGAAATCATGCTCCCACTCAAGCCCCCACAAGGTCTGTCTGTACTTCTCAAGTCAGTCGGTAGTAGCTGGGGAAAATGCTCTCTGCAGAATGGTCTCTGTGCAAGTTCTCAGTGCCCTCAACCTTTCCAGCTAGGTAATAGAACCTCTCTCTCTCTCTCTCTTTGAACTCGTTTTGAATCCAGTTTATAGTTACTAGTATATATGCACGTGCATTGCACGTATTTATTATTAAAAGACATTTGGAGTAGATGATGTTGATGAGTTAGTTTAACTCTGTTTTTTTTTTAATTATATAGGTTATGGCCCTTCGAATTACGTGGCGACAACTTTGAAGATTTAGCAAGTAGCATGAAACTTTCGATTTCCGTAATACATTAGTTCCTCCGGATTGCATCTTTTTAAATGTTTGTTGGTGGAATTTATTGCACCTGTTCTTTTTATTTAGTACATATATATTGAAGGGTATTTTTGGAAAGAAAATTTTCACGGTGAAGCCTACTTTTCACATTATATAGCATAATAGAGAATAGAGAATAGATTTAATTAGTATATATATTGGATGGTATTTTGGAAAGAAAATATCCACGGTGAAACCTACTTTTCACATTATATAGTAGAATAGTTATGTATTGAAGGGTATTTTGGAAAGAAAATTCCACAGTGAAGCCTACTTTTCACATTATATAGTAGAATAGATAGATATATATTGGAGGGTATTTTTGGAAAGAAGATTTCCGCGGTGAAGTCTACTTTTCATATTATACAGTAGAATAGATACCCACCTAGCGGACTTGTGTTTACTGTTAAAGAGTTGTTTGTTTCAGGTTATTTCCCTTGAACTTGAAGAGCTTAATTAAGCTGCTAATCATTGGCCAGTTCTTATTGGGATTGCTTCTCTTATTAAGTGGTAGGATCTCCTTCATATATCTAGTCGAATGCAAGTTGAGTATTGGTACCAGTAGGTGTGCTTTAAAGTAGCAGGAAACCATGTTTTAGGACACTGCTGTAAAGTGAACAACCTCACTAGTAGTCTGACAAAACAATCAGCACTATGTTAATGGATAGTTGGATCCGATCCCCCTCTTCTATGCTTATACTTTGCCATCTTTTTTTTTTCTTCCTGTGTCACTCTTCTTTCATGCCATTTCGGAGGCCACTTTTGGATTCGACATGGCAGAAAGTTGCACTTGTTGGTGGGCTTCCAACATCAACACTGCTTAGTGTGATTTGTAATCCTCAGACGATTGCTAAAGCACTAGTTGTTTACAAAATGGTTAGCCCCCCCCCCCCCCCCCCAAACTTTGTTTCCCTCGTGACTTGATCATTGGTAGAACCTGTTTCTCCTGATCTTCCTCTCCTAGACATTGAACCTTAGATTATTGAGATTGGCAGCAAAGAAACGACACTCTAGGCAACAGAACAAGAATATCTGCAACTACCTGACACTTTCCTATGAACGATCAGATGTTGGTCCGGTATGGAGGGAAAAGTTCTCAGGAAAGTGAGGTTTAATAATCAAGTGCCATCTTAACATGAATCTAATCATATCTTTTGGATTTTAGCATGTTTCTATTTATGATCAGTATACAGAAGCCACGGTCATACTAGAATGGAACACTAACTAGAAACATGACATATCCTTTCTTTGTAAGTCATTAAACTATTATCAAGTTGTAACTCGCCCATATCTTCTTCTATTTTCCTAGGGATATGATATCAATGATGTTTATTAGGTTTAGCACTCTCAGTGTGTCCTTAAGCTATAGTGCTTTATGATCTAAGTGGCCAAATGTAGCCTATTGGCCATCTCTGGTGGCTGCTCTTGCATACATATAGGTTGCTATTTGAGCTTAGAAACTTCAAGGAAACAACTATATATGACAATTTCTGGTTCCATCTGCATGCAACTAAGACTGATTGGATCTGTCAATAATGGCAGAAAAAATACCAGGGAGGATGTCTACCTTGAAGAAATAAAATCTAGGGATGTTTAGTTTTAGGTCTCACATATAACATAGATATTAGGGTTTGGGTCTTGAAATTGACGGATGTCAGAGTTTGGATCTCGAAATCACTGTTCACGTAGACTAATGAACAGTGATTTCGAGACCCAATTTCTAACATCGGTCAATTTCGAAACCCAAACCCTAATATCCATATATATACATGAGACCCTAAAACTAAATAACCCTAAGAGTTAGGGTAGGATCCCTATTTGGTGATGATGTTATTTTCATTCATAAACATTTCCTCGCACATACCTCCAATTGGGTTTCGTCTTCAAATTTGAATAGGTTGTGGCAGACTCGCATCGATTACAAAATGGTTGGGTTGCTAATTGCTATAGAAATATAGATACTGGCTACTGAGATCTACGGAGGATAGACGCTTTATGAAGTTCTGTTCCATTTAAGTAAATTAATACAAAATATGTTCGATTTCTCCTAAGTAAAATTTGTATTTTGAATTTCATATTTCAATCAGAAAATTACATTAGAGCATTGTATTTAAGAAAAATTGCTAGTAGAGCATAGTTGTTTGGAAAATTGCAAACATATACCCAAAACGCCCTTAAAAATAGCCCTTTTAAAGGGCGTTTCTATAACAATTTTTTTGTTGTTGTTGTGTATCCCATCCCCACCACCTCTACCATATACCCATATCTCATTTACTTTCCTAACCCACCCAACCGCACATTTAGCAAGGATTTATCTTTTCAAAAAAAAAAAAAATTGAAATCCAAAAAGCGCCCATTTAAAGGACGTTTTTGTGTCTGTGATGGTAATTTTTGGAACTTCATTGCCCTCGGTGCAATTTCAACTAAGTGTAATGATGTATATGCAATTTTCTGTATTTCAATACCTTGTCAACCTATAGGAATAGCTTGAGCTGCATAGGCTCGGCTCATCGTTGTGACATCAACTCTAAATACACCTCATAACAGCTACCTCAACATTTGTCACCTCATAACCGCTACCTCAACATTTGCCAAGCAGACCCTAAGGTTTCAGGTTTCGGTCTATCTGCATAATAATGTAGTCTTCCTTTTTCAGAAATAAGGTTGGTATCTCTTCTTTATGCTTAGCAAAGGATTAGCCTCTCTTCTTCTTCTTAATATTGAGAAGTTTTCTGGCTTCCTTAGCCTAGGGAACGATCTAATAATGATCTTGTATGATGTATTTGGAGTCTATTTTTATTCACCCACCAAAACCAGTGGAGATGTTCACCATTTCACTCAAAAGTTATCACGTGTCAAACTGTTTTTGTTCATCCACCGAAACATCAACTTCACCATTTGATGTTTTTTTTTTCTCTCTAATCTACAACATTAGGTACATTTCTTCTTGGGCAAAGTTTTTAGGCTTCCTTTACTTATTTGAGAGAATAAATGCCGGTAGGCTTTTCTGCAAACGTGACCCAATTGAACGGATATATTGCAGGCTTAAAACTCTAGGCGACTGAATCTGTTGACTGAACTAATTGTAAACCTTAGGTGACTTGGTACGCGAAATATTATAGAGACAATAATTTTATATTCCAGATAACCATAATTAAATTTCCTTACAAAATTATATTTTCATGTTGGGATATTTAGTTTTAGGGTCTCACATATACATGGATATTAGGGTTTGGGTCTCGAAGTTAACTGATGTTAGGATTTGGGGCTCGAAATTACTGACAACGTAGACTAATGAGCAGTGATTTCGAGACCCAAATTCTAATATCGGTCAATTTCGAGACCCAAACCCTAATATTTATATATATGTGAGATCCTAAAACTAAATAACCCTTTCATGTTTTGTGAATATATAAATATTTTTGAAAATATATAGTTTATATAAAAAAATATTTTTGGTTGATGATTAAATATATCTAATAGACGTTGTTACTTTTGTGTACAGTGCTTCTGAGGTCAAAATTTTGGATACTGTGAGTTGCCGATATTGGTGGTGGTCGTCGTTGTTGTCAAAGTGGGTGTGTGAGTTCATATCCGACCCCTCATGCAAGTTGAAAACTAAAGCCTCGTTTGGTACAGTGTAATGTAATCGTAATTACAGTATAATCAAATGAAACTCGTTTAATTGTTAAATATAATGAGCATGAATGACAACAACAACAATGTCAGTCATCTCGTACACAAGTTGAACACAATTTCCAATACCTATACTCGTCTTCTTTGACCCGAACCTCGAAACGAAGATCAACAGACTTCGAGAGAACTTTTAGGGCAAGATTCGAAGTATCGGTATCAGAATCGGTATCGGACCATTCCTATGAGTATCGGGATCAGCAATTCCGGAGGTTTCGAATCGGATTATCAAATTTTTTTGGTAACGGAAAGCGAACAATTATTAATAAATTATTAACATTTTAGAAAATATAATTTATACATTTAGGCATAATTTAATATTTTCAGTGTCGTTTCTTAATAGTTTTAAAATTCAATAAAATAGTTGTCATCTTTACTGGTTAATTTACAGACGATAGATAAGTTTTCTTCTTTTACACGCTTTTATAACTTTTTTATGCTTTTACACATTTGCTGATTGGTCTTTTTCGTTCAAATTTTTTTGCCGAATTGACCGAAAAAGATACCCCCAAGGTCGGTATCGGTCGGTATCGACTTGTATCGAATCGAAACATGCCAAATTGTATCGGTATCGACCGTATTGAATCGATATCGGCCGATTCTACGAAGTATGTTTTAGAGTATGGCATCCCAAAGATGATAGGTACAAGAACACTAAGACCCCACCCAAGGATCCTTAGAATCAAGGGAGTCCCAACCCCCCAGTCCAAAGATTGCACCGAAAAAATGGTCCATAAGTTGACCCAAGCCCACAAGCATGAATGACCCATGCAAACCCACCCAACATATAATCCTCCACCAAGATCCTCCTCCCGGGCCCACCCAAGGGTCAGGTCAACCAACTAATTTTTCTCCCGCGCCCACCATTCATTCCCCCCCATATAACGAACCCCCTTCCCCTCCCCTGCTTCTTCATCCCAACCAAGCCTACCATGTTCCACTACCCCTACGCTGCCAATGGCGACCCCAACCTCGACCTCCTCTCTGCCGTGTCGATCGGTCAACCGACGAACTCCTCGCCTCCCGATCACCCTCCCTTCTTCGTCGTCGACGACGACGTGCCTTTCCCTGCCGCGTCCTCCTCGTCATTCCCTTCCTCGAACGACTACTTCATCACGCACCACCGGAGCACCACCACCTACTCCCCCCTCCCCCCGTTCTGCTCCTCCTCCTCCCCTGCTTCCTCTGCCCGCGAGTTCCTCGACCTCCACCACCGAGCCGAGCCCGTACGGAGGGTCTACAGCACCGGCGACCTCCAAGTACTACCTACTCATCCCGGCCACCCGACTAACTAATGCCTTGATCAACTTGGCCATGTTTGAGACTGTATGTTATGCTCTTTCAGGTGCCTGCAGAGAACTGCACCCAAGAAGGAGCCGCCGCCGCGCCCACCGGCGGACGTGTCGGCCGATACAGCACGGAGGAGCGCAAGGAGAGGATCGAGAGGTACCGCAGCAAGCGCAACCAGCGGAATTTCCACAAGAAGATCACTGTACTTTTTATGCTCTCTCTCTCTCTCTCTGATCAAAATTTTGCACTCTGTTTTGTTGCATGTTAGGCCTAACTGATAGTTTGTAATTTACAAACTTTGGCATTTTTTTTCCTTTAGTAGGACCCCTTCCATGCATCATGGTAGTTAATTTGGTTAGGAGTCTTTTTAGTCCTTAACCCCCCCCAAAAATGGGAATATTCCTCTCTTTTAAAATACTCTAAATTTACCACATTTTGTACCTATTTTCTTCTGTACAGTATGCCTGTAGGAAGACGCTGGCCGACAGTCGTCCGCGTGTCAGGGGGCGGTTCGCGAGGAACGGGGAGGAAGCGGAGTCCTCGGAGGCGAGCTACGAGTGCTACAGCCACAACACTCGCGACAACGGTGGCAACTTCGAGAGCGCGGCCGACGGAGGGGACTGGCTGAAGCAAATGCAGGCCGCCCTCGCCGCCGCGGACGCGGAGGAGGAGCGCTGCTACGAAGACGAGGACGTGTGGGCCGGCTTAGACAGCGTCTTCTCCATGGACCTTCTCTCCTAGCGGTGCGCGGTTGGCAGTGACGGTGCCGGAGGGGGAGGAGGAAGTGAAGATGTAGTAGTAGTAATAGTGCCTACTCTGAATTCATAGCTAAATATTGTTGTACAAGTTTTTATTTTGTATCCACAATGGATTAACGTTTCGACTAAACGCGTATTGAACTGGATTTACCGTGCACTTTGATTCTCCTCGAGGACTGCTCTAGGTATTCGTTTCCGTGCCATCAAGTGGAGAACAATCAAGATGCACAATGAGCTCGACTCACTGAATAATTTTTCGGCTTTCTTCTTCCAATGGGAGGGGGTGTTGGGATCGAGCCAACGTGCCACCCGTGGACTGTTGGATTTCACACTCTTTTCCTCAAATTGTAACAAAAACATGAGGACCGTTTTTCTATGCTTCATATGAGTTATAGCTGTAAATCCCTATCTCGCTCGTGCTCTTTTAGGGGAAAAAAAAGAGGTGGTGGTGGTTCCACTTTGTTGCAAGTCCTCCGTGAGCAAAATCTGTCTCTGGCCAATTAGTTGGAAGCCATTGTTGCACTTTGAAAGTCCTTTTGTGCTGTGTGTGTGTGTGTTGTTTCTTTCTACGTAGCTTCGTAACAGCAAAAAATACAAAAGAGAGTTAGAAACGCAAGCCTCAAAACACTAGTGCGCTTGGTCAGAGGAGATCGAGAGTGAGAGCTGCTTCTGTGGTTTAGTGATGTCGAGTGTTAGTTTATTGGTCAAGGATTCACTTAATCAAAGATTAGTTAACATAATGATACCAATACAAAGGACTCATGTGTCCCTCCACCTTTTCTCTTCCTTTGGGGTGTTAGAATATGTCACGCCCCGCTCCCGTAGGAGCGATCGTCCTCGCTAAGGCGTGATGCCGCACGGGCCTAGGTTGCGCCCGTGCAAGGCCAAGTCCAGAAACGGCCGATTAGATCTAGGCCACAGAGTCGCACAGAGTGTCCCCATTTGCAGCGGAAAGTAAATGAACACAAATTGAAGCGAATTCCATCTCTTTATTGATTTTCAAGAAGTTTACAAGCGGCGCTAGGCCGAGTTTACAAGTCACTCAATCTCTCTCTCTCTCTGAAACATAAAAGGCGTGCCAAGTGGCTTACAACATGGAATGATTCATGGCGATGTTCCGATACATTATGTCCTGTATATGGTGCTCCAGCTCCTTGCAACGCTACAAGGCTCCAGAGATAGCTCCGCGCCTTAGCACGTTCGAGGGAAGCTCCGCACCCGCCGACATTTCCTGCTTCCTACAAGCAGACTGGGGGGGTTATCAGTACATTATTATGCACTGGTGGGGAGGCTAGCTCGCCCACAATGCTATCATTACCGAACACGTTCCATTTACTTTTGTGCACCATCTATCATTCATTGTCTTTCTAATCTTGCCTTAGGATCAATTTCATGGCATATGTCATAACCTATCCCGTGTTGCCAAATTCAAGTGTCGCATGGAAATACATGCACGACTTACCCATACTTACCGTCCGGCCTTCCCTGTTCAATGTAAACCAAGTTAGTCAACAATTCATATGAAATAACTTAGCGTAATTCAAGTAAACTTTCAATGTCAAGGGCGTGTCCCTGCCTCGGGTTCTAGCACGTCGTAAGCACGTTATCTAACTCACTTGTATGAATTTCTCATTATCATTTGGTATGTTACATTTCAAGCATATTCATAAGGCACTTCATTTAGTTAACTTAGACTACTTTGATTTCAATGCAAGGACTTGCACGTGGATCGCCACCAGCAAAGCCCACTTAACTCTATATGCACCGGTCGCTGGCACCACAAGCCATTTTGGACATCCAAGCCGTTGTATTTCTCAACCAACGTAGGGTGCGGGCTGGCACACACCCCGTTGGTCTCTTGAAAATACTGCTGCACTTACGTCCCCTGGATGGCCAAGTCCACACCCAGGCAGCCCGTAAGCCATTTTGATTTCCGTCCGGACCGGCCACGTCCTCCCTTTGACCGTGCCGCTGGAAATCCCTTATATCTCCCACCTCCCGTATACGAGGGGATTGTCCACGACCATTTCGTATTATTTGTTATTTAACTTAACGGCTTTCTCCGAGCCGTAGGCTAACCCTTAGCCATAATACGTTATCGACCAGGTTGGCGTCCGTACAGCGCGGGTAGCGAGCCCCGTTGCACGTGCCCGTCACACCTGTCGCTAACCATCCCTTTCCTTTCTTTATCTTTCATTCATTCATTCTTTTCTTTCTTTCACATGTTCGTTTGTTCATCGATTCATTCACGTATTCATTCTTTCATTCGTTGATTCATTCATTCACTTATTCGTTCATTCATTCATTCATACATTTTGTAACTCCTCGTGCGGGAGTCACCTTGGCGACCCATCGGTCCCATAGTCTTTCAATGTTGCTAACTCTACTCGGAACGACTATGTCGATAGTCTTCCCGTTTTATTGTTGTAACCCATTCATTGTTTGATTGTTGATCACATAGGGAACTTCAACGTAAGCTTGTGCCGTAGCACGAGCGTGGAGCGCGGTACGAGAGTTCTCATATTTTCCATATTTCTTTCCATATTCTATACAAGCATACAAGATGGGATTAGTCCCTTAGCTAGGTGCGTTGGGTCATTTATTAGCATGTACAGTATTATCGCCTAGCGATTCTCGTGATAGTGTCCGCATTGTTATGTGTCTAGGCTAAGCACAGACGGGTTCATCGGAGCCACCCACCTTAGCGATGTTCGCATCGGCCGAGCGATACTCCGAGCGCGCCTTTGAAAGTCTAAGTCTGGATTCATCTTGACGGACCAATGTAAGTCTTGCATCGATTCTTCATCAGGTCGATGCCAACTCTTCGGGTCGACGGCTCGTTTTGAGTCGTTGCACTTGCCGTTTGAATCGGCGTTCCGCTAGGGCAGAGCGGGTCATTACATAATACACCACTCAAAACAAGTCTCGTCCTCGAGACTTCCTGAGTGCAGGTCATCCTACCATTCCTTAACTCGCGTCGTCGTGTTTCTTAGGCAATCCCTATCGAACGGCTCTATCGTTCTATGGCACCGAACTATACTCGATACCTTTCCAAGTTCCGTGTCGCATACGTTTGGTCGATTTTATTGAGTAACTTTTCATTCATTTTAGAGTTGATGGCACTTATTCAATTCAAGTGTTTCTTCGACTCGGTTGCTACTTCGACGTATCATAGGACTGAAATGGTCGTACGAGGTGTGTTGTAATTTTCAAACACGAGAGACGTAGGCTGAGGCTAACTCACTCATTCGTTCATGCGTATCGCAACACCCACTTGCAGCTGCATTCGAGTTCAACATATCGCTGAGTTTGGATCGTGCACATATTCAAGGCGTCCCCCGAATACGTACATTTCAACCAAGCTTAGCGATTAGCGAAGTCGGACAAGCTACTCATGATAGTTTTGATTTGCCGATCATTTTGCTAACTTCGATTTAAAACCGAACTCGTGTGCATCTCACTATCGTTTATCTCGGTCATCAAGGTTATTCGATTCGCTTCTCAAGCGCTCTAGTCAATGAAATCAATACGATTTCTTCTTAGCGGGGTCGACCAAGTCTAAATAATTCCCGTCCGATTTCAAGATCAAGTATCGCACTATTACCGAGTACGTCTTCCAATCAATGATTCAATTTGTTATCCCAACTTTTACTTGCGCATCATCCATTCCTATCATTCACTTTGTTTAGAGCCAATCTCATCGTCGTTCACGCACACTCCCAGTTTTCCGTCCTACTCTAAGTCTTGTTGCCACAAGTCTATCGTCTGTCCGGACGATATTGTAAGGTCAATCGCACAGGTTCAATCACTCGGCATAGGGTCGTTCGCCTATCCGCTAGGTCCTCTCACAGGGTCATAGTTACAAGTCAAATGTTGCTCATCGTGCAAGGTTGTTGCACGACGCTCGCCCCAAATCCTATGGTCAAACCATTTGTTCGTTTGTACGGGAGTTTCTACCCAAGCTCGCGTCACTCAGATTTCTAAACATCGAGCATGATCCCCTAATTCGCATCAAGACTTACGTTGCACATATTCAATTCCGTTCAATCACCAGTTCTAACCAATTCATGTATTCGATCACGAGGTCATCCAGCTCGACAATACATTGCGTCCCAATCTCACGCGAGTCCGATTATCCACGGCGGTTCATGAATCACCATGCAACGCTCCCGTGGAATAATCATTCTCATCGGGGCGTAACTCTTGTTTGAGTTTTAGACTAACCCATTCTCGATACGCGGATTGGACCTACTCAATCCTCAAGTTCAATTTTTTTCAAGCACAAAATTCATTCTCGAGTCCACCTTCGCGTCAAACCACAAGTCGAAACAATCAGATTGCCACGCCATCCAAGTTTAATCACTCCCGTCGTATGAATCACCATATCAGCGCTCACGCGGAGTGATCGTCCTAATCCGGCGCGACGCATGTGCGAGGCTGGAGTTGCGCTCGCATAAGACAAGAATGTCAACGTTGTGGTTGTCAACGAAGCAAATCCAAGCATTCACATTTTCATCTAAGCCAAATCCCTCCCAAGTATAGCATCCAACGGAACAATGACATTTGCACGACCGTCATTTACCGGGTCAGAGTGCCCCCGAGTTATCGCATATCGATCTTTGATACGCCTCAATACCATCGACGATATGCGTAACCTGACGATCTTCCTTTGCAACCAATTTCGAGTCGTGCGACTGATGTTATTGTTCGAGTTGGATAATCCACAATTTCCTCGATATTCAAGATCAAGTTCGATCGCTATTCCTCAAGCTCGTTTCAAGATCGTTGTTCAAAACTCAAGTCACATTTCATTTGAATCAATCCCAAATCGTACGCGCGATCCTCTAAGTTTCCTCGATCAAGACCATTCACTTTCATTCATCGTTCCGAATCGTTTTCTAACATGCGTTGCCCATTCACAAGCTGTCCGAACGACATCTCGTTCAAGACATTCGAAGTCACGATCAACTAAGCGTGACACGTTCTAAGTCTTTGCGCGATCGCATCGCCTCGCCGACATACTCGTTCTATCCGTAAATCCTTTCGTCTCGCTCGAACGATTTCTATGACGTCCATACACCACTCAGGGTTCGAGCCACTCGACTAGTCGTCGATACTCATTCTTATTCCTCTTCGAACCTATCACATACACCACTCGGGTTCAAGCCATACGATCTAGTCCTCAATCACGTTCGCGTCATGCGCTAAGACATCCTTCAGATTCGTTTGACGAATCTCTAGCGTAATCGCTCACGTCGCCTCGACGTACTAAGTCGTTCGCACTAATCCTCAAAATCCAAGCCAATCTTTCGGGTACGCCTAAGCATTAACTCGACAGCGTTCCTATCGATAGACACTCAAAGTTTACCTCCATTCTCGATCGAGCGATACTTGATATCGCTCGCAACCCGATTGCACCCAAAAGTCGAGGTGCGCGACACGCGGACTAAGTTGTGCCGCATAACCATCTCGTGCGGACTACATTTCGAGTTTGCACGCTAAATTGCTAGGGTCATCGTAGGACTAGTTAGGCATGCACGCGACATGTTAACTTTGCATGTGTTCTCTATCGAGTCAAGTTTAACATCGTTCGGCACAAAGGCCATCGCCTATCGATCCCGTTCAACCGAGCATTCGTACGAGCTTTTGAAGGTATTAGACTTATTGTATGGAACATCCCAAGGCACAACGAGAGAGAGCGTACACTTCTTTTTGTTTTCCAACCGAGCTTTCAAAACCCAGAAAATCGAAATGAAGTCCAAGGACGTGAAGCCGTGCTCTGATACCAATCTGTCACGCCCCGCTCCCGTAGGAGCGATCGTCCTCGCTAAGGCGTGATGCCGCACGGGCCTAGGTTGCGCCCGTGCAAGGCCAAGTCCAGAAACGGCCGATTAGATCTAGGCCACAGAGTCGCACAGAGTGTCCCCATTTGCAGCAGAAAGTAAATGAACACAAATTGAAGCGAATTCCATCTCTTTATTGATTTTCAAGAAGTTTACAAGCGGCGCTAGGCCGAGTTTACAAGTCACTCAATCTCTCTCTCACTGAAACATAAAAGGCGTGCCAAGTGGCTTACAACATGGAATGATTCATGGCGATGTTCCGATACATTATGTCCTGTATATGGTGCTCCAGCTCCTTGCAACGCTTCAAGGCTCCAGAGATAGCTCCGCGCCTTAGCACGTTCGAGGGAAGCTCCGCACCCGCCGACGTTTCCTGCTTCCTGCAAGCAGACTGGGGGGGTTATCAGTACATTGTTATACACTGGTGGGGAGGCTAGCTCGCCCACAATGCTATCATTACCGAACACGTTCCATTTACTTTTGTGCACCATCTATCATTCATTGTCTTTCTAATCTTGCCTTAGGATCAATTTCATGGCATATGTCATAACCTATCCCGTGTTGCCAAATTCAAGTGTCGCATGGAAATACATGCACGACTTACCCATACTTACCGTCCGGCCTTCCCTGTTCAATGTAAACCAAGTTAGTCAACAATTCATATGAAATAACTTAACGTAATTCAAGTGAACTTTCAATGTCAAGGGCGTGTCCCTGCCTCGGGTTCTAGCACGTCGTAAGAACGTTATCTAACTCACTTGTATGAATTTCTCATTATCATTTGGTGTGTTACATTTCAAGCATATTCATAAGGCACTTCATTTAGTTAACTTAGACTACTTTGATTTCAATGCAAGGACTTGCACGTGGATCGCCACCAGCAAAGCCCACTTAACTCTATATGCATCGGTCGCTGGCACCACAAGCCATTTTGGACATCCAAGCCGTTGTATTTCTCAACCAACGTAGGGTGTGGGCTGGCACACACCCCGTTGGTCTCTTGAAAATACTGCTGCACTTACGTCCCCTGGATGGCCAAGTCCACACCCAGGCAGCCCGTAAGCCATTTTGATTTCCGTCCGGACCGGCCACGTCCTCCCTTTGACCGTGCCGCTGGAAATCCCTTATATCTCCCACCTCCCGTATACGAGGGGATTGTCCACGACCATTTCGTATTATTTGTTATTTAACTTAACGGCTTTCTCCGAGCCGTAGGCTAACCCTTAGCCATAATACGTTATCGACCAGGTTGGCGTCCGTACAGCGCAGGTAGCGAGCCCCGTTGCACGTGTCCGTCACACCTGTCGCTAACCATCCCTTTTCTTTCTTTATCTTTCATTCATTCTTTCTTTTCTTTCTTTCACATGTTCGTTTGTTCATCGATTCATTCACGTATTCATTCTTTCATTCGTTGATTCATTCATTCACTTATTCGTTCATTCATTCATTCATACATTTTGCAACTCCTCGTACGGGAGTCGCCTTGGCGACCCATCGGTCCCATAGTCTTTCAATGTTGCTAACTCTACTCGGAACGACTATGTCGATAGTCTTCCCGTTTCATTGTTGTAACCCATTCATTGTTTGATTGTTAATCGCATAGGGAACTTCAACGTAAGCTTGTGCCGTAGCACGAGCGTGGAGCGCGGTACGAGAGTTCTCATATTTTCCATATTTCTTTCCATATTTTATGCAAGCATACAAGATGGGATTAGTCCCTTAGCTAGGTGCGTTGGGTCATTTATTAGCATGTACAGTATTATCGTCTAGCGATTCTCGTGATAGTGTCCGCATTGTTATGTGTCTAGGCTAAGCACAGACGGGTTCATCGGAGCCACCCACCTTAGCGATGTTCGCATCGGCCGAGCGATACTCCGAGCGCGCCTTTGAAAGTCTAAGTCTGGATTCATCTTGACGGGCCAATGTAAGTCTTGCATCGATTCTTCATCAGGTCGATGCCAACTCTTCGGGTCGACGGCTCGTTTTGAGTCGTTGCACTTGCCGTTTGAATCGGCGTTCCGCTAGGGCAGAGCGGGTCATTACAGAATATCCACAGTGGATATACTCCAAACGTATACTTTAAATTATTAAAAATTGAGTAAATTATTATTTTTAGATTATTCTTTTGATATCGTCACACAATGGTAAACTTCAATTTAATATCCTTCCTCTCTTTTTTTTTCCTTCCATATGTGGTAAGATTTTTCCATCCTCTTTATTTGTTTTTTTAGTTTGGTAAGGATGATTAATTTGGTGGGCCCAAGAGTTAATGTAGCGGAGCTAAGACACGTTCAAAATCTAGAGTGTCTTAGCTTTCTAACAATTTTCAAGTATGCACAAGTGCCCACTGCAGCCTTCAAATGCTACAAAATTTAACTCAAGTCAAAATGTAGCACTTGAAATCTCTCTCACTGTGGATGCTCTTAGAAAGGCTTGAAGAATCTCAAGACAAAAAAAAGTAAGGGATGGAGGGGTTTTGTCTTTGAATTGTTCCTAATAGAATGATTAGATACTATAATAATAATTATTAGTAGTAATAGGCTATTTAGGCCTACTAAAGCATGTCTTTCCTACCTACTAACTAGTCGTTAAACTTCTTAATTTGTTTTCCTAAGCCAAAAAGCTGGCTGAGACTCTTCTACTAAATAGTTGCAAGCTTGTCACATGATCTGTTCTTTCTAGTCTTGTTGGACTGTGAATTCTATGTTATATGTTTCATCATGTTCATGGAACTAGCTACTTATTTAGTAACCCGGATTTCTTTCATTAGTTGCCATTACTGGAAAACTAGTCATCAATGTAAGATTTGAATGTATTTATCATGTGTTTAAGTATAAATACAGTGAACTAGAGTGGCTCTTATGGTTACCGAGGAGAGGTATAAGATTCCAGCTGGATGGCGGAAGATTAGTGGATCAAGCTACGGGGGTGTATTATTATTTTTTATTTATTTGGTGGGAGTTGGGGACAGTGGGCCCAACAGGCATACAATGCAGCATGCACTAAGTCCCGTGCGTATCGTCGAGAATCTCAACAACAAAAAAAGTATAAATACAATAGTTGGCAGGTCTCCTATAAGTTGGCAAATTTTCTATAATAGCAGGTTTCTATAACCATAAAGGATGGGCGATGATGAGAAGCCTTGTGCAAAGCGCATGGCACGGGGCACCCACGCTCGCACGCATCAGAGGCCTGATGAAAGCGGCAATATTTCGAGCCACAGAAATAAGTTCACTAGACTCGTGCACGTTACCTCGCCTCGAGCGAGCGTTCATGCGGATGCGTGACCGGTCCGTGAACGTGCCTCGACTCGGGCACGGAATCAAAGAAGTTACCTCGTCTTGTGCATGTGGTCGAGGGGGTGCAACTAGCTCGTGGACGTCCCTTATCTCGTGCACGACCGAGAGGGTGCCAGTATTGATAGACGTGCAATAATAATGATGAAATGCCGTGAGGACGTGCGGCCGCCCACCCATAATCCCACAACATCAGAGTCCTGATGAACGTTGCATAATCTAAATATATATATATATATATATATATATATATATATATATATATATATATATATATATATATATATATATAAAATCATAAATGTGATAATTATAATATAGTTGGTAATTGACAAATTTTCTATAGTTGTCCGATTTCAAATCTTTTGGTTGTCTTAACAATCTAACTTTTGTGCCAAGCTTTTACTACAAAACTTGATACATCATGTACCAATCTAACAAAACAAAGTTTTGTATTAACATAAATTGGATTAAGAAGATTAAGAACAGTAAGGAGAGGGTATGCTGTGTCTAGAAACTTGTATGGTGCCTGTCCATGTCCACAAGACGGGAATAGTAATTAAGTGTTGCAGAAAGGAATAGTAATTTCATGAACGATAAATGGTTTAAGTGGCATTGTGGCATTTCGTTAGGGGATTATCTCTAAATAGTATTTTCTAGTCTCTACTATGCTAAAGCAGATGTGAAAGTGAGATTTCACATGGATGTTGATGATGATGATGATACTCTTTTTCTTCGATCAGTGTAGGTGTAGGTTGCGTCTAAGGAAGATATTGTGTGAAATTTGTACAGAAATCGACCTACATGAGCTCTCCTTTATTTTTGGTCCAATATAGTGATTCTAGCTATATCTATACTACTCTGACAAGAATTATGATGTTTCAAAGTTACAACATTCACATTCCTCAAGTTCCAGATTTAGCTAGAACTCGAGCAGAAAGTTCATTGTAAGTCACAAGCTAACCAAACATTCCAGACATCACAACCATCATATAGTACAGAGCACAACAAATGCATATGTCTAATTGGTGATTAGTTAGATGTCACGTACGTAATAATTTCTAAGTCATATTTGTTCATGACCATATATATATTTATGTATTCTTTTTCTCTTCTTTCCACCATTCTTAATTCATTTCTTATTAAGAAATTTTATTATCCTTCTATTTCATTAAGAGAATTTTAACTATCTTTCCATCTCATTAATCATTCTTTCTGATCATTCTTTATTATTGTCCACATGACCAATCGAGCCTAGTTATCTTAAACATTTCTTAAATTTTGAGGAAGGTGATATGATAGACTTGTGATGTAGAGATTCAGGGTTGAATTCATTATTCTACAAGAAATGGAGTTTTGAAATTACGAAGGCAAACACCGTAGGAAGAGCAGAAGAATAAATGGTATAATTAATGACTATATTGTTGGATTATAAATATTTTGTGATTGCAACTCATTTAGAGGATTTGCCTAGCAGCAAATAAGAATCATATAATTTAACAAATGTAGTCATTAATTTCCAAGTTCCTAACTTTTGTGAGTAATGGAATTAAGAATGGAAGAAGAAGAAGAAGAAGAAGAAGAAATTAAAGCAATAATTAATATCACATACAATACTTGCAGAATCTCAAACTTTACACAAAGGCTAAGGCTCTTCCTAGAGCAAGGGAGAGTGAGGCTACTTCGATTCCCTGTCGGCTTAATTAATTAATTAATTAATTGATGTAATTAACGAAGGGTAACCCCTCCACTAACCTATAGATTTCCCTTTAAGATAACATACTTAAATTGCGATCATGTGTGTTCAAGTACGCTGGAAAAATAAAAATTTCTCTCCTAAGTGGTTTGTTCGGCGCGCTGCATGCTATGCATGGCTCTCGTCATAGCTAGGCATAGCCAACAGCCTACATAGGACATAGGGCTTCGATCGGCTATGTTAGAGGGCCGACCTAGGATAAGTCCGATAAGACTTGGGGCTTGGATAACTCCTCTCTGCTTAGGCCGACCTCCTAGGTCCAGCTTGACATGCAAGAGGTCGGGTCAACCCACAATTAGGGCTGGTCCTCGGGTAAGCCAGACAAGCCATCGAATTTGGACACCCTCATGGTTAGGGCAACCTCTCAGGTCCCTACGTCCCCAACTTTCGGCCAATATAGCTTTCGCGGTCCACCCGAACTCCTCTATGTCAATTCAACTAGCAATCTATTAGGTCCAAGTTTTGAGTTCCCACAGGAAAGGACACAAGTAGCTCAAGGAGAATTAAGAACTCGGAATCCGAACTCCACGCCATCGTCAGAATCGGAGACTTCGACGTCACTGCCAACCCTGCTCGCTATTAATTTTTTGATATCTTCTTTTGATATCAAGAGCAAAGGGCAACCAAATTTAGTTCCGGCTAGGGTGATCCAATTTCTTGGGCCGGCCCTGTCCTCAATGAAAGTCAAGGAAAAACCAAAATAAGCTCCGGTCGAACAATCCAATCCTCTGGGCCGCCGGCTCTGACACTGATATGGGAATGCTATGGTGGTTAGTTTGACCCAACTCCTAGCGAGAAAGTGTAATGATAAGATGCATACATATATAATTTCCAAATATATATAGCGCAACACGGTTAGTACACTTTCTCTAGTACTTCTTAGTGCTCACCTAAAATTAAGTGAGGTGGGGGTCTCCAAGTGGAAGGAAGAATCATATCATGAGGCCAGTGTGGAGTTCAGTGTACTAACCACTTATGGAACCGAAAGAAAATCAATGTTGGGAGCTTAGTTATATTAGTTTGCCAGTCATGAGCGAGACACGCATGTGCATGCAGTGAGGGCCGGGGAAAGCGCAACAATTTGGATGCGCATGTTGACTTGGTGCAAGCAAAATGATGATACTAAACACTCACTAACCCCTTAGACCAAAAGCGCTATTAGTTTAGCTTTAATTGGGATTAATGGAAACAAAAGTTTAAGGATCCACCCTCTTTTAATCACCTATGATAAGACTTCGAGATGTAACCATGCTCATTATCAGAAAAAAAAATATATATATATTGGGAGGAGATAATTGTGTTACAGAATCATGGCCCGTATGCCTACAAATTCGGTCCGAAGGCAACACTCGCAAATCGAAAGTACGCATCTGCACCGTACCCACATCCGGCCTGCACTCTGGCTGCTCCCACATTAACTACATTGTACAATGGAGAAAGCAATATAGTACACAGTGATTGTTTTTCGTCTTTCATTGGTTATTGGATTAATGCCTTCATAGTTGGGACTCTGTTTTATCAGTTATCTTCTAGCAAAACGCAAAAAAAGGAAAATAAAATTAATTGTTTAACACAGAGATTAAAATCCTGAATATCCTTCTTTCTTCTTTCATTCTCGCTGTTTGGGATGTAGACCTTGCTCTCATCTGAATTTAACAAATATGAAGAAATAATGGTAGAAATATTTAGGGTTATTTAGTTTAGGTCTTTATATTGTCCACAAGAGGGTCTAGGCTCGAATATTATACGAGGCTTTAAAACTAAATACAAATTTTGTATATTATGGAGACCTATACGAGATCTAACAATCAGCCCAAATCTGCCGTCGGGACGAGACCTATATCCTCTTCTAGACGTAAACGGAAATTTCGAATGGTATACGAGACTGTAAAAGGTTAAAAAACTAAAAAACCCAAATATTTACAGAGTAAATTACATTCTCCTATCCTTCCTGTACAAACTATATGCTGTCTTTTGTGCACTACTATGTCCTAGAAGTTCTCCTTGTGGAAATGGAAGCGGGTTGATGAGTTGTGGCTGAACTCCTGGGAAAGATCTTTCAGCTGTTTCACGAGTGTGGCTGATCCACAGTAGAACACACCTGCACAACTTCAGATGTCAGAATTTGAACAACAGAAAATTGCATGAAAAGCATTAAAATTTTAAATTATTGTGTAAAAGAAAATAGACACCGTTACGTCGTAACGTTGGACATTTAAAAAAATACGTCCTAAATTTGGGCTTCTGAAAAAAAAAATATTTATTGTAAATGTGATTAGGTTCTTACGACAAAACTTGAATAGAAAAAGTTATACGCCCAAATGTTGGGCGTTAGATTCTTCCAAATTATAAGCCCAACTTATGGGCTTTTTTTATTTATATTTTTTTAGCCAAATTATATAAGTCCAACTTTTGGATTTTTTTTATTTATATGTATTTTTTTCAAATTCAAACGGTTTTTTATTTGTAATTTTTTTAGCCAAATTAATAAGCCCAACTTTTGAATTTTTTTTATTTATTTATATGTTTTTTTCCCAAACGGCTAGCCAAGGAGTGAAAAAATACGTCCTGTTGATGGGCGTTAAAAAAAAAAAGCCCTATAGTAGGGCGTTTATTTTTGGCACCCTAATTTTAGGCGTTGAATTTATGGGCCGAAAAATTTTAAGGCGGCAAAATTTAATTTAACTAACTAAACGGACTGATCCACAAATTTAGATTTAGACGTCCATATTTAGGACATTTTTTTTAGGCCATACTTTGGGGTGCAATTGTAATTTCACCGAACTTCTTTCCTTTTACACAATTCTTTGAAGCTTTAATGCTTCTGATACAATTTTTCGTTAGAACAATCAGTCAAGAACAGAAGGAGTAGAGTAGGACTAGTCCTCCAGAGAGCGTTACGTACCTATGCGGGAAGATTTGTGGGTATTGGCAAGTTGAGTGAACACCTTCCTCCAATTCGGCCTTGCAAAGTGCGTTCTGATCTGTTAGTTGTCAATCAAAGGGTTAAGTCAAGCTTAGAAGAGCAAACTACAACGGCGTTTCCGCGAAAAAACGACGGATAATAACCGAACAATTTACCCGACTTCCGGACACTATATCGACCCCGTTCTTGGCGTGCTGCAGCGACTGCACCATAGCGATGAGAGCCGACCTCGCGTCGCCTTCTTCGTACACGCTGGTCAAGTAGTTGTGCATCTCTATAACGTTCTGCGTCGGAAGATTCGTGAAATTGTATGCTCAGAAAAAATATTGATGAACGATTGATCGGACGTATAAAAACAAAGTTTGGTGACCGAAGATGAATTCGTGTGTCGATAAAATCAAATGTGTTTCGAGGATTGAACGAGAATTGCGTACATCGTGATCGCTCTCCGCAACATCGTTCATGACTCCCTTGAACCATTCGAAGGAGCCTTGCTCCCTCGTCACCCAGTAGAAGTAGGCCCTCCCCGGACCTTTCCCTCCTCTGACGCCGCTCGCGTCGTACTCCTTAGCGCACGCATTTTCGCCGTTCTGCTCGTTGGACTTCATACTGTTCAGGAGGTCCTTCAGTATGCTGATGAACGGCGTCGCGCCGATCCCGAGCCCTATCAGGAGGAGAATGTCGTATTTCTTGTAGTTCTGCGCCGGCGCACCGAATGGCCCGTCGATCAGGAGCCTCGGGAATCTGCATAACCATCATCTGCATTCAATTGGAAGGATCTCCCATAGGGATAATACATATTCCATTGTTTTGCTCCAAAGCAAAGATATCCACGTAGGCGGTTCGTCCTATTCAGATATTCACGACCAAGAGGTACTACATTCTCTTTCGAATAGGCCCTAAAGGGAGAAGGAATGCTGGAATGCCAACACAACAGATGTCTGTCCAGGGACGAAACTATCCTAATTAGACAAAAGGGGGCCATGGCCTCCCTTGGATATTTGAATTTTTTTTTTTATTACATAAAATTTGATAAGAAATCTAAAAAAATTATACTTAATAAAGCATTATCAACATAAGATGTGGTCATGTAGGCTAAGCCATTGCTTCAAACCCATTCAATTTTTCATAGACCTCATTCAATTTGGTCATTGACTCATAAAATAAAATCATCAAATTTAGATATGGCCTGAATTTGGTGTGAAGTTAGTTAGGCCATCTATAGTAACATTTCTATCTCCCTATTTCTATGGTAGAAACACATTTCAGAAGAGAAAAAAAAAAAATCTTCCACTGGTTTCCATTCCAATTTTCATCCTATTTGGTGCTGATGTAGGATGAAAAAATTTGCATGAGAATTTCTACATGTAGAAACTCTTAAAGCAATTATTCATCTTAATATTTGCAGCACTTTCAAACTAAATCATAAAATTCTTCATTTATATATTCTCCTATCTTAATATTAGGTCGCGCCATGTAAGCTATAAATTGAGAAACATTCGAGAATATATAATATTTATTTTTGAACTTTAGAAAAATACTCTTTTGTGACATGATTTTTTTTTTGCTTGGATGTTTGGCCCATGTCTAATACGAGTCCTGGCTCCGTTCCTACGTCTGTCTATTCTCTAATTCATCCGACCCGATAGTACCCATTTTGGGAACGTCCAGTGCCAAAGTCACTGAACGGGTAAGTCGCCAATCCCTAAAACGGACTATGTAATGTACTTTATCCGCTGGGTTACGGGGGTACTGGTGTGGGTATTTTACCAGTACGAGAAAGAAATTCGCAAGTTCATGGAGAGATCTATATGTTTGCCTAGCTCACCTTGATTGTTCAAGCGCGCTGTCTGCTATTACTGTGGTCTCGAGTCTAACTAGATTGGCCTTCTTCAAAGTTACTCTCGCTTCACAGACCTGTGGCGAAAGAGAGTACTATTCCGTTGATTATGTGATTGATTTCGAAATGGTTACTACGTACATGTCAAGATTGTCACTGACCTTCCCGAACAAGTTTCTGAGCTCCGTCGTCCAGTCCCCCAGGGTCCTGATGTGCACGCTCAAGTAGTCGTCTCCCGGCGCGGATGTGATGGAGAAAGGGTGCCTGTCAGGAAATTGGCAGCTCCGTTACGAGGAGCTCCGGCGAAGGAGGAAGGGGCTGTGGAGGTGACATTGATGTACCTACCATTCGAATGGCGAGACGTCCGGGCATTTCACAAATAGGTACATCCCGCTCTTGTACTTGAACGCCGGGGGCTTCTTCATGTGTATCGAAAGTACATTGCCTGGATATATTGCTGCCTGCACGATTTATCAAGTGTTTAATTACTCTGTTTTTTTTTTCTTTTTTCGGGATATCGTGGATTGATTGATTCGTTTGGTACACTGTAATGTAATCGTAATCGCAATGTAATCAAATGAAAAACATAAGTAGCAGCTCACCTTGATGATGGTTACGCGATAATTGTTCTCGCGAACCGCTCTGGTTAATCTTTCGCATGCGTAAAACGCGACCGGGACTGCAAGATACATCCATGTCTGCAGAGAGATATTTGTATGTTTTGAATCCTACATTGTCATTTGATTGATGATATATTGAGCGGAGCTGCTACGTTGACCGTGGTTTGTAACCGCGGGCGTGACCACCAGTCCGCGGTCACAAACTGCGGGCGAAATATCATTTTCGTATATTGAGTGCACGAGCGAGCTTACCGTCTTCTTGTACCACTCCCTTGTGAGGAATATGAACTGGCCATGCGCGACCAGGAGAGCATAGACCAGCACCAGCAGGTGGTGAGCGTACCAGAACGCGTTGAATCCGGCCAGGTGGTGGAGGGGCGACGGCAGCTCGACGACGCTCCTCCTGAAGGAATGCGTCGCCAGCGTGAAGCAGAAGGCCATTATGAGCACCATGACGACGCCGGTGACCCCGGGGACGCTGGAGAGCAGGGACGCCCAGGTCGGCCGCTCGTAGCGGAAGTCGATCCCCAGCGCGCCCATGAACTTGGGCTCCGGGCACGAGACCATCCTCGGGAAGTCGCACGCGAGGTGGGTGGCCGCGTGGACGGAGGTGCCGACCGCGATCCCCGCCGCGACGACCTTGTGGAAGTTGATGTTGTCGTCGAACGGGAAGACCGAGCTCAGGGCGGTCGACCGGAGCCTCGTGAGCGCGTTGCGGCAGACCGGGAGGAGGATGACTGCCATGTTGAGCTTGAGGGTCTCCGCGGCGCCCTTCGCGGTGCAGACGCAGTAGCCCATCACCTCGAACGCCGACCTCCTCCTGTACTGGTTGAACTTCCACGCGAACAGGGACGCGTTCAGCGCCAGCCACAGAGCGAGGAACCACAGCCTCTTCCAGTTGTCGTGGACGAAATCCACGGTCTCGGCGCAGAACTTGCTGATCGGGTTCCGGTATCGCTTCGGTATCATCGTCCTCGCAAGCGTCTGCGCTCGTTTCATCGTCTTCTCGGTTCCGTCCGAGCTCACCATTTCTCGGAGCAGCGTTTCCAATTGCCAGATCTGGAAGGGAAGGAGAACCCAAGTAAGAACTTAGTGTCATTTCCATTAATTTTAGATTAATTCTAAAGGTACTCCACATTTTACTTCAGGACAGTCCATTAGGACTGACTAACATTAGGGTCTATTTTAATATTCAAATTTGTTAGGACTGTTATTTTTGTTGGCAGTCATACTTTATGTTAGGTCTGGACTAGTCAGGAGTAAAATGTGGAGTACCTTTAGAATTAGACTAATTTTAGAACCAACCTCGATGTAGCCTTGATGGTCTGGGTCAAGTTCCTCCATGATGAGGGCGGCGTAGGTCGCAGAATGGGCCTTCAGCTTCCCGAGTTTGTTTGCTGAAGCGCTCAGAATGATCACCTATGGACGTTGACAACAACAACAACAACAACACAAATCATTAGATAGTTCCGATTATAGAAATTGAGGAGATGGAAAGGAATATTGTGATGCAAACTAACCTCTTTCACCTCGTCTTCTGTAAGCTGGCCATCGCCATTCTTGTCACACCTACACAATTACATCTCCATGTCATAATCCTACTATGTATGTAGCAGTGCTAGCTATGAGAAATTATACGGTGGTGGCAGCGGCGAGGTCTTGCTCTTCTCCAATAGCAGCATGACGCACAGTACAAGAGTGATGTGTCATGCTGCTATCAGAGGGGAGCAAGGCCTCACCACGTCGGAGAGTTGTAATTACATGTCGAAGAATATCCGGAGCCGGGAATCGAAGTTCTGGTCCGTCATCTCGTCCCAGAAATCCTTGAGGTCCTCCTTGGCGATGCCATAATCTGGTTCTAAACCTCTCCGTCTTGCCAACGCAACGTACAGCTCTTCGGCGAACTCCCTCGAATCCGCCATTCCTTGAATCAGAGAGGGGAAAGTAAGAAATTCAACTTAATTTTATTCGCTGCATAGAAGGCGCGATGAATATACTCTTGTCCCTAATGGGAGCGACATAGCAGTTACATCGAAGTCAATATTGTACAAAATCTCCATTGGGGAGTAGAAATCTCCCGCCACACATGTCAAACAGAACGCTGCAAGTCTCAATCTGGCCGTCTTGATTATATTCTTCTTGCCTATTGTCTCTGACCCTTTCTATTTCGAGAATTGTTCTTCATCTAAATCGCGTGATCATTCATTCATCAACATAGAAGTTACATATTGCTAATTAAGTTTTGGTTGCATATGCAAATTGATGCGTAATTAGTTTGGATTTGTTCACGTTAACTCGACAATATTGCAAAAAGAGACTCATGCGCGTACGTACGTACGTACCAATGCACTTGCCGAAACTCTCCTTGTGGAGGCGGCCTCCGTCGCCGTCGACGAGCTGATCGAAGCGCTTCTCCACGGCCTTCCAGCCGTCCCCGCCGGCCTTGTCGAGGAACCTTAGGCCCCTGATCCCGGCCTCCGCGGTCGTGAGCGTCCTGCTCATCTTGCTCCTGGTGGTGGTGGTGTCGGCTGCGGGAGGCTTTTCCATGGGGACGACGACGCTCTCGAGGGAGCAGTCGTCGCCAAGGGGGACCTCCACGTATTGCTGGATCCCCATTTCCCTTCGGGGGGAGAGAGAGAGAGAGAGAGAGAGAGAGAGAGAGAAGAGGAGATGGTTAAAATTAGGAGGGAAATTATAGCCGTTAGGGACAGAGGTCTCTCTTCCTTCCTATATACTCTATCCCCCCAACAAAATCTCGTTCAAGTTTTGAGTTCTCCTATGAGGACAGATTGGACTTTTAGCGTCTTTCAAACCAACCTCCAGAAAATAAAAGGCACTAAAAAAAATTAAGATAAATTTTGAGCTGCCTGTCCCTTATTTTTATCATAATTCAAATTGTATCCCACTGAATTATTATAATACGTTTAGGAGCTATACGTCTTGGTGCTATGTATCTCGAGCTAAGCGTTTGGAGATATGTGTCCAAACGCTAGACGCATAAACGTGATTGTTTTCGGTGCTGTCAGCTTGCGGCGTGGACGGCACATGTGGCTCTGTCAGCATGCGGCACGGGACGACACTGTCGGCATGAGACGCGCTGCTGTGTCGGCGGCTAAGATCCGAATTTGGTAGAATTTGGTTGGTCGGCGCGTATGCGCGCATAGGTGCCAGTCTGCTCTATATAAAGAGCACCACTCTTCAGAGTTGTGGATAGGAAGAGAAAGAAATCGAGGGCCACAAATCCCACTCCAGAGTGTCTGTGCGCCTCCAGCTCCAACATCAGAAGCCTTTGCACGCATAGCAGTTTTTCTTCTCCTTTTAAGTTTCGAAGTCAATCCGAGGATTACGAACAGCGTTACAGAGGTTCATTCTTGAGCTTACTAGTTCCTGGGAACAAATCGGATGTAGGCCGAATCTTGCTTTGAGCACCGGTGACTTGTTCACCCCAGCGAATTTTTTTTTTATGTTGATTTTTTGTTGTTTTTGTTCTATCTCATTGTAGCGTCTGCTAACGTAAAAAGAGGAACACTTTTCACTTTGTTGTTGTATTTTGTATTTTTTTGAAGTCAGTTTGTAATCGTTCTTAGTGTTTCGTTTGAGTTGACTAGAGTGCAGACTTTGTGTCACGCGAAAACTGTACGCCTCTCTTGGTGTTAGCAAGAGTGCATACTTTGTCTTGCGAAAACTTTTTGCCTTCTTTGGATCTCTCATGTTCTCAGATCACTTGGGGACTAACATAGATAACTTGGAGCTACTACTCATTTGCGGAGAAATCAATTATCAGTGTTTTTCTCACGGCTGTGCAGCTACCAACCACCTAATCTGGAGTGGGAGGCACGTATGTGTTCATGGCTCCCGCCTTCTCTGATACTTCCCACACACACACACACAGTCACACTCTCCTCCTTACCTGGCCCAAATTTTCTTCAACTCTCTTGGTAGGTTGGTAGGTAGGTTATATTATATAACAGCAATTAAAGAAAATTAATAGATGCCATTATTTTAGAAGGAAAATATATTGAAAAATAAACATGAACACAAATTAATCCAATCATGGTTTATTTTTCCTCTCTTTGCTTATTAGAATAAGTCCCAACACATGGCTGGATTCTCCATTCACATGGTTTTTTTTTTTTTTTTTTTTTTTTTTTTGATAATTGTTACTAACATAGAATCTTTGGTTGTTGAGAGCTGGAAGAAGAATTATGCAAGAAGATCTTAGTTAATGACAACTTTTATTGTAGGTAGCATCGTCAACACGGAGGATTCATGTTAGGTTGAACAAAGGAGGCTAATTAATCACCAAAAGTTTCTATTTATTTTTAGAGTAATGCTATTCGTACCTCCAAATTGTTCCTCCAATACATCCCTCCTTATGTGAGGGCTGACATGGTCGATGACATGTCAAATTTTAACCCAAAAAGTTAATTACCTAATTTTATCCATGTTAATTTAATGTTAATGTTAATATTAATATTAATATTAATGTTAATATTAATATTAATATTAATATTAATTACTATTAATGTTAATATTAATGTTAATATTAATTAATGTTAATATTAATGTTAATGTTAACATTAATTTTAATGTTAATTGTAATATTAATATTAATTTGAATTTGAATTTCAAAATTTGCCACGTCAGCTGCCACATCAACATGCCACATCAACTGCCACATAAGGAGGGACGATTTGAAGGTACAATTTGGAGGGACAAATAGTATTATTCTTATTTTTATATATAATAACTCATGTAATTAGGTTGAACAATTAAAGATCAATTGCTTAAGTAGCTTTAGCTAGGTACCTATATTGTTATGTACACGATTGCAATCAGAGGAACTCCGTATAAGCTATTCGAATGCTGTGGAAAAAATGCATTGATTCCGATCCATTCGCTTGCTTTCAAGCAGCAGACCTGCACTCACGGGACGATTTAAGCAACTCCTCGAGAGCCCGAGTTTATTCATGGGTGCAACATCTCGTAACGTAAAAATTATGTTATTTGGCTCCCAAATTTTTTTGTGTGATTTCATCTGCCATTATATGACATCTGACATGACAACTGATATGACAGCTAATATATCATATTTTAATCCAAAAAATCAATTATTCAAAAAATTATTGTTAATGGTAATGGTAATGTTAATCTTAATTTAATGTTAATATTAATTTTAATATTAATGTTAAAATTAATATTAATATTAATATTAATATTAATATTCATGTTAATTTTAATTTTAATTTTAATGTTAATACTAATTTTAATTTAATTTTAATGTTAATGTTAAAGTTCATTTTAATGTTAATTTTAATATTATTGTTGATGTTAATTTGATATTAATTTTAATTTTAATATTATTGTTTAATTTTGTTATGTCAACTGTCATGTCATTGGCCATGTCATATGACACATAATGGGAGATGGTATCACCCAAATTTTTTAAAAGCCAAATAGTATTTTTTTTGGTAATGTAATATAACTTCTCCTTGGTGTTGAACAAGCTAGATGGTTCATGCATCCAATTTATTCTTCCTGGATATATATGGACATCTTTGCATTCTCTGTAATCTGCAGCACAATAATACTGAAGTCATATCCACTACTCAATTCCTTTAGCTCCTCATAAACCAATGCCTCTTCTTCTTCTTCTTCTTCTTCTTCTTCTTCAGGTTGCCAAATGTTACACTTTCGTGAGCCTATTTTTGTTCACCCGCCAAAACTAGATGGGATGTTCACCCTCCAGTAAAATAAATGACACGTAGCATTTGTCTCCAACACAAACCACTTTGCAAGTGGTTTTGTTCACCCTCCAAAATGGTTTTGTGCCACATGTAATTTATTCACTGGAGGGTGAATATTCCACCTAGTTTTGGTGGTGAACAAAAATGGACTCCACTTTCGTAAATATGATGCTTTTGTCATTTGCTCTAGTAATCTCCTGCCGACGGACTTTTATTTATTTATTTCTCTCTTTCTTTTTTTTTTATACTAAGTAGGACAAAATTGTTGTACTCATTTTTATTAAGCTAACGTGCAAATGTTCCCAAAGGGATTACAAAATTGTTCATTGTTGGTACTCATTTTCTAGCTTAATTTTTAATGAGTAAAAACTCTATTTTAATAGAATTTTACAAAACAACATTGTGTTGTGTAGATTGCCATGACGGGCCCAAAACCCGGCCTGCTTTGTGCTTAGCATCCCAGTTTAAAGGGTTCAAGTTTATCATAAAACCCGTATCCATTTATAACCTGCCCGAACCCGCAAACCCCGTATATTAATGTCACGCCCCGCTCCCGTAGGAGCGATCGTCCTCGCTAAGGCGTGATGCCGCACGAGCCTAGATTGCGCTCGTGCAAGGCGGGTTCCATAACGGCCGATAACAGCGGCTGCGACGGGGTCGTCGCACAGAAGTCCCATGCAGAGACATTGAATAATAGCAGCGGAAGTTAGAACACAACACAAGTTATTCAAAGAAGCACTTTATTGATATCGAAACAACGGTTACATTGGGGGCACAAGGCCAAGATTACACTCACTCAAATACGCTCGTCTCACGTTACAAATCACTCAGCTCTCTCTCATCTCTCGATACATATTTGTCGATCCAGCGGAAGCTTCGGAAGGCGATGTCCATACATTATGTCCCGTATAAGTCTTCGAATCCATGCGGCCGCGCGCTTCGAATCGCCAAGGAACTCCGTGCCTCGACGCATCCAAGTGAGCTCCGCGCCACGAGCTTCTACCTGTGTCACGCCCCGATTCCGTCGAATCGATAGTCGTCCCCCGGGCGTGATGCCGTGCGAACCTAATTTGCGATCGCACAAGGCCAAGTCATAAGGTAATCCGAGACACGAGATCTAAGAGAGTACGCAGACAAATTGATACACACAATAAGTAAAGGAAACTTGATCTTTATTGATAATGAACATCTTTTTACAGACTCCGACACAAGACTCATTGCCGCGCGGGCTACAACATGACTCGATTACAAAAGAGTGCCGATGAGATAGCCGTTCCATACATTGCACACATCCCTCAATATACACAAGTACTCCATTGACCTGGATGGGAGGGACGCTGAGTCATTTTCCTTGGACTGTCGAGAGCCTTCAAAATGTGGAGTCGCTGAGAGATAGTCTTCGACGCACGGCCGAAGCTTCAAAAGTCACGAACGTCGCCTTGCTAGTTGGCACGTCCTTCCTGGTTCGCGGGACCTGCAAAGAGCGAGGATCAGCACGAAACACATGTACTGGCGAATGGCTAATTAAATCCAAGCTCTGCATTTGATTCAAGAAGTTTCATAAACATGTTTGCTAGCTATTTCAATGATCTTTCTAACCATCCTGTATGATTTGCATGTTAACATGTTTTGAGGCAAGCAACTAACATGTTCATCTCGTGTCCCGTGCACCTGTTAAGTAGTGATAGGGGTTTAAAGGCCACTGGCAATGTCAAGCCATCGCGGACTATAGCATTCGGTTAGACGACGCCCCTTTCGCGTCGGGTAGCGAGCCCTGTGCGAAAGTGCCCGCATAACTCGCGCCGATGAAGGATTGGCGCTGCTATACTCGTTCCTCCCGGGCCGAACCGGTCCCTTGGCCGAGGCAACCGTTCGAGGAACTTCACCTTGTCGACAAGTTGTCCAATGACCGTTTTCTTTGGAACTTAGTTGATTTACTCATTTTTCCGTATCGTTGCGATAAGCGTTAATAGATTCATTCGTTGGATTGGCATAGACCAAGTGTAATTGCATAGGGAAGCACGTTTTTCATTTCCAAAACCGACAGTTCGATAACAAGTGTTTCGTGAAGTATCGCGCCACGATTTCATTGATTCTATACTATTATGACAAGCATTTATTTTACTTCACATGTTGAGTTTTTTGAAGTAGAGGGACGGGACGAAGGAGGTCAGCCACTCGCCTTAGCTTGCTTCAAGCGAGCGACCGGTTGGCTGCGCTGTCGTCGCCTACGCGATCACCTGCAATCGCATAAGCAACTGATTAGAACACTGTGTATTTCAAGGAATTTCGATATGAATGCGAGCTCGAAAACGCGTCACGAAAAACCCATCGAAAGCATTCACGAAAACGAAAGCCAAAGCCAATTCAAGTGCGGCATGAAAACCAGAGCAACGGGAGGTCTCTCCCGACTCAGCCGCAGAGCCAATCCTCGAGGCGCAACCCGCTGAATATGGGACTTGGTTCCGAAGAAGCCATTCCATAACGTGGAATGGATCTTAATTCAACCGTTCCCGTTCGATCGACTCGGCCGATTCCGACCTATCGGTCCCGACCAAATCGATAGCGACAGTGTTTCTTTCTCGCGCACCCCGTGGACGGAGACGGAGCACGATGTAGGGACGGGGCACTACACCATAACCAACTAATAAAAAGTTTCGTCCTCGAAACTTAAAGATGAAACCTACCTCTACGAGAACAATGAAGGGAATTTATCCTTCATCTCCGATTCAAGCTCCCACGTCGACTCTTCGACCGAGTGGTTCTTCCAGAGGACGCGGACAAGAGGGATCGCTCGATTGCGCAGCAGCTTATCCTTGCGTTCTATGATTCGAACTGGTTCTTCAACGTAGGATAAGTCAGACTTTAGCTCCAGCTGGCCAAAATCTACCACGTGGCTCGGGTCGTGCACGTACTTCCGCAATTGAGAGACATGGAAGACTTTGTGAACACCTTCAAGCGCCGGTGGTAGGGCAATTTTATAGGCCACTGGCGCGACCCGTTCAAGTATTTCGAACGGCCCAACGAATCTCGGACTCAGCTTTCCTTTCGCGCCGAACCGACTAACTCCCCGCATGGGCGACACCTTGAGGAATACGTGATCGCCTACTTGAAACTCGAGTGGTCGACGATGAATGTCCGCGTAACTTTTCTGGCGACTCTGTGCGGTCTTTAATCTTTCCCGAATGAGCTTGACCTTTTCCACAGTCTGTTCTACCAGCTCCGGGCCGAGTATCTGCCGTTCCCCGACTTCATCCCAGCAAATAGGAGATCTGCACTTCCGGCCGTACAAGGCTTCATACGGCGCCATTTGGATGCTGGATTGGTAGCTATTGTTGTATGCAAATTCCGCCAGCGGTAGGTGGACGTCCCAGCTTGATTTGAAGTCGATAGCGCAGAGTCGTAGCATGTCTTCAAGAATCTGGTTGACGCACTCCGTTTGGCCGTCGGTCTGAGGATGGTAAGCTGAGCTGAACTGCAACTTGGTTCCCAGCGCCGACTGAAGGCTACTCCAGAATCGCGACATGAACCGTGAATCCCGATCAGAGACGATGGATACTGGAACTCCGTGCAGCCGTACTATCTCGTCAAGATAAATCTGCGCCAGGCGATCAACGCTCCAAGTAACTTTGATGGCGATAAAGTGCGCTGACTTGGTTAATCGATCGACGATGACCCAGATGGCGTCGTTCCCCCGTGGTGTCTTCGGCAGGCCAACAATAAAATCTATAGTGACATGATTCCATTTCCACTCGGGAATAGCGAGGTTCTGCATCTCCCCGCCCGGTCGCTGATGCTCAGCTTTCACCTGCTGACAGGCCATGCATTGCGACACGAAGAGCGCCACATCTTTCTTCATCCCGTGCCACCAAAAGGTCGTGCGGAGGTCCTTATACATTTTGGTACTGCCTGGATGCAAAGTGTATTTCGCATAGTGCGCCTCCGCCAGGATCTCCTTTCTAAGTTCTGAATCGTCCGGAACGCATAGCCTACCCTTCAATCGAAGCACGCCGGTTTCGTCTTCCGCAAAGTCGGTCGTCCTGCCTGTCGAAATTAGCTCTCGCACTTTCTTCAGGTACGAATCGTCTGTCTGAGCGGTCTTGATCTTATTCAGCAAGCTCGGCTCCAACTGTAACTTTGCCAACTGCACGTTCCGGAATCTGACTCGGAGCTCGATGCCCATCTCTTCAAGGTCGCGTAGCAGTCGAGGGTCGATGGATAACGAGGCAAGGTACTTCTGACTCAAAGTGTCCGCCACAACATTTCCCTTTCCCGGCGTGTAGTCGATAGTCAAGTCGTAATCCTTGATTAGTTCCAGCCAACGCCTTTGCCGCAAGTTCAGCTCCTTCTGCGTGAATAGATACTTGAGGCTCTTGTGATCGGTATAGATCGTGCACGCCACACCATAGAGATAGTGGCGCCACAATTTCAACGCAAACACAATCGCCGCTAACTCCAGGTCGTACGTGGGATAATTTTTCTCGTGCGGCTTTAGCTGTCGGGACGCAAAAGATATCACCTTGTTCCGCTGCATCAGCACGTACCCCAAGCCCTGACCGGACGCGTCGCTAAATATCTGGAAACCCTCAGTCCCTTCTGGAAGTGCGAGTATCGGGACCGAGACGAGCCTCTGCTTCAACTCTTGGAACGCAGCTTCACAGTCGTCTGACCATTCAAAGGCGACTCCTTTCTGGGTGAGGCGAGTCAGAGGCGATGCGATCTTCGCGAAGTCTTTCACGAAGCGTCGGTAGTATCCAGCTAGGCCAAGGAAACTTCGAATCTCGCCGACGGACGCTGGCCGCTTCCAATCGACAACGGCTTCAACTTTCTTTGGGTCGACCGCAATGCCTTCAGCAGAAATGATGTGTCCGAGGAATGCGACGCTGCTAAGCCAGAATTCACATTTGCTTCGCTTCGCGTAGAGTTGATTTTCTCGAAGGGTCTGAAGCGCGGTCCGCAGATGCTCAGTATGCTGCTGCTTATTCTTCGAGTAGACGAGTATATCATCGATAAAGACCACTACGAACTTGTCGAGGAAGGGTCGGAACACCCGATTCATTAAATCCATGAAGGCAGCAGGGGCGTTCGTTAGGCCGAACGGCATTACCAGGAACTCGTAATGGCCGTATCGAGTGCGGAAGGCAGACTTCGGCACATCGTCCGGCTTGATCTTGAGTTGATGATAACCCGAACGCAGATCAATTTTAGAGAACACCGTGGCTCCTTGGAGCTGATCGAACAGATCATCTATGCGGGGCAGGGGATACTTATTCCGGACGGTGGCTTTATTCAGCTCGCGGTAGTCGATACAAAGATGCATAGAGCCGTCCTTCTTCTTGACAAATAGTACGGGCGCTCCCCACGGCAAGACACTGGGTCGGATGAATCCCTTGTCGAGCAATTCCTGTAACTGCACCTTGAGTTCTTTAAGCTCTGCAGGGGCCATTCTGTACGGGGTCTTCGAGATCGGTCGAGTGTCGGGGAAGGTATCGATAGTGAACTCAATCTCTCGATCGGGCGGCATGCCGGGCAACTCGTCCGGGAACACATCGGGGAATTCTGCCACAACGTCGGTCTGACCCACGTTTGCACTATCCTGTCGCATGTCTCGAACGGAAGCCAGATAGCCTTCGCACCCGGAATGCAGCATCCGTCGAGCAGATATCGCAGAGATCACCATGCAGGTCGGCGACGCCTCACCACACGAGTAGCAGAATTCAGGCACTCCCGGTATGCGGAAAGTGACTTTCTTCTCAGCGCAATCTATGGTTGCGTTGCACGGACCGAGCCAATCCATCCCCAGAATGATGTCGTAGTCTTTAATGTCTAAAACTATCGCATCAAGACTGACCTGTTGACCACCTATACAGATGATTTCGTCTCCGCAGACTAAATTCGCAGCTAGTGGTATGCCCGACGGGATATTAACAGTAAGCTCAAGACCGAACGGTGTCAGGGAAAATTTGTGTTCGGCGACGAAGTTCGCCGATATGAAACTATGCGTGGCACCTGAATCAAACAATACACGAGCAGGTTTATTATTGAATTGCAGTATACCTGTCACAACTGTGTCAGATGCGAACACTTCGTCTCGGGTCATGGCGTAGACACGGCCCTGAGCATTGGGGCGACGGTCTTGGCCATTCTGTGGTGCGGTCGGTGGAGCCCGAGGTGCTTGGCCTCGGTTTTGTTGATGTTGTGGGCGCTGGCTCGACGTAGCTTCCGGACAGTCCCTGACGAGATGATCTCTTTTGCCGTATGCGAAACAGACTCTGTTCTTAAGTCGGCAATCGGTGTCCAGGTGCCCGTCCTTGTGGCAGAAATTGCAGACCATCCGTTCCTTCGTCTGGTTGCCGCGATGTTGACGCTTATGTGCGTTGTTGCCTCCCGCATAACTATGGCGTTTGTTATTAGAGTTAACAGCGCCGGTAGTAGTAGGAGGATACTCGGACTCCAGACGGATGGCGTGGTTGAGTGCCTCGCCCACAGTTTTGTATTCCGGCACCGAGACATGTGCACGGATAGTGGAACGCAGGCCCACTACGAATCGCTTTGCTCGGCTTGCAGTAGTAGGTAGATAGTCACCAGCGAACTTGGCCAGTTTGTTGAATTTGGCCGCATATTGTCGTACAGTCATATTCCCTTGCGTCAGCTGCATGAACTCGTTCTCCTTTTCCTGTCGCACGGCTGCAGAAAGATATTCGTTCTCGAACGCATTTCTGAATGTCGCCCATGAGATCGCCGCTGTCTCGTCTTCACGTCGAATAGCCCGCTTCTGCACAGCCCACCAATCGTGCGCGTTCATTCGAAGTAATAGTTGAGCACACGCGACTTTCTTCGGGTCCTCGACATCCAGAAGCTCGAACTTGTCTTCCAGCTCCTCCAACCAGTCGATCGCCACCGCGGGATCTTCTGTGCCGTTGAAGGAAGTACGGCAGCTTTTAGTGAACTTTGACACGTCGAAGTTGGAACTTCTCGGTGCTGCAGGTGAGAGCACGGGCGCCTCTGATTCGGCTTCGTTGGATCGAACCGCAGGCTGGGTCACGGCAGGTGTCATCGTTGTGTTGTTGTTGCCGACGACCGACTGTACGATCTGCTGGAGGGTATTCAGCTGCTGCTGCTGCAGCTTGAATTGAGCCTCGAACCGACTCTCAAATTGAGCCTGACGAGCCTCTGCTTGCTGACGATGGAGCTCGTTTTGACGTTGCTGCATTTCAAGCATTTGCAGCATACGTTGCATCGGGTCGCCGGAAGATCCGGCTACAGTAGGCGTCATTCCTGTTGGGTTAACGGAATGCTCGGGCCTAGAAGCACTCGAGCCGCTCGAAGCGCTCGTCTCGTCTTCCGCCTGAGCTCCCGTAACTGCAGGGAAAAAGGAAGGCAACTCTCGTTAGTTTCAGAAAATGTCCTGGGTTCAGCGTATGGAACAACTCTTCTCATCGACACGAGGTCAACGGTCGGAGACTAGAATTCGACACGAGAGGCCAAGGACGTAAAGCCGTGCTCTGATACCATTATGTCACGCCCCGATTCCGTCGAATCGATAGTCGTCCCCCGGGCGTGATGCCGTGCGAACCTAATTTGCGATCGCACAAGGCCAAGTCATAAGGTAATCCGAGACACGAGATCTAAGAGAGTACGCAGACAAATTGATACACACAATAAGTAAAGGAAACTTGATCTTTATTGATAATGAACATCTTTTTACAGACTCCGACACAAGACTCATTGCCGCGCGGGCTACAACATGACTCGATTACAAAAGAGTGCCGATGAGATAGCCGTTCCATACATTGCACACATCCCTCAATATACACAAGTACTCCATTGACCTGGATGGGAGGGACGCTGAGTCATTTTCCTTGGACTGTCGAGAGCCTTCAAAATGTGGAGTCGCTGAGAGATAGTCTTCGACGCACGGCCGAAGCTTCAAAAGTCACGAACGTCGCCTTGCTAGTTGGCACGTCCTTCCTGGTTCGCGGGACCTACAAAGAGCGAGGATCAGCACGAAACACATGTACTGGCGAATGGCTAATTAAATCCAAGCTCTGCATTTGATTCAAGAAGTTTCATAAACATGTTTGCTAGCTATTTCAATGATCTTTCTAACCATCCTGTATGATTTGCATGTTAACATGTTTTGAGGCAAGCAACTAACATGTTCATCTCGTGTCCCATGCACCTGTTAAGTAGTGATAGGGGTTTAAAGGCCACTGGCAATGTCAAGCCATCGCGGACTATAGCATTCGGTTAGACGACGCCCCTTTCGCGTCGGATAGCGAGCCCTGTGCGAAAGTGCCCGCATAACTCGCGTCGATGAAGGGTTGGCGCTGCTATACTCGTTCCTCCCGGGCCGAACCGGTCCCTTGGCCGAGGCAACCGTTCGAGGAACTTCACCTTGTCGACAAGTTGTCCAATGACCGTTTTCTTTGGAACTTAGTTGATTTACTCATTTTTCCGTATCGTTGCGATAAGCGTTAATAGATTCATTCGTTGGATTGGCATAGACCAAGTGTAATTGCATAGGGAAGCACGTTTTTCATTTCCAAAACCGACAGTTCGATAACAAGTGTTTCGTGAAGTATCGCGCCACGATTTTATTGATTCTATACTATTATGACAAGCATTTATTTTACTTCACATGTTGAGTTTTTGAAGTAGAGGGACGGGACGAAGGAGGTCAGCCACTCGCCTTAGCTTGCTTCAAGCGAGCGACCGGTTGGCTGCGCTGTCGTCGCCTACGCGATCACCTGCAATCGCATAAGCAACTGATTAGAACACTGTGTATTTCAAGGAATTTCGATATGAATGCGAGCTCGAAAATGCGTCACAAAAAACCCATCGAAAGCATTCACGAAAACGAAAGCCAAAGCCAATTCAAGTGCGGCATGAAAACCAGAGCAACGGGAGGTCTCTCCCGACTCAGCCGCAGAGCCAATCCTCGAGGCGCAACCCGCTGAATATGGGACTTGGTTCCGAAGAAGCCATTCCATAACGTGGAATGGATCTTAATTCAACCGTTCCCGTTCGATCGACTCGGCCGATTCCGACCTATCGGTCCCGACCAAATCGATAGCGACAGTGTTCCTTTCTCGCGCACCCCGTGGACGGAGACGGGGTACGATGTAGGGACGGGGCACTACAACCTGTGCCTGCACATAAACACTGTGTGGATGTCAGTACTCAACTGTACTGGTGGAGTGAGCTCCTCGCCCACCCATACAAAACCGACACGTTTATTTACTTTGTGCAATACAAGCCCCTTTACGATTGTCTTTCTAGTCTTGCCTTAGGATCGATTTTAGAACCGACGCTCGGCCTATTTAGTGTCTTTAGACCATCTCCGTGCCTTGCACTAATAACGTACTCATACTTTGTCTCTAGACCTTTCTCGTGCTTGCATTGTTAACGTACCGACTCATAGTTGTCTTTCGTACCATCCTCTTGGACGTAACGACTAGGTCGTGTCAAATACTTGCTCGTGCCTCAAACATCGAGGCCGTGCCTCGTATAACCTGACTTATCCAAACTCGCCTTATGGCCCTTCTCGACTTAACGCGCAACGACTAACCGACTTGTGGAACCGGTGTTGAGAACTCAAGTACGATGCCATATCTCGTGCCGAAGCATGTGTCTTTTACGTATAGCCGAATCGTAGGCTTTATAACACTTTAGGTGCAACCGAGCACACATTAAACCATTCAACGCATACCGTGCTTACACTTCCTTTGTTATGACCGACACCGTGCATGCGGATTCGCCGCGTAGCACGTATTTTTCTATATGAAATGCCACTGGCATGACAAGCCATCGCGGACATAGCTCGGGTAGGCGGCGGGTCCTTCGATGCAAGGTAGCTAGCCCCATGGAAAGCCTCCGACTTCCTACGCAATAAAAACATGCGCTGCTATAACGTCTACCCCCTAGGATGACTGGGCCCGGTGCCCCGGCGTATAACCAGTCTAGGCAGAAATCCTTGTCGACAAGGTATCCAATGACCACGCACCTACGGAACATCTAGACTCACGTAAATGCATGGCCTAATTTGTTGTTACGACTGGAACTATACTTAGCAACTCGTGCTCTGAACCACCCTTTGCATTACGTGCATCGGGACCGCGAGACTCCCAACCGAGGGACCGTCTCGAACTTCTTAACGTGGATAGGAACGCGAGACTCCCAACCGAGGGACCGCCTCGAAACACTTTAACGTGGATAGGAACGCGAGACTCCCAACCGAGGGAACGCCTCGAAACACCTTAACGTGGATAGGAACGCGAGACTCCCAACCGAGGGAACGCCTCGAAACACCTTAACGTGGATAGGAACGCGAGACTCCCAACCGAGGGAACGCCTCGAACTTCTTTGATCTTGAGGGAACGACTACTACGTAGCCTTCCAACATAACTTGAACATAACGTGTTCCCTAAGTGCCATGGACCGTGGCTAACTTTACATCCTGCCAACCGTGGCTCGTGCCTTTAACTGACTTCTGTCTTACGCGATGCTATCGCCCAAGTCATATGTTATATGACGGCCCGTGAGATCGTGGGACTATTCGACTTGACAACCGCAGAAAGAGCAGGACGGCACTTGGAATGACTTAGGTCGATCGGCATAACTTTGCCTAACTTACTCAAGCCTACAACTTAACCCAAGGGACGAGCCAAGTCTATGCCAAGCCTTGTGCAGTGAAAACGTGCATGCTTTATACAGCATTTACGCGGGCGACGCCTATTCACTTAGGCTAACTCATCGTTTGTGTCGAATACCAACTTTCCTTCTCCCAAGCCACGGGACGAAGGATCGAGTGTCGTTTCAAAAGCACGCTGAGCCGACTTCTATTGAGACCGTGGGACCATTTTCCATGTTCTAAGACATTCCGACGGGTCGGGATTATTCCCTTTAGCTATGTGCGTTCGTAGCTTTTACATTAGCCTACTTGTGCAAGTTGAAAACACATGAATTATTATGTGAAGGCTAAGATGAGGTAAGTTCACCGAAACTCCCCCACCTGAACGATGTCTTCGAGTCGCCGATTGTAAGGCCAAGTCCGAACGCCGTCGGCGTTTCGATTCCTCCGATTGATTTTGCGGGACGGGGCACTACAATTAACGGGTTGGGTTATCCGGAAGTAAGGACGAGAGAGAGAGAAATCCAATTGGAGATCGACGCCATCCGTGGTCTTCTTCTCGAGTAAAACCCTAACCCTAAGTTTTGAACCTGGTTGCTGGTTATGGGTTAACGGGTCCGGTGTCTATCCCCTTCGCTTTCTCCTTTCGGCGTTTGTTTCCGGCAGGGATTCCAGTAAGTGGTTTTTTTTTATTGATTGATTTGTGATAGAAATGGGCCTCTTTTCTATCTATATATGTTGCACGGACACGACACGATTCGGACACGATGATACAGAAACGGTTCCAATTTGTGTATTATGCAGTGTCTACGTCGTGTCGAACATGATGGGTTTGGATGACTACTGAAACAGTGGGTATTCCTACAAAATATTTCGTGTCGAACATGATGGGTTTGCTAAATCTATGGCTTTTCTAGTTATTATGTAGTTGATTGATTAACCAATGTTAATCATACGCTAAACTTTTGTTGTGAGTTGAAGAATTGGAACTATATATTACTAGTGTCATGGCACACGCAATACGTGTGCAACGCGTTTAACAATTGTTCATACCATTTTATGTAGCAAAGACAACACAAAACCCATCTTATTTTAAAAGATAACAAAAATTATAATATCTTCTAATTTATATTGATGTAATGTAAAATTTATTCGTTCTTTTTTTTTTCTGTTTGGTTTAGAACCTTGCATTTTTTGGGGGGTTTTCAAGAGGAGACAAATCTTCGTATTGTTTGGGAATTATTTTTGTTGTATTATGTAATAAAATTAAGAATTAAATTTTTTATTCCAATCTATAATTTAAAATCTTATCATTTTCAAAATTAGTAAGTAATGTAATTAAAGCTATAATTTTAATCCAATCTTATCTACAATTTAAAATAGAATAAAATTTATAATCTATTCTAAGTTAAATTGATGTAATCTAAAATTATATGTACATCTTCATCTTAGAATTTAAAATATAAAAAAAAATATTAGGTACAGTTGGATGAAAGAAAAAAAAACTTATTTTTAATATTTATAAATTTTAATATTATTATTTTGTTTTGTTGAACGTTTCATTCTCTTTGGTTTCCAAAAGGACACAAATCATTGTATTGTTTGGAAAAAATTTATTTTTTTGTATTATGTAATCAAATTAATAATTAAATTTTTGATTCCAGTCGAATTTAAAATTTAAATTTTATCATAAAATTTATACTGTAAAGTAATTAAATCTATAATTTGAATTGAATCTTATCTACAATTTAAATAGAACAAAATTTATGATATATTCTAATTTAAATTGATGTAAAATAAAATTATCTTTATATCTTCATAATAGAAGTAAAAGTAGAAAAACAAATATTAGGTACGCATGAATATTCAATGGAAGAAAGCTTATTTATAATTTTGTTAAATTTTATTAGTTTTATATTTCTATTTGATGAATTAATATTGCATTTTCATTGGTTTTCAAATGCTGCTTAATCTCCCAAAAGTGTTAGAAAAATGATAAAAAATCCTACAAATTTCCATGCATTTTAAAAGTACCAATGACTCATTATTCATGTTTCTATTACTTACCCACAAAAATATTTGACAATGGCATTATAACAAAAACAAAAAAATGGACAAATTTTGATTGGAAAAAAGGAATTAGTATATTAAAGAAGAATTTTAAATACCTTTTCGAGCTCTTTAATTCTTGCCGCTATCTCATCCTTCAAAATTTATATATGCAGTTGATCTCCTCCGCTTCCTCTATCTGCACCTATGAATTTTACAAAATAATAAATTCAGATGATGTGTCTTATAAATTTTTTTAGTCCTTGAACATCAAAAATACTGACTGATGTTTATAAAAATAGTATACAAAATAATAAATTAAGATGATTAAATAAATATTATTTAACTATGTAATCATAAATTCCAGAAACGGTATCGGTCGACTATAAGAGAACATAAATGCCAATCTCAAATCATCACAACATAAGATAACAAATAAGGTAACAAAAATTTTACCGACCGTGTTCTGGTGCTGGTTCAAGGGAGAAAATGGAAGGAACCGTCCATACAGACTATGCCTCCACAAATTTTACATTAGTATCATATAACAAAATTTTATCTAAATGAAGAAAGGTTGGTAGTAATAGAGAAGAGTGGGGGCACGAAAATAGGAGTAGCAGTTTTGTTGAGTTTGTTAATGGATGGAGATGGAGGAGTAGGGTATCTAAGAATTTGAATTTGGAAGTTAATATCTCTATTGAAGGTAAATGACATTAATATCCTTCAATAAATATAAACTTATCTAAAGATCTATATAGCAGCTATATAATCCAAATACCCCTGGTATTTGGATTATATAATAGTATAGATATAGATATAGATTTTTCCCTTAAAAAAACATAATTTTAAGTTTAGGCATTAATGTTATTTAGTTTTAAAAAGCTTTTGTTTATATGAAGAGTCCTCCAATTAAAGTCTAAATGACGTCCAAAAATTTGAAAAGATAGGAAAAAAGAGATACCTGGAATAAAATGAAAAATAAAAATAGATTAGAAGGGTCTCTACTGTCACATGGTCTTTTTTTTGATTCATTCATCAATAAGCAGTAGAAAGAAAATTTAAAAAAATAAATATTGACTTGTTTGTGGAATAAAAATATAATTGCAGACATATAATTCTTTTCCTCAATTTTTTCCACACTATCACATTTTTCCCCTTCATTTCGCCCCCATTTTCAAAAAGTATGTTCATGTTGATAGTTTTTACACTTTTTTCTTTTTTTGGGTGTCCGTCCGTTTGAAGAACTGGTGTCGCTACCCAAGTCAAAGTTAAAAAAAAATAGCAAGCAAGAATACATTCAATTGCAAGTACATTGTTTTTTCACAACATATATAATCTCGTACATATTACAACTTCTCTTCTTATCATGCTATATTATAAATTGACATTTGTTGTTATAAATTGACATTTGATGTCAACAGAAACTTTGATTTTGTGTTTGGACATTCATGGTAAAAATATATTAGAAGACATACCTTTCCTTCACTACTTGGTTGATTTTGGACGGTGATGAAGTTTCGGTCAGTCGAGCGGTGAGACTGCTGGAGATCCATTATTGCAGATGGTTCCCATATGTTGTGGAGGTAGGTCTTGACGGCTATGAACATCCTTCCATTTCCGAGAAGGATGTAGCGGAGGAGGAGTAATAGAGATTTACATTTTTTTTTTTTCCAGACGGAAGAACTTACGATGGTGTAGATGGTGTCGGTTACGTGAAACAATGAGAGAAGTAGAGAGGAAATAAGGTTGTGCATCCTTAAAGATAGGAATAGATGGATACAGTAACTTCAAATTCAAAAAAAAGGATTTTAAATTACATTTTTATCCTTGGATAAATATAATGTCATTTCTAATAAAATAACTAAACTATATAATCCAAATACCCCTGGTATTTGGATTATATAATAGTATAGATTTCATCATTTCACACTATTGCAATTGGAACAGTTTAAGTCGAAGGTTAAATTGACCATGGTATCTTTGCTAAGTTGATTTGCCAAGAAGGCTAGTACTTGGTTATATCAGTTATATCCACCCTAGGAAGCATATGGGCACTCGGACAATCGGTGGCATTTCCGTTTCACTTCGTGTCGTGCACATATCAGACACACCAAAAGAAATGCCATGCCTCTGTCGTCTGTATCATGTTGTTATATCCGGGTCCTTGCAACATAGGATCCACGAAATGGTAGATCTAGGTTCCTGACGTGTTTGGAGATCACGCGTCCTGGTTGGCCAGATTGTGTATGTGTAACGAGATTTTTGGGGGTGGGTCTAGGGGTAGCAATATTCGGTTTTCAAACCGAAACCGACCCGACCTGACCCGACCCGAAATAGCAGTTCGGGTCGGTTATATATTAAACGGGTCGGTTTTCGGTTTCCAAAACCAAAAACCGATTATATTCGGTTCGGGTTGCGGTTTCAGCAAACGGTTGCTGACCCGACCCGAAAAACGATTATATATATAAATATATATGTGGAATTATACTTTTACCCCTCCTTCCATATATGTACATATATACCAAAAAAAAAAAAAAAAAAACCCTAACTCTCTTTCCTTTTCCTCTCGGTTCCAGGCTCCAGCGGCGCTTAGGGCTTCCTCGCGGGGGCGACGCTTAGGGCTTCCTCGCGGGGCCGGCGCTTGGGGATTCCTCGCGACGGGGTACAACGCTCAGGGCTTCCGGCTTCCTTGCGATGGGGGGGGCGCTTAGGACTTCCGGCTACATGGCGATGGGGGTGATGCTATAGGGCTTCCGGCTACATGGCAGTGAGTCCCCTCCCCTCCCCACCCCTATTTCTTCTTGATCTCGAATTATCGATGGCATTCAGTTGATTGTTTGCTAAGAAATTAGTTGGACTCGGATCGAAAGTTCTTTCCTGACATGATCTAGAGTTAGTATTTTTGCTAGTTTCCTAGTTTTGTTCTGAGCCACCCATACTCTCTTGTTTGAACATTTCGAGTTAGTATAATTTGTTTTGGTATAGTTTGATGAGCAGCATCAAATGGGAGGACCTTCCGGCAGCATCAAATGTTGTTTTGGTATAATTTGATGAGGTTGAGGTTTTGTTTTGACAGATTCAAAACATTTGAAAACCGAACCGACCGACACCGAAAATTTTGTTTCGGATCGGTTTGGTTAGGTTTGTTTAAATTCGGTTCGGTTTTCGGTTTTTCAAAAATCGGTTTGCGGTTTAATCGGTTCTTAGGTATTCGGTTCGGTTTGACCCGAACCGAACCGTTGCTCACCCCTAGGTGGGTCTGGGGTGGGGGGCGGTTATCATTAGCAATGTAGGTACCAGCCACCACTTGGTGGAACGAGAGGATAAGTGGTGCGAGAGGTGGGTTTTAAACATAAAACCGTTCCCTTTCTCTTTTCCTTTAAAAATTCTATCCTTAGGATTGACAGTCATTGACAAGCAATGCAATAAAGTGATGGGAAGTATGTAAGGATGTTCCTTTATTCAGTGCAAAGGTTACAGTGTTCCCTACAATTTATCCTTCTAATTTTTATGGTTGGTTAATTGGGTAACTCTTTTATGTACGGTTCCTCACATTCCCTATTATTTTTCTTTCACTTTGAGTGTACACTTATTTTGATATTGCGTCATACTGCAACACTTGCACTAGGATTTTACGGACTTGCATCAGCTGATATATAATGTACATGTTTCCTATTTGCAGGTATGCATTTTCTTGTAGTACCTCGTCTTACAAGCTATTTCAATCATTATAGAACCTAAAGGGAGAACTTCATCCAGCCGAATAGTATATGAACACTAAGATCTATATCTAAATTTTGAAGAAGTATAGCAGCCCATGGGTAACTTGTGGAATGTACAGCCTCTTTCTTCCTGTTTCTACCAAGAGATTGTGTACCACTATGAAACATTTTACAAGAGAACACCAAGTCGTATCTGGTTTCAGCACATTGTTCAGAAGTTCTATGAAGGCAGAGTTCAAGGGCCATCGGAAGGCACTGACCATTTTAGATTTCTTAAACCCTAAAGCTGGTAAAGTTGGTGAAAATGGTTGCCATCATCGCCTCATTCAGGGGTGCATGCAGGATCTACTGGAAATTGGTCTGCAAAAGTCCTCTCAACTTGTAAGTGGCACCGCGGACAGTAAATCCATAGAGCTAACTGAGGCTAATTCAGGTGATAATTCTCATGGCGATGTTTCTACATCTAGGAGGACGAGCATTCTCTGGAAGAAGAATCAACTCTTGCAGTTTGAGGAATTACACAAGAGAGGGATTAGTCCGGATCCTACTACTCTTTCATGTATCATTAGTTCATGTGGAGCTAAAGGCGCTCTATATGCAGGGGAGCAGTTTCATGCTCTCTCTGTGAAAAATGGATCTTATGACTCTATTCTTATTGGTAGCTCATTGATCAGTCTTTATTCAAAATGTGGGAATTTAGACAGTGCATATCAAGTTTTCGAGGAGATGCCTGTCAGGAACACCATCTCTTGGACTGCAGTTATCGCAGGTTATGCTCAGCACTGGCAGTTCAGGACATGTTTAAATCTATTTAATTTAATGAGACGGACAAAGTTGAAACCGAACGATTTCACATGTGCAAGCCTTCTGAGTGCGTGCACCAACTTTGCTTCACTAGGTATCGGGAGAAGCTTTCACTCTCTCGAAATAAGAATGGGTTATAACTCATACATGCATATTCTGAATGCGCTGATATCAATGTATGCCAAGTGTGGAGGCATCGAAGAAGCACGCTATGTATTCAAGCAAATGCCCTGCAAAGATTTGATTTCATGGAACTCGATGATTTTTGGGTATGCACAGTATGGGGTTGCTGACCAGTCTTTGAACTTGCTGCAAGAGATGGACGGACATAACATTGTGCCCGATGCCATCACTTTCCTTGGAGTTCTTTCCTCATGTCGACATGCTGGCCTTGTTGAACAAGGGCACCATTGCTTCAATTTAATGATTGAGCGTGGTATAGAACCAGAACTAGATCACTACTCGTGCATTGTTGACCTCCTAGGTCGTGCTGGCTTACTTACAGAAGCACTGAACTTCATAGAGAAAATGCCCATCGCTCCAAATGCTGTTATCTGGGGCTCCTTACTTTCGTCTTGCCGGGTTCATAGAAATTATTGGATAGGGATACATGCTGCAGAGAAACGGCCTCTGTTAGAACCGGGTTGTGCTGCAACCTATGTGCAACTAGCAAATCTGTACGCTAATGTTGAGTGTTGGAGTCATGTAGCAAAGGTTAGAAAGTTGATGAAAGAGAGAGGGGTCAAGACAACCACCGGATACAGCTGGATTGAAATCGGTTACGAGGTCTATAGGTTTAAAGCAGAAGACAGATCAAATACCCAAGTTAGTGAGATACTCACTGTACTGGATTCTTTGTCAGATCACATGAAAATGATTAGTTGTAACTGATTCATTTTGTAACATGTATCACAATCAGATTTTAACCAATCCTCTTAACATGCCTTGTCTGGGACCTCTTTGCAGTCATCGAATGCTATCTCACATGCATATCTCAGGTTTGGTTCCGATCCCAATTGTTTAATGTCTTTTAGACAAGGTTTAATCTCGATGATACGGTGGTATTTTCTACGTAGTAAATTATTTTCATGTATGGTCCTCTACCTTATATCGCAGGTTTAGTTGCAGTCTCAAATGTTAACATTAAAGTTTACTTGTTCAAAGCTTTTTAAGGTTTTTATTGCAGTAGCATAAGTTCAAGTTGAGATGCCCACTTCTCAACAGATTTAATTTTTAAAAGTATCAAAAGGGATATTTTATCCCTGTTGTTTAATAGTGTGGTATTTTTCTTTTGAAGTTTTTGTAGGCCTTGAATTATAAAAGATGTAATGCTATGACTCCAAAGTCCCAAAACAGTGTGATTCAACTGCAACTCCAATGTGCGACCTGTTGGTTTATTCTGTATATTCTTATTGTGGGACCAATTTGTTTGAATTCATCCTTTAATTCACAGAACTTGAAATAAGCTTAAGCCATAGCATTCTTGATTGTTAACATGATTACGTATGTTTATACATTCCTGTTAATTCACAATTCTACATCCCGAGTTGTAAGTCGTGCCTGGTGGTTCTAGGCATAAGAACTATGGTTTTCCTAGGTAGATCTCTACTTGAACTTTGATCTCTCCTCTTCTTCTTCCGGTAGGTTAAAACATTTAGATACCAAAAACTTTCAGAATGATCTGGCATTGTAGTTGAAACTTTATTATATGTAGAGCAATTAATTTTTGGTATGTTCAGTTCTATATTATTCCACTTATCTGACCCCAAAACTTGGAATAAAGGCTTCATTGTTGTATATTCAGCTTATAGGTCTGCTGACAAGGTCATCGGACCCAATGAAAGAAAACAATCCATGTAGTGGAAGAAAATTATCCGTATAACTGGCTTTCATAGGTTTATGATAGGGAGTTTTTGTGCTTTATTGTTGTTTTTTTTTCTTCTTCATATGAGAAGTGGCTTTTATTGTTGTTTCAGCTTCTAGATGGTAAGAGTGGTGTGTCTGGCTGCTCAACAATATCGCAAAATGTGGGCATTCGATTCAAGTATGCAACGAAGGTTCCTCAGTAACAGGCAGATTTGGCTACAAGGTATTAGAAATATCAATATGCAGTGTCTGAGACCCTCATCAGCAGGCAAACCTATAGGCTCGAGAGTCCTAAACTTAGATGTTGAAGCAATTGTTGTGATGAAGTCATGGAATAAGAAGATGGTTGCTTCTTAAAGAGCATAGCTATCATGTATCTGAATATATAGGGATTCTTTAGCATCTGGATTTGATAATAATGTCATGTTTACATATGTGTGTGTGTGTGTGTGTGTGTGTATGGTTTATTACTTAACGCAACTGAAGCCATCTTTTCGTTTTGGCTTTGTATTCTGGTGTTTGTCATCCAAAGCTTGTGACAGATTCATGGATCATTAGTTACTATCCTTGTCTTAAAAAAAAAACTTCCGAGCAATCAAAGTTCCTCTCTTTGTTGAACTAAACTCCCATAACCAACCACTGATCCACCGGTGTCCAGGAACTTATTGGAGTTATCATCGATTTGATCACTGGACTCGGGGACTTCTCGGACACAAACATGAGTAGATACAATCCCTTCATGAATAAAAATTAATATCAATCACCTTGCTTCCTCTAATTGAAAACCGCAGAAAACCAGTTATAAATCACAGAACCGATCGACAAGACCTCGTGAGCAATGAACCATCATAGGTTTAGTTGCAGTCTCGAATGCTAAAACCAAAGGTTACATGTTAGAAGCTTTAAAATATTTATTGAAGTAGCACAAGTTCAATCGAGACAGTTGCCCACTTCTCAACAGAGTCGATTAAGAAAAGTATCAAAACATCTTTGTTACAACAATTCAAGATTGGCATTCTTTTCCAATGGTCTTGGCCTTGCAAGTTGCAATAAACAAGCTAAGAGTCTCTACAGACCGTTTCCATTTCCAAGTCCTCGCATGCAAAGACTGGTAAGAGTCATTGTCTCCCGGAATTCCTACCTTATTCGCATTGAATCTACGTTGGCACTCCCACCGCACCAGTAGGAACTGGACCATATCATTGAGGTTCATCATCATCCAGGAACTGGACCGAAATCTTTTGGTTGCGTCGCCTTTTGGATCCATTTGAAAAGATATTGAGTTGAAACCCCCATCCAGGATGTTAAAGAACAGGATCCAAGATTTGATGTTTGCGTTCAGCCTACTAATGAAGCAAAGCTACCGAAGCAATATTCTCAGTAGTTTCATCATGTACACAGCTAATGACCAAAGGGCAAGACCAGCAGAGATGTAGAGCAAAAGCACACCGAGAGCAACTATAACATTGTAACCTGCCAGACTGCACAGTTCAAAGAGGCAAAACACACTATTAAACATGTTACTGACCATTATGTGGCATGCTGGCAAAGTACAATATTGAACATGTTATTGTCGCATGAGGATTTAGGGAGTGGCTTGTAAACCTGTTGTCTCTCGTAGCAACAAGAATAGTTAGGGCGATCATTTGTGTTGCGGTTTTCCACTTTCCCAAGCTATTTACAGCCACTGCCTGCTATCAGAATTCACCATCAAGTGCAGGAATTTATGGGTAAGCAATGGACTGGAAAGTTGATAATAAGAAATGAATATAGTAGTAGTTAAAATAGGATGAATTGATTTGACCTCCACAAGTTTTCTATTCTGAGACGCAGCCCACTCTCGAACTGCTGACATAGTAATCTACAAAGAGACAAAAATTGCAGGTTTAGTTCTGATCACTCATCGACAGTGGTGCGGGTGGATGGGGTAAGTTAATAAGCAAGGCAGTAAAAGGCCTTTTTTTTTAGTTTAATTGGAAAATCCATTCATTTTTTAAATCGGCAGGACCAAAATCCACCTGCTGCTCACATTACTATGGCTTCTTACTGTGTTCATATGTCATTGTCACAATATAATAACAAAGCGCAACTACTACTACAAAAGAAAAGGTGTTAATGTAAGGAAATCTATCTTCATATCTTTGTTTAAGAGTTGCATATTCTTAATTCTAACGAAATATATACTGAGCTTTGTACATCTATGATCTAGATCAAAGGTACTCTTTTATAGTAATTACTGGAGGTGAAACAATTAGCAAGGTTTTTTGCCTTACTATTGAAGGGGATATGAACCATCTCTAAGCATTTAAATTTTATAAATTACAATATTTCATTTTCATGAGAACTGTCCACAACACATTCCAACAATATTTGGTTGAGATCCATACAAAATATGACATAGTGGGACAGCAACCGGGACATGTAACATAATCCCACTCTCTATAATAACATTCGTGTATTTTTATGACCACGTCCACCAAGTCCAAGAGAACGAATAATTAGCAGAAAAAGATCAGAGTGAAATGACCTCATATGAGGAAATATGGAGAAACAGTTTATTGTTGTAAATAGTGGAACTTTGGAAGAAAGAAGCTACTTCAAAGCATATATAGGCTGAGAAAAGTCTTAATGAGAAGCATATATAGGATAAGACACTTCTTAATGAGAACAAAACTTTTATGTTTTTCTTCAAACAAAATTATGAAGGCATGAACAGACAAATGTGCTGTGACACAGAACTAGGATAAGGGACAAAAACCAAGAACGAAAGGGTGTTGTGCTTTTTATGCTCGAGGAAGAAGTCTATCCATAACTTGTAATAGTGCATGAAAATGGAGTGAGATATTACCATCAGATACCACATGCATAGAAAAGTTTTTTACATGACATACATCAAAGGAAAAAAGAAGAGCTCGCAATATCAATGACACTTATGGGAACTTCATGTTAGATAAAAAAAACTATACATAATGAATTTGGAGAAAACAAGAATAGCAGGATAGTGTCATATTCTTACACATGATGGGAACATTGTAAAGTTTTTAACCTTATAACAACAATTAAAGGGCCATATATGTTCCCATACGCAAATCAGAGAATTAGGTGGATGAAACTATACAAGGATGGGCATCTAGGACGTTCAGGCAAAGGTCCAAAAAAAAAAAAAAAGGATGCTCTCAAAGCACTTGCTATGGTTTTAAATTTGGAGTAATATTTTTTTTTGGGTAATTTATGAGAGGGAAATTAGTTTTCTTCAAAGTGATTCGCAATGGTATGGCTGTTGGGAATATAGTTAACTTTCTAAAGAAATGGCAAACAATGACTGCCATCGAGAGGGAAAGATTGTCAAGGAAATGGTGGCTTTTTGACAAAGAGAAGGGAGGTGAAACTAATAGAGTATATGGGAGGAATTTTCAGAAAGGACCAAGTCAAGAAAACTCAAATTGCATTTGTGTCATAGTTCGGTATCAGGCATAAGGAAATATCTATAATAATTTCAAAAATGTTCATCTTAACATCATATCATAAACTAGGACAAAGCGGTTTTATAGCCCAAAATTATGAAAAATTGGGCACTGGAGAAAGCTGGACATAATTGTCTCAAGGAGTTAAGGAAATGTATTGAACGCACAAATAACTAGTAACTGTTTCCATTACCTGCAAGTACAACTGCATATGTTATCAGCACAATCCTGGTGTCATCAGAATTCTTAATTGACCGTTCATTTGGGATAGAATTTGGAGATAAATGAGAAATGTCAATAAGTGTTTATAAACTAGAATATCTAAATAATATGAAAGGGTCCCTGAGAGCTATCTTGTAGATGTCTCCATCGTTTACAACACCGATTAGATCGGATCTTTTGTATTACTATCCTCTTTTTCTTCTAGGCTCAACTTCATCTATCGTAGCATTATCCACCAAATTTAAACCATCTTTTGGTCACTTACTATCACTATAGATTATATTCCAGAAGTCCCTTGGTAACAATAAAAAAAACAATGCTCTTTCGCTTCAGTCCCTTCTAAATATTAAAAAACAATGCTCTTTCACCTTTAGTCCCTTCTTGACATTACCACACACACACAAAAATCTTGCACTTTTCTCTATAATCCAAATAATTGAACAAGTCTTGGAGTTTCATTGGCTTACTTAGTTCATTTTCATTTAGACTTACGTATGTGCTCACCTCTCTGCCAATGATAGTAATTGAAGGTGCTGTCAGCAGCCAAGGAACTTCTCCATACATAGCGACTTTCAAAGGTTTTGTGCACAACAATACCAAAGTAGCAGCAACCATAAGCTGCATTTGTCGACATAGGAAATAAAATTTGGACTGTTAAGAAGATTAACTTGTAATGTGAACACATTCTGGAAATCAAGCATACAATAGCATCACAAATGAAGGGGAAAAAAAACCTTATCGGCCACAGGATCCAAAAATGCTCCAAATACGGTTCCTAGTTGCATCTGAAACATAAAGGTAATACTAGCTTATCACTATTAGCAGTTTACGAACTGGATGTACTTTATATCTAACTCACCTTTCGAGCAATATAACCATCAAGCCAGTCTGTAATTGCAGCGACTATAAAGATGCCCGTTGTTGCAGTTGTTGCCCACCAACCATTCATGTGATAAGCTATTGAGAAAACTAAATATGTTAGCCCCGCAATATATACTTTACTAGCTATATATAAAGAATACGAAAATGCAACCCACGGTGCATACACAACAAATGTCAATACCAACATTCAGACAAAACAGCAGTGAGAGGAGAAATCTCTTTCGCAAACTAGTCATAATCACTAACTTGTGATTAATGCACACGGGCAAACCTCTCACACTTTGACATGAACTATATATGTTTATCTTTGTCAACATAAATATATTATAAACCTAAAACATATATCCATATGTTATTGATTTATTATGTTATTGATTTATTTTATGTTTTTGAGACAAAGGATGGGATCCCATTCATAATAGTTCAATAGATTTAGCATTACAAAATAACAACTATGAACCAAATAATAATTAGATACAAGAACACAACTACACTAAGAGACTATATGTTATTGATTTTGAGTTTGGGTATTATTAAGAAACTAAAGTACAACAATTCCGCGATTATATTGAAAAATCCTATAGTACTTTCAAATAAAGCGACACGATATCTTCATATTTTGAATATTTTAAAATTTAAAAGTGGACAAATTCTTATGTGTTACAGTCAAAACTTGTCAGACACAGATGACACACATCATATTGGACACCAGAGTTTTAGTAGGGAAAACTTGTCAAACTGATAAAAATAATGATTCATAGAGAAGCCGAAAAATAATTCTGAGCGCATGTTGCCAAAGAATCATTGACATACCGAGTTAATTCCATCATTCTTTGAAATCGAAGTACAAATTTGAATTGGAGTGTCATAACAAGTCCAAATTTATTTTTCTTCTTTATTTACGCAGTTAAAATAATTCGAGCCATGCCATCCATGTTGCACGGACACGACACACACGTACCGCGTACAATACGTGTCCGACACGATTTTGCCGTGTCCGCTCTAGCATTCACGAGGAACTACAGGAGATGCTTCGAAATCTATAAACCCTAGAGATTAGTTCAACAGATCCATCGAGAAATTGAGAACAGAGGGAGAGATCAAATTAGACCTACTGCTCACGAGAAGGGGGACCGCCGCCACTCGGCCGAGCGTGAGGATCGTCGGCAGCGTCAGAACCCTCGTCGCCGGAGAGTAGCCGCATCCGTTCGTCTCCGCCATGCCGCGGATCCCGTCACCGCCAGATCCACCGGAGCCTCCGCGGACCCGGCGGTTACGGGCACTACCGGGCTTCTTGGATACGGGCTTCGGATTCGCGGCGCGCCCGGATCCGAAACCCATCCCCGCAATTACCGCCGCGTACTGAAGGAAGCAGAAGCAAAGTTTTAATAAATCGGCGGTTTATTTTTTGGTGAGAAATGTTGTGTGATAATTAAGGATTTATGATGGGAAGATTTATGAAATGCCCAAAAACTAAAAAAGTTTTATGTAAAACCCACCGCTAAAAAAACTTTCATCGCGTGCCCAGAATTAGAGAAACTTATCCAAAGCGGGTTCCAAATGACCCTTTTGCCCTTCCTTTTAATTTATTGGAAACACCCACAAAACTGCTCTTAAAAAAACGTTTCAATACTCCATCTTCTTCCATACGCTGCTCACTTTCGAATCTAGGTTTTCTCCTCAAAAATTTTCAAAAACTCGTCGAAAAATTTCGGAAAGACCGGGACGAACGACAAAAGTGCTAAAACGGAGGTCCAAACATCATTTTTTTGCGAATCTAAAATTTCGGAAGGCCGTCTAACGATGAAGCTGTTACTTTCAGTCTCCTCGACGATACGCTCATTTTGCGACAAACGGGACCTCGTTTCGACCTCCCAGTCAAAAGTTATGGCCCTCCAAAGTTTCAGCTAACCATAAAATGCAGGAGAATGGCATTCTCCGTCTTAATTTACACGGAGAATGACCATTCTCCGTCTTAATTAGGACGGAGAATGACATTCTCCGTCTTAATTTACACGGAGAATGGTCATTCCAATGTTAAAACGCAGGAGAATGACCATTCTCCGTGTTAGAAACACGGAGAATGCCATTCTCCGTGTTAAATGAAACGGAGAATGTCATTCTCCGTGTTAAATAAAACGGAGAATGGCATTCTCCGTCCTAATTAAGACGGAGAATGGCCATTCTCCGTGCTAAATTAAACGGAGAATGACCATTCTCCGTCTTAATTAGGACGGAGAATGCCATTCTCCGTGTAATTTATCACGGAGAATGGTCATTCTAGTGTTAAAACGCAGGAGAATGACCATTCTCCGTGTTAGAAACACGGAGAATGCCATTCTCCGTGTTAATTAGGACGGAGAATGCCATTCTCCGTCTTAAATAAAACGGAGAATGCCATTCTCCGTCCTAATTAAGACGGAGAATGACATTCTCGGTCCTAATTAAGACGGAAACGGAGAATGTCATTCTCCGTGTTAATTAGGACGGAGAATGGCATTCTCCGTCTTAAATAAAACGGAGAATGGAATTCTCCGTCCTAATTAAGACGGAGAATGCCATTCTCCGTCTTAAATAAGACGGAGAATGCCATTCTCCGTCCTAATTAAGACGGAGAATGGTCATTTCCAGTGTTAAAACGTGTAATTTAGTTTTTTCAGGAATAAAGAGTTTCGTTCTTCTTTCAAAGCGATAATAATTCTTATGGAAAAGAAGAAGAAAGATCTTCTCTCCACAATTGAAGATCTGAGTTCAAATGTCTCCACGATGAAGATGATGATGGTGATGATGATGACGAGCGATGATCTGAGTTCGACTGAAGAAAAACACACCGAACTACGAACGATCTTTGCGATCTCTGCTGAATATGAGAGCAATGGAATTCAGATTTTCCGTGAAGAAGAAGAAGACGAAAATCGTAATCCAGATCTGAGTTTTTTGAATTCAAATACATATAGATGACCAATTCGCGCGGAGGGGTAGTTTCGGTATTATAAAAATAGCAGTTTCTAGCGGGTGGCATCTAAAAGGGAATCTTAGAATATTTAACGTGAAAATACTTAATTCTGGGTATTTCATAAAACTTATCCAGCGGGTGGGCATTTCATAAAAGCCCACTCCGAAATTGGGTTTCTCAGCAATTTCCAGATTTATGATAGGGTAAAGTGCATTTAAACTCTCCTTAGAGTTGCCTCGTTCGCAAAATAAGATCTTTTAGAAAACTTATGCAGTTTGCACCTCCCGCAAACCATGTTTTGCTCATAATACCCCTTTCCGTCAAAATGACGTTACATGTAACCGTTAGCACCCAAATTTAGGAGAGAGGAATTTTTTTACTCCCCAAAATACCCCTCTATTGGACAGTTAGTGACATCAACCTATTCCATTCTCTATATAATAGGATTGTTTGAAGGAAGATTGTTTGAAACATAACATTAAACACAAACATTTCAATTTTCTACAAATTGACCGGTTGGCTGGTAGGGAAAATAACAACGTTTTATTTTTTTTATATTCCTTTTTATTTTACTTATTTGCTATCATTTAATATTTTGAAGTTTTTTCTTACCTACAGATCTCAAATCCAACTGCAAATTATGGCCAGTAGCTCGCAATCTTCATTCTCAAGACGTCCAAACAGAAATTATGGAAGAACAATTTGTTGCTATTGTGGATTAATTAGTCCACTGAAAACTTCATGGACACCAACCAATCCTGGAAGAAGATTTTACGGATGTGCAAATTTTCCAACAAATTCTTGTGATTTTCTACTATGGGAGGATGAGAAACTTTCAGAACACTATCAAATTCTAATGTAGAATTTAATGAAAGAAGTAAAGGAGCATCGAGGCCAAGGTTTACAACCTATTCCAAGAGAATCGACAGAGGCGGTGGCAGCAACTGAACCCAGACCATGCTTCAACATACATATTTTACAATTTATTTTAGGATTTTTGACATGTTTAGTACTATTTAAGTTATTCGTTTAAGAATTACGGATGTGATGAATGGTGGCAGCAACTGAACCCAGACCATGCTCTCATTTAATGTTTGAAGCTTTTTTTACTTATTCCTTTTTTTTTCTCAAGACGTCCAAATAGAAATTATGGAAGAACAATTTATTGCTATTGTGGATTAATTAGCCCATTGAAAATAAATTTAATATTAGTTACAGTAATATTACGTCCAAATAGAAATTATGGAAGAACAATTTATTGCTATTGTGGATTAATTAGTCCATTGAAAATAAATTTAATATTTGTTACAGTAATATTACGTCCAAATAGAAATTATGGAAGAACAATTTATTTTTGGATTTTTGATACGTTTAGTAATATTTAAGTTTTTTGTTTAAGTAATACATGTGATGAAAATAAATTTGTACCAAGATTTGCAATTTCAGTTAGAATTAATAAATAAATAATTACGATAATAGTCATGACTAATAAATTATTAAGACTATAATGATGATTATAATGATGATTACTAAATTATTAATTAAAATTATTATAATATATATATTATTAACTATAATTATAATTATGATTAAATTATTATTAATTAATATTATAATAAAATTGTAATTAATAAATTATTAACTACGATTATAATTATTAATTAAGATTATAATTATTATAAAATATTAAATAATATAATATTAGTTACAGTTATCTAGCTCCAAATACGGTTTACAAAATATGTCCTAAGTTAAATGGCTGGATAGTTCGGGACTAACCCGACATTTGTTAAAAGATTTTTTTTTCCAGAAAAAATTTAAGATGAAAACCTACTACTTAGATTATAAACATTTATTTTCGAAAATGACGTCAAGCATGAGAATTCTATCTTTTTAGGAACGGGAGGTTATTTTAATAATCTTTTTAATATTTTGTTTTTTGTTTCCATTTTTTTCATCTTTTTAATAGTCTTTTCTAGTTTTTTAAGAGTGACTTTATTTTCAAATTTGTATAGTTTTTGTTTTTGTCTTTTTTTTCATTGTTTAAGATTTATCCTCATTTTTTGGGTTTTTGGAATATTTTTTCTATTTTTTATTTTTTTCCATATTTTAATAGTACTTTTTTGTTTTTTATTTGGTATTTTTTCCCAAAAATATTTATACATTTTTTTGTTTTTTATCAGTTTTGTTTTTCCCAAAAATATTTATATATTTGTTAAATAAAAAATAATTTATGACAAAATAATTTTAAATAATATTTATCCACTTTTTTGACGGAGCTAACCGTTTTTAACAAGTTAATATTAATTAAAATAATTTAAAAAAATAATTTTACTAGCAAAGACCATTTTTCCTTTGTTAATATTTATCCACTTTTTAACAAGTATTTTTGCTTAACCGTTTTTAACAAAATAGTTTTAGAACTAACCGTTTTTAACAGTTAATATTAGATAGCCCAGGGGTAAAAAGGTCAAAACAACCCCATTTTAACACCCGTTAACAAAAAAGTTAGCGGAGGGGGTGATTTGAGCATTTTCGTAATCTTTTGGGTTTTTCGGATCAGCGAGTCTTTATTTGCGTTTTCGTGACATTTAAGGAGGGTTTAAATGCACTTTACCCACTTATGATACTGGTAAGTACACGTGGCGGCATCTCATTTAGCAGTGTTTTATGCCACATACGTGACGTGTCCTTCTACTATTCGTCATTTTTTCTTTCCTTTTTTTTTAAAGAAAAATAGACATTCAACCTGTTAAGTAATTTTATTTTATTATTTTTAAATTCATGAATTTTTTTTTACGAACACCAAAATGGGTCGCACAACCTTGAAAATTAAATACACAGTACTTTAATTTCCTTCTAAATTGTGAACCATGTTTGAATTTATAATATACTCGCATAATAATAAAAAATTATAGTTTTTTTATGTTGATTGTGAACCTGTTGGAAGCGTGACTCCCTGAGCGTGCGTGAATTTCACGTACACTGCTCCCTTGAGCGTGCGTGACTTTCACGTACACTGCTCCCTTGAGTGTGCGTGACTTTTCACGTACACTGCTCCCCTGAGCGTGCGTGACTTTCACGTACACTGCTCCCTTGAGTGTGCGTGACTTTCACGTACACTGCTCCCTTGAGTGTGCGTGACTTTTACGTACACTGCTCCCTTGAGTGTGCGTGACTTTTCACGTACACTGCTCCCCTGAGCGTGCGTGACTTTCACGTACACTGCTCCTTTGAGCGTGCGTGACTTTCACGTACACTGCTCCCCTTGAGCGTGCGTGACTTTTTACATACGCTGCTCCCCTTGAGCGTGCGTGACTTTTCACGTACACTGCTCCCCTTGAGCGTGCATGACTTTTCACATACGCTGCTCCCCTTGAGCGTGCGTGACTTTTCACATACGCTGCTCTCCTGCGTGCGTGACTTTTCACGTACGCAGCTCTCTTCTATAGCCCTGTATTTTGATATTTTATTAGATATTTTATGCCCATTTTATATCCTTACGCCTTTTGTCATGAACTTGATTTTACTTAATATGTTTGGAATGACTATTGTACATGGCTTGGTATGGCAAGGAACTAGCATAACACGACAGTGACCCGTAGTAGTGCACTCCTGACATGACCAACCTGACATGATAGTGGCCCGTGGTGGCGCACTCCTGACAAGTTCCCTGACATGATTTATCTTGATAACTTGATAGTGGCCCGTGGCGGCGCACTCCTGACTTGACTTGACTTGATAACTTAGCTTGACCTGCCTTGACACCGTGGGTGGTTCTTTCTTGCTTGCTTGTTAATCCACTTGTCCAGTCTTGCATCATGTCTAGGATGGGACTCCTGAGTACCACGGTCAGGAGTACCTACTAAAATGGATTAAGGCTAATAACTAGAATAACACAGTAGTCATGAAAAGATGACACAGCTACAGGCAATCCCGTTACCGGGGCGCTCCAGGGATTTGTAGCCTGCCGTCGAGTAGGGCGCATTTCCAGCACACTGTCAGGTGTTGCACCCTCTAAGTCAACTAAGGGTACAGGTGTCTTCTGGACGATGTACCCACCTGAATTCAACCCTAATCTTTCGTCCTGGGTAACCTGGATGGTCTGCAGGGCTTGTGGCTGTGGAACAATCTCACTGCATCTTGTTAGTAATTAGGCCTGTGATAACCCTAGTTAGTTAAAGTAGTAAGCCGTAGGATCTGCTTGGCCGTGATTGATTGAATGAGGTATAACCTGTCTAGCTATGTCTTGATCCCGTACAAGATTGTTTCCTGTCTTGATTTTCTTACATTATTATCTTGCCGATAAATGGTGGGAAACCTAGCTCTGTTCAGATGAAGGGTTACAACCCCGGTCTTTGTTTGGTTTACGGGTTGTAACCTGGCTATCAGAATAGTTCCATGGTTATCTCGTCGTATATCATCCTGACATGTTTTCGTAATTCTCGTTTAATATTAAGTCTTTCTTGTGTTATTTGCTGGCTTTTGTTCTTATTTCGTGGCCCCCTTGTGGCACTTGCTCTTTCTGGGGTTGACCCAGCTGGTTTTGTGTGGCCAGATTTTGGAGCAGCTCTCGAGGATCTACCAAGCTTCCAGCCCAATGGTGAACACTAGAAGGAACCCGGGCCAAGAGTGGGTTTTCTATTTTGTTTCGCTCACTTTATTGTAAAATTATTCTTTTGAGGCGTTTGGCCGACGAGCACCTGTTAGCTCGATGCACTTTTACTTACTGTCTGCCTACGGGCTGTAAGCATGATTAACAAATCCTAGGGTTGATCATGTATGACTAAACTCTTGCTAGTCCTAACATTTTGTAACGACTAGCTTCATGATCAGCTGAGTATGTAATATTTGGGACGCCTTATTATTGTATATTCAATGATCATACATCTTGCGACTTTACTTACTTGCTGTGATTGAGACATTAGGCTTGTTCATGACCATAGAGACTGTTGGCTTGTAGAAAACCCTCACATATCTAGACAGTCGTGACCGTATATCGAGGTGGTTTCCATTTTAATATACGTAGCTGGCTATGTCTGCCCCCGCTCTCCAGTATTCTGGTTCTGGGGCGTGACACGGGTCGCGCGGGTCGCGTGGGGCTGAGATCGTGGCTGCCCACGTTCTGAAATGTGCGCGGGTCGTGTGGGCTCAGATCCGGAATTTCTGGATCTGGCATTAACTCAGGAGCGTGCGTTCAGGATCTGGAAGGCTCATCTCGTGCCTATATAAGCAGCAGCGCCTCCTCTCTCTAGGGTGACTGAGAAGGAGAAATCCAGAAAGAGTAGAGCAGCCGTTGGCCAGCGTTCCAAGGTTCTCCGTCGACCTTGCTGGATCATGGAAGCTGTTCGTGCTCATGTGGGGCGAATAAAGCTTTGAGCAACGGTGGTTCATTCACTCCAGCATCTCATTCTCGCCTGTCATCGCTGCTGTTGCCTTTTACAGTAACTTCTTTTTAGAAGCTCTACTGCCGATAGTTGCTTGCACAAAGTCTCTTTAGATTTTTTGTGTATTACGTAGAATCTTTTTAGATCCTCGTAATTCAGAATCCTCCAGGATTTCTGTTGCACATCTTCTTTAAGGTGTTGCATTTGAAACGTTGTCTGTACAATTGTTTCAGTTTCAGAATTTTCTATCGAAAATTGTGCCTCGGCATCAACAATCTCAAAGCTTTATTGAGAAGATGGATAACTCTCGTGCTTCGCTCATCGATACCGGCTTTAACAAGTTGGAGAAATTCGATGGCGAACACTTCCAGATATGGAAACGAAAGGTCACTTTAAATCTTCAACTCGTGAATGTTGATCACGTGCTGTCAGAAGAAGAACCGATCGTTCCAACCACTGGATCTGCTGCGGCTGTGGCCGCTGCTACGACCAAGCAAGCGAAGTGGAAGAGAGAAAACAGTATATGTAAACTACTGATACTCAATTCCATGGAAGACTCTCTGGCAGAGTCCTACTCCAAGAAGACATCTGCCAAAGAGATATGGGACTCCTTGGGAAAGCTCTATGAAGATGACAAGAACCGGTCCAAGATCTTCATGGTAGAAAAATACCACAAGTGGACCTTCGAAGACGAGAGGGCGATGCTGCCCCAAGTGAAGGAGTTTCTGAAGTTGCGTCAGAAACTAGAAGACGAGAACATGCCCCTCGTCGACAAGTTTGTCGTTGGAGGGATCGTCGCGAAACTTCCTGCAGGATGGAGCAACTTCTATGCAAGGATGCATCGAAAGAAGATGGAAATTAGCTTGGAAGATTTCTTGCAAGAGATCCATGTTGAGGACGAGATGCGCTCTCAACAGAAGATGGATACTCTGTCCAAACAACTGGCGAAGGCAAATCTGTCCAAACCAGAGAGTACCAGGGGAAGCAGGCTGCTTCTCATCGCAAAAAGAAGGACTTCACGAATCTGAAAGTGAAGGGTCCTGCTTTCAAGCAGCAGAAGTCCAAGTCCCATGTGACTTGCTTCAATTGTGGCAAGAAGGGCCACTACAAATCCGAATGCAAGTCCAAGCCCAAAGAACAAGGTGAGCCTAGTAAGGTTTCCATAATTACTAATCTAGTTGCCATGATAGCACAGGTTGCAACTGTGGGGGCTGACTTGGACTGGTGGATAGACACTGGTACGACCTGCCATGTCTGTTCAGACAAAGACTGGTTCGTCTCTTATGAGCCAACTTCAGAGAAGGTCATAATGGCAAACCAGGCACAAGTTGAAGTACTGGGGATCGGGACGGTGGAGCTGAAACTCACATCGGAGAACACTCTGACGCTTCAAGGTGTGAAGCATGTTCCTGTAATTGCTAAGAACTTGATCTCTGGAAGTCTGCTCTGCAACGCAGGCTTGAGGATGGACATCAATGCTGGCCAGTTGGTGATGTCCAAGAAGGGTACATTCTTCGGGAAAGCATTCCAAACTGAAGGAATGTACAAGATTCAGCTTGTTGTAACCCAGCATGATAATATAAATGTAATCACTTTTTCTGATTATTCTCTTGAGTTGTGGCATAATAGGCTAGGACATGTTCAGAATGTCTAGTCTATGACTTATCTCCAAGTGTGGGGGTAAGGTAGAGAAATGCGAAGTATGTGCTCAGACGAAGATCACAAGGAAACCCTTTTACAGGGTCCATCGAAGCACAGATCTTCTGGAGTTGGTTCACTCAGATATCTGTGACTTCAAACAATTCTCTACAAAGGCCGGGATGAAGTATTTCATTACTTTCATCGATGACTTCTCAAAGTATGCTTTCGTCTACTTGCTCAAGTCTAAAGATAAAGCATTCGAGAAGTTCAAGGAGTTCAGGGCCGAGACTGAGCGGTAAACTGGACAACAACTCAAGAGGTTAAGGAGTGATCGAGGCGGGGAGTATCGGTCTCATGAATTCTTATCATTCTGCAAAGAACATGGAATCATCAATAAGACAACGGCTTCGTACTCTCCTCAATCCAACGGAGTAGCAGAAAGGAAGAACAGAACGTTGACAGAGATGATGAACTCCATGCTGTTGACTGCGGGTCTTCCAAAGTGCTACTGGGGAGAAGCTGCACTAATGGCAACGTTCATTCTGAACAGAGTGCCATATGCAACTTTCGACATAACTCCTCATGAACTCTGGTTCAAAGTCAGACCTAACTTGAATGTTATTCGAGTGTGGGGGTGTCTGGCTTATGTGAAGCTCTCGGATCTGAAGATTCAGAAGCTGGGGACAAGGACTACGAAGGCGATCTTCTTGGGGTATGCCGAGAAGAGTGATGCTCGGAGATTCCTTGATATCGAGTCAAACCATATCATCGAATCTCGCGATGCTGAATACTTTGAAGACAAGTTTGCGAAACACAAGAATATTGTTCTTGCGAATCTTCCGGAGAATGATGAGGGTACAAAGCAGACAGAAGTCTTTAATGAACCAGTAGTCCAAGATGAAGCTGTCGTCAAGGAGACACCAGCTGAACCAGAACTCGCTGAGCCGTCAACTAAGCGAACGAGGAGGTCGAAAGACTTCGGAGATGACTTCGTCACCTATCATGTGGAAGCAGATCCGCTTACCTATGATGAGGCGATGAAGACCAGAGATGCTGTATTCTGGAAGGAGGCGATAGACAACGAGATTGACTCAATCACCTCCAACAACACATGGGTATTGGTTGACCTGTCAGAAGAAGCAAGACCCATCGGATGCAAATGGATTTTCAAGAAGAAGATGAAAGCAGATGGAACCATTGACAAGTTCAAGGCCAGGCTAGTGGCCAAGGGGTTTGCTCAGAAGCAGGGGATCGACTACTTTGACACTTATGCTCCAGTAGCTCGGATGACAACCATCAGATTGTTAATTGCTCTAGCTACAATACACAAGCTGGTGATACATCAGATGGATGTGAAAACGGCATTCCTTAATGACGAGCTGACCGAAGAGATCTACATGCAACAACCAGAAGGTTTTGTCGTCAGAGGTCTGGAAGACAAAGTCTGCAAGTTGATAAAGTCTCTGTATGGTTTGAAACAAGCTCCCAAAATGTGGCAAGAGAAGTTTGACAAGGTGATAAGGTCAAATGGCTACAGGGTCAGTAAAACAGACAAGTGTGTCTATACGAAGTTTGCTGACGGAAGAGGAGTAATCGTTTGTCTTTACATGGACGACATGCTAATCCTAGGTACGGATTTAAGCTGCGTCACAGAGACAAAGAAATTCCTCTCGACCAAGTTCAGTATGAAGGACTTGGGGGATGCCGACGTAATCTTGGGGCTCAAGATCATCCGGACAGGCATTGGAATAGCGTTGTCACAATCCCATTATATTGAGAAGATGCTCACTCGCTACGGGTATCTAGATCTTCCTATAATCGATATACCATACCGGAGTGATCAGAAGCTGGAGCCAAATTCGAGGGAAAGCGTCAGGCAGTTGGAGTACGCTAGCGTCATCGGAAGCTTGATGTACGCTACTACTGCCACAAGGCCTGACATAGCTTTTGCCGTGGGAATGTTGAGTCGGTTCACTAGCAATCCAGGCGTTGAGCACTGGAAAGCTGTGAAGCGTGTTATGAGATATCTCAAGAAAACTCAGACATATGCACTTTTCTACAGCGGAGATCCGTCAGTAGTGGAAGGCTTCAGTGATGCTAGCTGGTGTTCAGATATGGAGAGCGAGTATTCCACAGGTGGATTCGTATTCGCCATGGACGGAGCTGCTATATCGTGAAAGTCGAAGAAGCAGACTATGTTATCTCGCTCCTCCATGGAATCTGAATTCTTTGTATTGGATGCTGCTGCAGATGAAGCAGAGTGGCTTCGGGAGCTCATGTATGATCTTCCGGTGGTTGGGGCTCAGATACCGGCAATACCGATATACTGTGACAACCAGGCGGCAGCAGTGGCATCAAATGAACTCTTCAACGGGAAGAAGAGGACGGTACGGTTGAAGCACAGAGCAGTGAACGATCTCATCAAAAGGGGCGTCATTGCAGTAATCGATATTCGGAGTCAAGAGAACCTGGCAGATCCGTTCACGAAGGGCCTCAAATGCCAGCTGGTCGAGGACACAGCAAGGAAGATGGGTTTGAAGGCATTCTAATACTGCCTAATTGTAATCCTATCAACAAGATTTATGTTATTGGTTCAAATAGAAATCTACCAGACATCTAACTTTTGATTCAAGGGAGGACCATTGACTGGCAAAATATCAGTTAACAATGGGTACTTGTTCTGCGGAACATGGAAGGGTTACGGACCCATAACCACTGTTGTCTACTATGTATTTCTTGCGGAAAATTGATCCTGTGGGAAGGATGGCTTAATGCCTTAATGAGTTCTCAGACTGAGTGAAGGTCTGTTATGATTTACAGGAAGCATGGTGGCGCAACAACCACAAAGGAGAGTTACAACTCCATGCTACAGTGGGGTGACTCCACCATGAGTTTCTCAGGTAGGGGTAATGCCTCGGCTTTGTTAGCCAAGTCATAGGCGGCGTAGCACCGCATATAGGCAGGTAGCCTAATATTGCATAATCGTAATAAAGAGTTGTAGGCAGCACTACAAAGAGGCATGTGTCCTCATGTTACAGTGGCATGACACCACGATGAGGTACCCAGATAGGGATAAAAGCCTCGGCTTTGCAAGCCATGTCATAGCGGCGTAACACCGCAAGGAAGCACAAGGCTTCATGCTGGGTAGTTTGGCACTACAAAGAGGCCTGTAACCTCATGCTACTGTGGTATGACACTACGATAAGGTACCCAGGTAGGGGTAAAGCCTCGGCTTTAAGCCATGTCATAGCGGCGTAGCACCGCAAGGAAGCAAAATGCTTCATGCCATGTCTCTTTATAAAGAACTCACTAGAGTGTATGGTTAGAGATACAGGCCGTCTCTTGAGGGTAAACTTGTAGACGCCCAAAATATATACACCGAAATCAGGCTGGCATAAGGCCTTTAATGTGCAGCCAGAAGCACAAGTAACTACATTGTGTGAGTGGGAAGAATCGCAGCTGTAGTGCAGAATTCAAGGCTTAGTCCATTCTTGTATCATACTGTTGTTCAACCCATGCGGGAAGATTCAAGTCATCAGCGACATCTATTCTAATGCATAATGGACAGTTACTGTGGGGAACGCTTAACCCATATATAGAGATATGTGGGGGATTGTTGGTGTTTTATTCCAACTTGTTGTGTTTTCACAATAAGCCATGTTAAATAGTCCCACATCGGAAGTGCACACCAAAGTGTATCTCTATATATTACTTGTGGAGGAATAGAGAGATGCACATGGGTTAAGGCCCAAGGAAGGGTGCCATGTGGGAGGACTTTACATGGAGGTAAGAATAAAAAAACATTTTTGGCCAATTCAAATGGAATTAAATCCATTGGAGCTAAGCCCCGAAGGGGCTTCGCGACTCGGACTCGGACTCGGACTCGGACTCGGGCTTGGGCTAATGGGCTTTTGAGGCTTAATGTGGCTTTTTGTTGGCACTTTGTACTTAGCACGTCAGCTCATCGCAAGGCGCATTGTGCGCTTTAGTTGCGCTCGTGCGCGACCGTGCGGGGCGAGCGGGACGAGCGGGGCGTACGGATCGAACGGGCCGAGCGGGCCGAGCGGGTCGCGTGGGGCTGAGATCGTGGCTGCCCACGTTATGAAATGTGCGCGGGTCGTGTGGGCTCAGATCCAAAATTTTCGGATCTGGTATTAACTCAGGAGCGTGCGTTCAGGATCTGGAAGGCCCATCTCGTGCCTATATAAGCAGCAGCGCCTCCTCTCTCTAGGGTGACTGAAAAGGAGAAATCCAGAAAGAGTAGAGCAGCCGTTGGCCAGCGTTCCAAGGTTCTCCGTCGACCTTGCTGGATCTTGGAAGCTGTTCGTGCTCATGTGGGGCGAATAAAGCTTTGAGCAACGGTGGTTCTTTCACCCCAGCATCTCATTCTCGTCTGTCATCGCTGCTGTTGCCTTTTACAGTAACTTCTTTTTAGAAGCTCTACTGCCGATAGTTGCTTGCACAAAGTCTCTTTAGATTTTTTGTGTATTACGTAGAATCTTTTTAGATCCTCGTAATTCAGAATCCCCCAGGATTTCTGTTGCACATCTTCTTTAAGGTGTTGCATTTGAAACGTTGTCTGTACAATTATTTCAGTTTCAGAATTTTCCATCGAAAATTGTGCCTCGGCATCAACATTTTATTGGTATTGAAATAGACAAATATGAAATACATGCATTTAATTATATTAAATTTAAAGTTAAAATTATCACACAATAGTCATAACATTATTTATTTATTTTCTTCTTTAAAAAGGTGACAAGGGTCCATCTAGAAATGTAATTTCTTATACGTTCATACTTCGTGGCTTATTCAATTATTAGAATCTCAATCAATAACAGCTAATCATAGCCTATTTCTTTTGATTGGGAAAGTATTGTTCTAAGAAAAGAAAAAAAAATTCCTTATGTTTTGCTTTAATATTATAAAGTTTTAGATTAACTCCAACTTTTTTTAGATATGTGCATAGGAATGTGCAGTATTATCTTTAAAATACAAAGAATCAAGCACATGCGACAATTTTGTAAGGGTTCTAACTAATTTTTTTTTGCCAATTTCTAAAGACACCACACATTTTACTCAAAACAGTCTAAAAAAATTTATTTACAAATTTGCCATCAAAAAAATTTATTCGGGGTTGTCCAAACTTTGTTTAAAAATGTCAAAAATTTTGACAATCATTTCCAATAGTTGACAGTCATTCCCAATAGTTAGGACTGTCAAAAATTTTGACAGTCCTATTTTTATGACAGTCAAAATTTTGACAGTCCTACCTATTGGAAGTACTGTGCAAAAATTTGACCATCATAAATCTTTATGACTGTCAAAAAAATTGACAGTCCTTGTTTTCCATAAATAAATTCACTTTATTTATTGTGTTTCTGGGAAAATTACAACTGTAGGAATCCGATCTAGAAGACGATCGCTTTATCCCTTGGACGATGCGAAGAAGAAAAGCTCTCAAGAATTTTACAGCAATTTAGATAGCAATATATCTGTACAATGAATGAGAAAGGAACTCTATTTATAGAGTCAAAAAAATAACTGAAAAGATAACTGTCTTCACAACCTGTGCATAGTTGAAAATCACGCAGGATTTAACATACGCAAGGTTATGAGCAGTTACTGGACGTGGCCTGTAACTGTTGGACACATGGCAATTGTGCATGAGTCGTGTGCAAGTTACAGGACACGCAGGTAAGAGATCGGTGGCATGGCTGCCACGTACTCCAATTTGATGAAATCCACGCAGACTTGTTGAAGACAAAATCCACGCAGCCTTGTTGAGGATGAAATCCACACAGACTTGTTGAAGACAAAATCCACGCAGACTTGTTTGAGGATGAAATCCACGCAGACTTGTTGAAGACGAAATCCACGCAGACTTGGGGCAGAAAGCTTCAGAATACACGCTAACTGGAAGCAGAAAGTTTATAATTCACGCAAGCTTGAAGAAGTGTCACGACCCGCACCCTGTGTAGGGGCACGAGAACGTAACAACGCCCAGCCTACGCCGCAGTGTCGGCGGTAGAACGCTGTCCTAGGTCAATCATCTAACAATATAAAGGTACCTGTACAGTATATACACTCCGAATGGAGGTGACATAACAGAACAGTCTCAATCACATCTAAAGCAGATATAGAATAGTAAAGGTGGATAGAGAGATCAGAAACACAATGTAATACTATTAAGAGAGAGAAAATCTAAGTATATAAGATAACAACTCAAGAACATCCAGCTCAAAACAAGTCTCTAAATATAAACTACATCTCAGAACAACAACTGAAATTCAAATAACAATGCTGAAAGAAAAGCTAAAGCCTAGCTATCTAGCCTAGACTCTGGGAGTAGCATCCTGTACTGCAGCTGGGTCCTCCAGAGGAACCAGGTCGCAGGTGTCGTCTAATCCTGCTCCGTAATAGGTGGTACATAGGGCCTCCTCCTCATCCTCTGTAATATTTTCAACAGGTCCAGTCAGGACAGGAACGAGCACAGTACATCTCAACAGTTCATAGCAGGTTAGAAAATATAATCATGCAGTAAAGTAAGATATAGATACTGAAGAAATACAGTATGTAAACAGAGAGAGAAACTGTAATAGAAATATCTACTATACATAGAGAGCTAATAGTGACTAGTGAGTCAGAGTAAAATATAAACATGTGAATGGCATAGGAGGTTCATGACTACAGCTAAGAGAGTGATTCATGACTACAGCTACTTGGATAATATTCACATGTCTATTTCTACTCCCCCAACCCCAATCAATACACAAGGATCCGTTCAAGTTATGTTAAGGTTCGTGAAACTTCACATGGCTCATAAAATAAGTGGTACGTGAAGGTGATTCATGGGAGCTCTGTGAACATGAGAGTACATGTGTCACAGGCGGTTCGTGAATCAGAGGAAGCATAGAGATACGTGATGATTCGTGAAACACACAAAACATGCTGTATCCGATGCTCCCGAGGGGGATAACATCTCATGAAAAGATCCATATAGTACCAATCCGTGTGACCAACATGACAGTATCAAATAAAGTAATTTAAAGCAGGAAAATAATTCTAAGCAGGATATGAAATGATCAGAGAATGTACTCGCCTCGTATCTGAATGTCTGAAGCAAATGTACTGTCCGAGGAGAGGTGTCTGGCTCCTAATCAGAACAGCACAAGTCACAACAAGTCTAAAATGATATAATGAAGTCCTACTATACATTCTACATGATTCTAGGTCAATCTAGGCCAAAGTCAACTCTTGGTCAACTCTGGTCAACTACACTAGTCAAACTAGGTCAACTAGGTCAAGACTGACCCTAACAAGTCTAATAAGTCTCACTAGGCCTAACCAAGCCTAGTCTAGCAATCACACACCAATCACAAGGCTATACAAGCTATCAACCCTACAATTTACATACCACATTATCCATGCATATATTGTATTGCCTATTTTACATATCATACAAGCCTATATACTTATTTACATATACTCATATATACACATGCCCATATTAGTTTAGACCACTAGGCATATCACACATGGCATGGGTTCATACATTACATGGCATTTTAGCTAAGTTATCATAACATGGCTTACATTGCATAACATAGGTTAGGCATATAACATGGCATGTGAATTAGACACTAAATCATGGCATTCAAACATATCATATCCCATATTGTATCTACATGGCCTACATCTTAGTTTTAGACAAAACATACATAGCCAATATTGTATAGGCTATCATTGCATATATATATATATAAAATACATATATACTCACTACATATAAGGCATACCTATATATATATATAGGAAATTTATCCATGGCTAAACTCATCAATGTGTGTGTGTCAATGCAATTGTGTAAGTGTGTGTGTTTGTGATTTGAATGTGTGTGTGAGTTCATAGGAACTAAATCAAACAATTTAGTGTGTGTGTGTGTGACAGGTTTGTGAGGGGAAAAAAGTGAGGGTTAAGTGTCTGGTCTTTGTGTCATGATACATATGTGTTGTAATGCCTGTGGTTCGTATTATGTATTCTTAGAATACGTGTACATATTTCATTCTTGTATTGCATGATTTCCTTCTTGGCTTGGTTTATTCCTGGTTCGGGTTGGTTGGTTCGGCTTGGCTTGGTTTTGATTGGGTTCATGATGAACCCAAGGTGAACCCCCTACCTACCACCACCATTTGTATTTATTAGCCCTCTTCATTCTCTCTCTTCATTTATCATCTTCTTCTTCCTCATTTACTTCCCTACCTACCAGAGAGAGGAGAGAGAGAGTTCTACGCAAGTGCAACTTGCTTCATGGAGGAACTCCAATTTTATTGCTTCATTCTCTTTCTTACAGCATTTTGACTAACTTCAGAACTTGGCATTTTCACTTTCCATGGCTAGATTCTTGTAGATCTATATTTACTTTATTTTTGGATTTCTTGGATTTTGATCTACTTAATCTTGTTATTTCTGTGTTTTGATGGTTCCATGCTGTAGAGTAGCTCGTTCTACCCCATTTTGACCTATGAAAGTTCGAATTTAGGCTCCGGATGATGGAGTTATGGAGCTTGAGGACTTGGCTCTCATGGTGTTCTTCTTCTCTGAAATTTGGAGAAGATGAACAGTGCTTGACTTGACCGCATGAATATTCATGCGGCAAGTGTTTTCTTCAGCCGCATGGCTGGAAGTACTTGAGCCGCATGAGGGCCCAACTCATCTGGCAGCATAACTCGCTCAATTCCCAGCCGTATAAGTTCTGAACTCTGCAGCCGCATGCGCCATTCCCGCTGGCCGCATGAGACTTGCTTGATCCAGCTGCATGAGGACTTCATCCTGAGCCGCATGAACTCAATACTCGCGATGCACACTTGCTCTCAGCCGCATAGGCATTGCTCCCCGCAGCCGCATGAGTACTCTTCCCTTCTGAGCCGCATATGGTTCCCTTCCCCCGCAGCCGCATGGGTTGTTTTTTCTCGAGCCGCATGGAACCACACTCCCCCTGGCCGCATGCACCTGATTGGCCAGCTAGCTGCATAAGACTCATTCCCCAGCCGCAGGAGTTTCCTATCTTCCTGATCGCATGCGCCCCCTTGTCTTAGCCGCATGGGATCCAGTGACCCTGGCCGCATGCGCTCTCCTAAATAGGCCGCATGAGTCTACCCTTTCCTGACCGCATATGACTTAGCCGCATGGCTCTTCTATAGCCCTGAATATTGATATTTTATTAGATATTTTACATCCATTTTATATCCTTACGCCTTTTGTCCTGAACTTGATAATCATGAATTCATTTGATACGTTTGGAATTGATAATTGAGCATAATGTGATAGTGACCCGTAGTGGTGCACTCCTGATATAATAAACCTGACATGACCTGATAGTGGCCCGTCGTGGCGCACTCTTGACTAGTACACTTGATATGATAACCTGACCTGATATATCTTGAATAGCTGTTGCGACGGCTACCTGACATGACCTGTATAATTAATCCTGACACCGTGGGCGATTGTGCTTGTACAAATAATCCAGTCCTGTCTTGCATCATGCCTAGGAGGGGACTCCTGAGTACCACGGCCAGGAGTACCTACTGAAATGGACTAAGGTTAATGACTAGTATAATTCACTAGACATGAAGAGATGTTCCCCAGTTACAGGCGATCCCGTTATCCCGGCCGCAAATGTTTGGACTTGTAGCCTGCCGACGAGTAGGACACATTTCCAGTCCACTGTCACGTGGGGCACTCTTGATTGTCACTTTAATGATTGAACTCTATTGACTCTCTAATGCATTATACTCTCTAGATTGTCACTATAATGATTGCCTGGATAACCTGGATAGCTGCAGGGCCTGTGACTACTTGGAACATCTCATTGCATCTTGCTAGTAACTAGGATTGTGATAACCCTAGTTAGTTAATGTAGAAAGCCGTAGGCAATGATTGGCCGTAATTGCTTGGATGGAGTCTAGTCCAGTATAGTATTGTCTAAAATTGATTAATTGTAAGATTGTACCAGAATGATTGAATGATTGTCACTCCAGATTGTCACTATAATGGTTATCACTCCAGAATGTTACTTGACCTGATTTCTTATATTTATCTTGCCGATAAATGGTGAGAGAAACCAAGTTCCGTTCAGACGAAGGGTTACAACCTCGGTCCTTGTTTGGTTTACGGGTTGTAACCTGGCTATCTGAATAGTCCCATGGTTATCTCATCGTATATCATCCTGTCATACTTTCTTTCCATATGTCCTGTCTTTAGTGATTCTATACAAGATTGTCTTTTATATTTACCTGTCATGCTTTTCTTAAATTACTGCCTTTTATTATGTAATTATACTCTTGTGCTAATTGCTGGTTTTAGTTCCTAAGTGAAGCCTCCTTTGTGGCACTTGCTCTTTCTGGGGTCTGACCCAGCTGGTTTTGTATGGCCAGATACCGGAGCAGCAGCAAAGGATCTACCTGTCTTCCAGCCCGATGGTGACCACCAGGCGTAACCAGGGCAACGAGTAGGTTTTATTTTTACTCTCCCACTCTATTGTAAAATTATTCTTTTGAGGCGTTTAGCCGCCGAGCAAGTGTTAGCTCGTTTGCAACTTTATTTACTGTCTGCCTACGGGCTGTAATCATGATTGGCAACTCGAGGTTGATCATGTATGACTTAAACTCTTGCTAGTCCTTACATTTTGTACGACTAGCTTCATGATCATCTGGATATGTAATGTTTGGGACGCCTTACAATTGTATATTTGGTGATCTGATATCTTGAATTTATTATTAGTTGGTTGAGATTGAGACAATAGGATAAATTACGACCTTAAGAGACTGATGGCTTTTAGATAAACCCTCACATATCTAGACAGCCGTGACCGTGTAGCGGTATGGATTCCATTCCGTTATACGTAGCTGGCTATGTCTGCCCCCGCTCTCCAGTATTCTGGTTCTGGGGCATGACATGTGTGAAGAGGGTTAGACATGTTATATATAGCTATAGGCACACTACACATATAGAAATGTATACATGATATTTCATAAAGGGAAGTTAACATATACAGGTGACAGGAATATGTGAAAGATGAAGCCTACATATGGTTCAGTTTTCAGAATTTACATTTCAGGTTCAACAAGCAATCAAACTCAGGTTTTACCATTTAGAAATCTCAGTTTTCATTGTAAAAACAAACCCAAAATTCAGGCTATATCTCCTCAGGTTCCAGTCTATCCATCCTAATTTCAGATTACATGGGTTCAAGTTCTCAACATTCAGTTGCACACTCAAAACCCAAACAACTCTCTTACACATCTCAGTTTCCATTGGAATTTCAGGTTTACACTTATGGGATAACTTCTCAGTTGTGTCAATGACATAGTGTGTTCAATAAGAGAACAGTATTAGTTCTCAGGAAGAAGAAAACAGCAATAACAGAGAACTATATCAATGCAGCTGACACATGAATATATATGTAATTGATCATCAAAAGTTCAGTTTTAAGAGATAGGAAATCGATTTCTTTTAGGATTTCCAAACAACACAGGTATCAGTCTACATTTAGCTCCACTCAATATCGAAATCCATCACTTGATAACATATCCTAATCTATCATGTAAAAACCAAACTATCATTAGCTATTACACATGCTTCTGAATTTAAACATGTAGATTAAATATCAATTTCAGATTAAACAAGGAATGAAGAGCTCAGGTTTATGAACATGGGGAATTCTCAGTTTATCTCAGGATTTAACATAGGCATTTCTCAGTTCAATAGAAATTTCAGGTATTCAAATTAACATATCATAGATTCATACCTTGCAATTAGTTTGATACACATGTAGGTGAACTTAATATGATAAATAAACACCAAGAAATCAGTTAAAATGGATTTAACAGTTCAAAATTCAAACTGCACAGCATGTATCAGAACTATGGGGAAATTGAATTTCGAAACCCAAAATCAAGTTAATACTACAAATTATTGGTTGGTAAACAAAGGTGTAGGTGTCATAGGGCCACACGAGTCTTGTGGTGTCCCCACGACAGGACACGGCGTGTCCATTCGTGTTTGAACACACACAGACCCAGTGTACGCGACAGCGTCGTGCAGACATATCGCTGCTTCGTGGACACGACACAGCTCACATGGAGCCACATGTTCGTGTCCACATGTAGCCCAAGTATAGGGCTACACGTTCGACATCCTGACACGTCACCACGACGTGTCCAGGGCGACACGAAGCCCGTATTAGTGAGTAAAAACCGTGCGTACAGTACAGTACAGGATCGGTACGAGTCAAATTCCTACGTGCACACACATCGAGGTCCCACGAAATTTTGTGGGTAGGATGTCAGTGATTGCCCCTCGGTGCTGACCAAATTTGGTCGGGTCTCGTGTCGTGTCCAGTGAGAATTGGACACGAGGTAGCAGGACAGTGCACAGTGCTGTGTACAGCGTGTTCGTGTCCAATTTAGATACGGACACGACACGGTCTCGTGCTCAGTGATGGTGTTCTGTGATCTACATCTATAGGGCTAGAAATTTATGTAATTAGTTTTCGAAATTATTAACATTTAATTGGTAGAGGCAATTCATCAAACACCTATATTAAAACCTAGATACGTGTCCGATACGGACACCAAACCCAAACCAATTTCTACCAAACTCAGCCTATAGGTCCCTGGTACCTAGATGCATGCATCCATGAAGAGAAATCACAAATTTAACTATGTATGAGGGCATTTACCTATTGAGTGAAAACTTAATGAAAACCTAGAATAGGGGGGGAGGGGTTCTTCTTCAAATGATGATGCCAAAAGCTTGTGCAACCTTGCTAGCTAGCTCCCCTTAGCATCCTTAATGGTAGGGGATCCCAATGCAAGAAGTTTGGCTCAATTTGGAGTTGATTTGGATATTTGAGGAGAAGTTTAGGGAAGAACACAAAAGAGGCAAATAAAATGAATTAAAAATGGTGTAAATGATTAATGGGATGTATTTATAGGGGGTGGGGATGTGTGTTGGCTGCCATTAAGTTAGGGTTAGGGTTTAGGATGAGGGGCTAAGGTTTCTCCAACAATTTCTAGCTAATCTAAGGGCTCACAATTAAAGTAACATCCTTTAACCTTTAGCCTAAAATATCTTTTAACAAATATCTAGATATTTCACTAATGTAATTACTTAATGAAACCCTCTAACTTAGTCTTTAGGGTCATGATTAACAATCTAGATTAGGCTAACTTCTAGGTCAAGACTCAACAATTTAACTAACACATATTTAATTAATATAGTTCACAATTTCACCAAAGTGTCAAAATGACCAAAATACCCCTAGGCTTAAAAGTAGAAATATGAAATCCTAAACACATGATTAGGTCTCATTGGTCATGATTAGTCTTCTAGGTCATGTATGACTAATGTTACACTAGCAAAACACCAATTCACATTTCACTCAATTAAATAGTTTTAAAATAACTAAAAATCACCAAAAATCATATCATGATAAAAATTAAATAGTTTAATGATTTAAAATAAAAAAGTTCAAATTTACCCTTATTTTGGAAAAGTGGGTGTTACAAGAAGGAACATAGAAGTTCAAAATACACGCAGACTTGAGTCAGAACTGCCAGCTGTCTTGATTCGACGTGCTTCGACTGACACAAAATCTCTGACATTTGATTGCCTTGTTAGTCACATTAAATGACAATAAGGTCTTTTTGGTACGCTAACTTGGTGAAGGCTGAGTCTTGTTGAGGAAGGTTTCAAAAATCACGCAATAGTCGGCTGTGATCTCTCGAGTTCCGTGCATACGTGGCATACGAAAAGACATTCTTTGACTATCGTGCTGTCAGTCATAATGACACTCTGACAAATGATGAGCTGCCTCTGCGTATATGTGAAGAAATAGTCTGGTAGAACCCAGCGTGTATTTTAGACATTGTCTTGATCAACTCAGCGTGACTTGTAGAATTTGTCCTGATCAACTCAGCGTGACTTTCATTTTTGAGGCCTACAAAACCCCCTTTAAAGTTTTCGAAAGTTGAAAGGACTTCAAAATTTCGAAATACTTTGAAAATATCCAAATGAACTTATTAAATTTCATGATGACTCTTCATTTTTCGAGACTGATTGAATCCAATTTATGGTGGAATATGAACCGCCGACGAGCTCCTTTATATAAACAAGGAGAAGATTCAGTTTTGATCTTCATCTCGCGTCAACATAACACCGAAGGAAAAAGCTGAGGAAGAAGCACAAAAGTTGGGTTTCTGCGCCCATGGCGACCCTACTCTCGGGGGTAAGGAACCGGAGCCTTTAGTTTTCGAGTTCAAAGATGACCCTACACAATTAGCCAAGAACTTCCTGAGCCATTTTGGTCTAGATGGCTCATCTTCTTCCAATGGGCGTAGCCTCGCAGAGCAGCGGGAAGCGCTCGATGCTCTGTTACACCGTATGGGGGTCAACAGCATAGTGGAATTGGGCGCCAAGCTCAGTCGTTCCGCAGAATAGGGCGCGTTCTTTTATGCTTCTGTTTTCTTTTGAAAATGTTGCACTTCTTTTCCTCTTTTATGTAAGGTCATCAGCGCCACTTATTTTTGCATTGAATGCTCAAATATTCCTATGGTACAACTCTGTGCTGAAAACTAGCTTTACTCCGAATAGCGTACGTTAATGAAGAGCCTTAGGCGGCACTCTTTGAATATTTCAAATGTTGTGCTGTCTTCCAAAGCACACGTGACACTCATTCTATGGTTATGAGCACTTTTTACTCGGATCTTTCCAAAAATAGACTTGCACGTCGACCCTTTTTAAATAGATAGCTGAGTTTCACGCATACTCATTCCTTTATTCTTCTTCTTCTGAGAATGACTTTTTTGTAAGATTCTATTCTCAACAAGAAATTGATGATAGCAATGCTTTATGATCTTGATCTCGATGGTGAGTCCAGTATAGTAGTCCACTTTTCACTGTTGAAGATGAGCTTTTGTTTCTGACTGAACAGGGTGCGCCTGACTGGCCAGTGCGTGCCTAATGACATTTCTGTTGATTAATTTCTTTTTCTTTGCTGCTTTCTGCAGAAGCTTGGCTGAAATTTTTTTTCTGAACTGACATTGGCGATTTGGATGCTGCAGGGAGTGTTCTTCTAACACCAACATCATGGAGCTCATACGCTTTTGACGCACAAATCAGACAACTCAGAACTCTTCGTAGGATAGAAGGGTCTTCCTCAGATGGTAGGAAGAGCCTTTATACACGGAGAGTTGGATGGTGGAGTCAGCTCTACCCCGAGAAATCGAGTAGTAGAGTTTCTTTCACGGCAGAACTAGGAATTGTATCCCAATGTTGGATACATTCCTATCTCCTCAGAGAGGCCGCTCCTAATCCACCAATTGTATTGGAAGCAACACGCCTTCGGGCTGCCAAACCCTGTGGTTCTCCTCTCGTCTGAGAGAGAAGACCAGAGTTTGATTCCTGCTGTTCTGGTCGCCACTGGAACTCAGACAGTCAGGAACTGCCACTAACAACGAACCCGACGGAGAAGATCTAAGGAAGAAAATAGATCTCTATTAGGTTATTGTTGTGTGTGTAGAATGAAAATCCAAAATTGTAATAGATTTCCATTATGATTTGTAAGAAAGTCTAAGAAAATGTAATAGACTTTTTATGATGATATGAGAGTGGAAATGATAATTCTTCTATGCTCAATGATTTGTATTTATCTGGATGAATTGTAGACATGATAGATAATTGTAGAAGCATGGAATTTCACAACCAGAAAGCCCATGCGCCAGACACTACATGCGCCAGAACTCGGACAGAACACTTCACAGCAAAATCAATGAGTATAGACATTTGAAAAGGGACTTTTTATTTATATACAAAAGTCTATTACATGTCTAGAAAAGGTTGTACAAAGGAGAATTTCTAAAAAGGAAAGATCCTAAGTCCACAGCCAGCGGCCACCATGCGCCTCCAGATAGGCGCAGCAGTCACCATGCGCCGCCAGTCAGGCGCAGTAGATACCGTGCGTCTCCAACCAGGCGCATCCCACCATGCGTACTCAGCACGTCGCATCCCTTCAGCAGCTCAGTTATGTGCATCCCCAGTTATGTGCATCCCTTCAGCAGCTCAGTTATGTGCATCCCCAGTTATGTGCATCCCTTCAGCAGCTCAGTTATGTGCCGCTCTTCCAGCCAGGCTCACCTGATAAGTGCTTCGGCCAAGCAAAGCATTTAACCCTCTGGCTGGAACCAAGGAAGAGAAGAGCACCGCAAATCTGTGGCCAGGGGAGGCTTCGAAAGAGCCTCCAAAGGCGAAGGAAGACCGTGATCGAAACCATGGCTAAAGGAACAGCTTTCAACACAACCAGAGTGGGCAACCCCCACTTTGAAGGAAGAAAGAGCCTAGCACCGCAATTCCGATCTGCGACTCTTCCGGAATAACGGAGACGAGGCCCGAGCATCCCTATCTTTGGATGCAACAGGCACCTTCCGTCTGCCTCAGAAGCCCTCGACTCCGTCTTTTGGATGTAACAGTCACCTTCAAGTGCATCGAAGACAACATGGCGTCTCATCTTCACCCTCGGGAGCACTTCGTCAACAGAATGCACCCGAATACCCAAGTTCATGTTGGAAGTACGTGAGGGAACGAGAAGCAAACCTTCTCTCCATGCCACTATTTATAGGCCGGGCAGATCAAACCCACGCGCCAAGTGGATGGCTCTCCGAATTCCGTACAATGAATTTGTATTAAATGGATGAACCGGACGCCTCGAATTCAGCCAAACGGCTATTTAAAGCACTCGAGGAGCGAAACAGCCGTATCATTAAAAGATATGTCGGATGCGCCAGCCAGACAGCGCATCACACAGACGCGTCCTTCATACCAGGCGTATCACAGAGGATGCGCCCTATACGTCCCCATACCGAGTGGAACACCAACCAACGTGCCCACTCAGCTGTCCATCGAATGTCACAAACATTAAATGCTGAACTGACAGAGTTGGCAGCATGCTTCCCAAAGTCTGAACAGTTGACAGCTTTTTCAGAAAACGAAGCGTCAGTAACGTCAGCATCATCATGACTTTATTCCGACGGCTACTGCCACGTGGCCACTCAACCATCCGCATGCGCCTCTACAGCCATGCGTCCCAATCCGCATGCGCCTCAAAAGCCATGCGCCCCAGACTGCTCTCTGATCCCAAAAGACAGAAGAAAAGTCGCCTGCAGGCGCCTCAAAAGCCATGCGCCCCAGACTGCTCTCTGATCCCAAAAGACAGAAGGAAAGTCGCCTGCATGCACCTCAAAAGCCATGTGCCCCAAACGGTTTGTAACTCCTAAAGGTTACGAGCCGCAGCCTCCTCCTGCGTCCAATCCAAGGCGCAGCTCACCAGATCACTTCCCCCTACCAAATCCGAGATCTCCGAGCCATGAGTCGATGACATGTGTCCTTTGACTCAACTCGTCCAAGATTTCAGCAACAGAAAGATCTTCTCCTCTGCTACGTGCCAGCTCACAACAGCAGCATGAAGAATTCAACCCCCCAATCAGGGCACATCGTCCATGCGCCTCCATCAGCAACCTCCACGTGGCATCCCCACACATCGACGTATCCTACATGCGCGCATGAGCAGCCAGCCTGCAAAACTATAAATAGAAGGATCATTTCCTTCACACACACACACACAGAAAATTCACAACGAACATACAAAGAATCACCAGAGAGGCAGATACAGACACTCAATGTCTTTCTCCTCTCAGCAAGCTCCAGCACCCAGAGCAATCTACACCTTCAGAGAACCGATAACCGTCGTCAGCCCGTCAACGGAGTCAACGCATTACCACTCGCTCCATTGGCACTAAGTACCCTGATTAAACAAAAGTGTACTCCTAGGACTACATCTAAGTCCTATATTGTAACACTGTTCTGTTTGTGTTAAACTTTTCAATCAAACAATTTTAATGGCAAACAAGCTGGCGACTCTGCTGGGGACTTCTTTCTCCTCTTCCGAGAAAGTCGTATCACAGGCCGACGATGTGAAGGTGGGCTCCTCCCATAAAATACTGGTCGTGCGTCTCAATCAACAGGCGTACGAGGAGTTCATTTCTGAAGGAAGTGCGAGTCCTTCGAAGCGGCTGTCGAAGCCGAAGAAGACCCGCACGGCCTGGGTGCGCAAGGTCGACGCCTCGGGCACCACCACTGAAGGGAATACGCCAATCCAGCCCCCCTTCCTGCTGACATTCTCAGCAACCAAGGTACGCCCGCTGATGCAGCACATCTCTCGGGGAAGCGTGTGGCTGACCACGTTCCCCAGCCATCTCCCTCTCAGGCGAGGAAGATACGTCGACGGAGCAGGGGCGCAGCCAATGCCCCGCGCATCACCTCTGATGCGCCACAAAAAGCCTTTGTCTTTGACAGACTCACTCGCTGTAATGGCGAGGAGAATTTGGATGCTGAGTACTATGCGCCCCAGAGGGCTAGTACGAAGAAATCCAAGGCGGCATGGGCCATACGCCACAAACGTGCTATGCCAGCAGCAGGCCAGAAGCATGCGCTCACAATCACGCGCGCTGCTGATGGCAAGCTGTACAAGGTCGACTCAGGTGCTTCTGTACCAACAACGAGTAGACCTTCAAAGTCCTCATCTCACTTGGGCGCATCTACTGCGTGCACAACCAAGTCGAGTGAGGCAAATTCAGTGGTCTTGAACTCCCGCGCCTCCTCTGGTTGTGCGTTTGAGGTCCGTTCAAGTCACTTCAAATGTTGTGGTTCCCCCACCACTGATCGTGATGCCTGCTTGGTATTAGATCAGGGGGCGCAGCACTCACCTGACCACCCCGACGTTTGGCCTTGCCATGCGTCTGAAGGGGGTGTGAAGGCAGCACTCTCCTCCAATGACCTGTGCAACGTGATCACTCACAGGCGCCGGTCAGGAGAGTTGACCAACAAGCATGATGCGCCTCTCACGGGGCATACTTGTGCGGTGGTTACCATCAACTGTTGTTGCAAGGCGGCAGTACCACCAAGGCAGTCAGTCTTCCAACGACTGCAATCATCGACACCCCTCCGACGTCGCCTTGGGACGAAGGTGTCACAAGAAGAGGAGCCCAGGGTTGCTTCATGCAACGTGATCTCCAACTCCTCGTCAGTCCGGAAGACGACTGGCAATTCCTCGTCTTCATCCAAAAGCCAGTCGAGGAAAACCAAGGCAGCTGTCTCGACCTCTGGAGTGTTCGAAGGCACTCGGTCGAGGAAGAAGTTCTTGGAGGAAGCTAGGGGTAGTCAGACCCTTGTTGAGCCTCCTTCCGAAGACGACGATGTCCAAAGCACAGCTGCGGCGGATCTTCATCATCGAGGCGAAGACAGCCTCCCAGAAGCACCTCAAAATGAGGATGTCCCCCAGGATACGGCTGAGGGTAGAAACGAAGAGGCCCTTCAAGACGGAGCTGAGGGCAATCAAGCCCTTGCAGATGCGCCCGTCGAGAATGACTTCCAGAATGTAGCTGGAGGTGGCCAAGACGAAACACCAGGAGAGGTGACTCCCCCACATAAGAGTGAGGCCGAGAGCGAAGCCTCAACCAATCCATCCACTCCCGGTCGTGTCATGACAGTATACATGGCCGGGGGTGATTCCGAGTCTGATGCGCCGCCGTAGGACATTGTCCAGCGCATAGACTCATTAGAGGGAGGACTCAAAACCCTCTCTGCCTCAATGCAAGCACTGACTCAAGCGGTGTTTGATATGCGGTCGACCTTGATCAGGACACCTTCAAATGGTCCCGACCCAGGAGCCAATGGGGAGTCGAGTGTGCCCCTCCAGCGGGCACCCTCAGACACAGAAGCACCCCGGACATCCGAGCCCTCAAACGCTCCACTCCAGATGGTACCACCTTTTCCGACTCCTAGCTCCACGGAGGATGTGGTCGAAATGATCAAGGACTTGCGGGAGCGCTTCGAGTCCAAAAACAGGCAAAAGGAGCGCCAGAAAATGGGCATTCCCCAACCTTATCCTCTCGAGTGGAACAAGGTGGTTTATCTCCCAAAGTATAAACCACAAACACTCACGCCGTACGACGGGAAGGACTTTCCGCGTCGGTACCTGACGTACTTCCAGTCACAGACAGGGCATCTTCCGAAGGAGGACGCACTCCTCACCAGCATCTTTGTTGGGGCCTTAAAGGGAGTAGCGTATGACTGGTACTGCAGCCTCCCCGACAATTCCATATCGTCCTTCGACGACCTGACGCGCCTCTTCCTCGACCGCTTCTACGACGGCGGGAAGGACATGACGATGGCGTCTCTCATAGAGATACGCCAGAAGGAGAAGGAAACGGTTCGGGTGTTCATTGAACGCTTCCGTCAGGCCTGCTTCAGGCTACCTCCAGGCATGCCAGAACATGCACTTCTCTCCTCTTGCAGCATGAACATGCTGCCTGCAGTGAAGCTCTGGCTCAACTCTACTCCCCCTCCCGACTGGAGCTCCCTGATCATCGAAGCTGAAGCTGCAGAAAAGAAGGCGGCCAATGCACGTCTTCTGGGTGTCAGCTTCCCCGCCTTTGACGATAAGGAGAAAAGGTCCATAGCCAACAACTCCGGACGAGAAGCAAAGGGGAAACAGGCATTGACTGTTAATGCCTCGAAAGGCACATTTGTGCCTACTCAGAAGCCTCTACTGGTACCGAGACCCAAGGAGGTTTATTCATTCAATGACGAAGACACCCTGCAGCTCTTTGAAATACTGAAGCAGGGTGACAAGATCAAGCTGTCGGACCCAAAGCGGCCCGATGAAGTCGAGAAAGTGGACAACCCGAGGTACTGTCACTACCATCGATTTTTCGGACACCTGACCAAGGACTGCTACGTCCTCAAAAATTACATATAGCGCATGATCAATACGGATGTAATCTCCGTCGACTACGAAGAGAAGACGGTGTCAGCCAATGTGGTGTCACTTCAGTTCGGCACCTTGCCGTCGACTACCACACAAGACGGTGTCGTCCCCATCCCTAAGGCGACAATAGAGGTGGTGAACTTACCACCTACCCGTGACAATGCGAATGGACTCATCCCACTCACCACATCTCGAGGAGAGGTCCTCTGGGTTCACCCCGACCTTGTCTCCGAGGTGACTCAACCGGAGGTACGCTCTACCTCCAAATCAAAAGGCAGGAAGATCAAATCTTGCCACACAGTCTCTTCTTCAACGGAAGAGGCACTTCCAGTGCAGACGCGTGCACAACAGAACGCCCAGCCCGGCGAAGCTGCCGCCGAGGTGGTGCCTCCTGGCACCATCCCTGAGGAGGGCCCGTCTAAGCCCTCAGCAGCCAATAAGCAGAAGCAGGTGGAGGCCCGTTTCGACAGACCTCTACGGAAGGAGAATGCTTCGGGGCTAGCCAAGCCTCACAACTTTGACATTTTGGCACAACTGGCCAGTACTCCTACACGCTTGTCTTTGTTCGAGCTCCTGCATCTTTCCAAAGACTCCCGAGAAGCTCTCTGCGAAGCTCTGAAGGATGCTGAATCCTTTCTCAGTCAGGTTAAGCAGCCTGAAGACCTCCCAACTACTTGTGCGCACTGTCATTGTGCGGATGAAGTTATCCCAAACATAACTTTCACCCAACAAGACATGCTGCTCAAGCACCACCGACATAACCGGCCGCTGTATTACACAGGGTACATCGGTTCGGTCAAGGTGAGCCGGATTCAGATCGATCCAGGGTCTTCCCTAAGCATCATCCCGAAGGCGCTGCTATCAAAGCTGGGGATCCCAATGTACCGGCTGGCGCCCTCCAATACAACCATCAGTGGCTTCAACGCTAGCAAAAGCGAGCTACTGGGCAAGATCCGACTGAAGTGTCACATCGGCAGCCTCAAAACTGAAGTGACTTGTTAGGTGGTAGATGCCGAGGTCAACTACAACATCCTGCTCGGACGGCCATGGCTACATGAGTACATGGTGGTGCCCTCTACGCTCCACCAATGCATAAAATATGTATCCACCAACGGCGTCATCCGGACGGAGTTCGCAGACATCGATCCTTTCAAAGGGATTGAAGCCTACTTCACCGATTCCGACTTGTACAAGCCACTTGACGAGGAAGAAGCCAACGACGCTGATGATGAGGCAGAGACGGCAACAGAGCCGGACATGGAGCCTGAGATGACTCCCGACGCCCCCTTGAAAATCCGACTGAAGGGCAAACCACCCCAGAAGGTGCCCCCAATGAGCATCAAGCTATCAGGGAAAGCTCCGGCTCACGAAGCTCCCCTGAAGATACGTCTCAAGGAAAAGCCGCCTCAAACATCGGCTCCCTTGGTGGCAAAATTACAGGGGAAGGCACCACTCACCAAAGGCGCAACCGAGGCACCTCTCAAGGTGCGTCTTAAGGGCAAGCCGCCGCAGCCATACAAGATGCCAGAGAGGGCTCACATAACCCTCTCAGACCCGAAAGACAAAGCTATGGTGGACTCTCCTGATCCGACCCCAGTGCTTACAGATGAGGAGCTCGGCTAATATATCTCTGCTGATGTAGATGCACCCTCCTTAGACAATGTAATCCCACGGGATAAGATCTCGTATTTCATCAATAATAGAGTGTCTTTTAATTATTCTTGTCTTCCATACTGGAATGCCATGTATACATTAGATAACGCTCTACGGTCGTTGCAAACACAAATAACGACCGTCCATCATAATCGAGTAGTCCCGTCTCAAGGAGTCTGTTTCATAGCCCCTCCACGGAGCCGAGACGAAGGAACCATCATCTTGGGCAAAGTCGAGCGTCATCAAGACCTCCCGCCACTCGAGCCAGAACCTGATACCGGCAGAGTACAAGTCTATCGGTACATGGATACGGCAAAACACATCATCCAAAAGATGGGCTACGACCTAAAAAGCAACAAAGGCTTAAACTACGGCAAGGGTCGACATCTCCCCATCCAGCTTTCGATACCTAAGGAAAAGCCGCAGGACTACTACAATCGGACTCAACGGGGCTTAGGCTATGTCACACCGCCATCAACTCCAGAAAGTTTGGATGCAGAAGACGTAGAACACTCCCACTCGTCTGAAGCATCGACCTGGGATTCCGATACCAGTATCGGATCAGTTTTCAGGAAAGTGCTGTCAGCTAACATGACATCAGCGCAACCTCAGAAAGATGAAGGCGAAGACCAAGCGCCGGAACCCTTCGAAGAGGAACCCTGGGCTCAACGCCTAGGAGAACAATGGGAATCTCGTTTTGAGTTACGTGAACCTCCCACCGAAGACGAAGTCGAGCAGATCGACCTCGGGGATGGGTCTTCTTCCAAACCCATCTTTATCAGCAAAAGCCTAGAAGGAGAAGACCGAGAATCTTTAATCCAACTAGCTAAAGAGTATATCGACGTCTTCCCCTGGAGCTACGAAGACATGCCGGGACTCGATCCACAGATCGCAATGCATAGGTTGAACATCTTACCTGATGCCAAACCTATCAAACAATAACAGCGACGTTTCCGTCCGGACATCATGAACACCATAGATCATGAGGTAGACAAACTCTTGACCAGCGGCTTCATCCGTGAGGAACAACACCCGGATTGGGTAGCCAACGTCGTTTCTGTCACCAAGAAGAATGGGAAAATACGAGTCTGTATCGACTTCAGGGATCTCAACTCTGCTTGCCCGAATGACGAATTCCCGCTTCCAATCACCGATGTGATGATCGACAATACATGTGGCTTTGAACGCATGTCCTTCATGGACGGGTATTCAGGCTACAATCAAATCAAGATGTTCCCCGATGACGCAAAACACACGTCATTCAGGACTCCGAAGGGTGTTTTCTGCTACACAGTGATGCCTTTCGGCTTGAAGAACGCCGGTACAACATACCAATGAGCAATGAGCACCATCTTCCGTCAACATCTTCGCAAGACAGTCGAATGCTATGTTGACGACATCGCAGTCAAGAGCCGCCTCAAAGGAGATCACTTACAGGACCTGAAGACGGTCTTCGATCTCATGCGGGCACATCAACTCAAGATGAACCCCGCTAAATCTTTCCTGTGGGTTTCTAGCGGCAAATTCTTGGGCTTTGTCATCACGGTGAAAGGCATTCATGTTGATCCCGAGAAGACCAAAGCCATCCTCAACATGGACCCTCCGAAGAACCTTCGAGAACTTCGGGGCTTACAGGGACGTCTGGCATACATCCGGAGGTTCATAGCAAACCTCTCTGGTAAATGTCAACCCTTTACTCAGCTCATGAAGAAGGGAGTCTCTTACGTCTGGACTGAAGAGGGCCAAAAGGCTTTCGACGACATCAAAGCCTACTTGACAAGCCCTCCAGTCCTGGTAGCTCCCGTCACTGGCAAACCATTTCTCCTTTACGTCCGAGCCATGGATCATTCCCTTGGCATTCTGCTGGCTCAAAACAGTGATACAGGCTATGAGCAAGCAATCTACTACCTCAGCCGAACACTCATCGGGGCCGAACACCGGTACAATCCCGTTAAAAAGGAGTGCTTGGCTTTGGTATTTGCCATCCAGAAGACTCGTCATTACGTCTCGGGCCAGACAATTCATGTCATTTCCCGAGTCAATCCGCTCAGAGTCCTCATGACAAAGCCAGGGTCATTGAACTCCCGGCTGGCTACATGGGCGATCCTGCTAACACCGTACAACATGGTGTTTGTTCCGCAAAAAGCTGTCAAGGGTCAAGCTCTGGCTAACTTTTTAGCTGCACACCCCATCCCAGAATCCTCAAAACTCTATAAAGACATCTCGGATGAGGTCCAAGAATCAAACGTCACCGAAGGAAGCTCCGTTTGGCGGATGTTCTTCGATGGCGCTTCAAGAATAGGTCCCAAGGGCCAAATTATCGCAGGAGTGGGGGTAGTCTTAGTCTTCCCCGATCAGCTGGTCATCCAGCGTGCGTACTCTCTTTCGAAGCCGTGCTCCAGCAATGTTGCTGAGTACAACGCGCTTATCATGGGACTCCAGCTGGCACAACAGCTGGGGGTGGATCATCTGGAAGCCTACGGCGACTCGAAACTCGTCGTGAACCAGATTCGGGGACAATACGAGGTTCGCCATGAAGATCTGATCCCTTACCATGAAGTCGCATTGAACATCATTTCAACCTTCATCGGGTTCTTCATCGAACATGTACCCCCGTCTGCAAAACTTGGAGGCTGACGCTCTGGCTGGCCTCGCAGCCTCATTGGCAGCGCCCCTTGGGACTCAACACTATGTCACGGTAACTGGCCGAGACTTGATTTGTCCTAGAAACAACCTATGCTTGCGAGTGGCTCACGCCATACCGACAAACACTGGTGTTAATGTCCGAGACTGGAGGTTCCCGTTCATCGACTTTGCTGTCTACAGAATCCTTCCAGAGGACCCGAAGGAAGCCGTCTCGGTCAGGAGACGTTCTCTTCGATTCTACTACGATACAGCCACTAAAACGCTGTACCGACGCTCCTTCGATGGGTTGCTCCTTCGATGCCTGTCCAACGAAGAAGCGGTCGAAGCTCTTTGGAAAGCTCATGACGGAACTTGCGGAGCTCATCAACCCGATCCTAAGTTGCAGGATCGACTGCGACGTATGGGCTACTACTGGCCAACCATGGCCGCCGACGCTGTTGAATATGCTAAGAAGTGCCATGCATGCCAACTTCATGCAGACTTCATACATACACCGTCTGAACCACTACATCCTACAGTCGCCTCCTGGCCCTTTGAAGCCTGGGGCATGGACATTGTAGGACCAATCACCCCTCCTTCATCAAGAGAAAACCGCTTCATCCTGGCCATCACCGACTACTTCTCCAAATGGGCAGAAGCAGTCCCACTGGCGGAAGTAAAAAGCTCCAGGATGGTCAGCTTTATCAAACACCATGTCATTTACCGCTTCGGAGTACCCCGACGGATCATTCATGACAATGGTCCTCAGTTTATCAGCCACATTTTTAGCAGGTTTTGTGACAAGAATGCATCCAAAATGTGGCATCCACCGCCTACAATCCGGCTGCAAATGGGTTAGCAGAGGCGTTCAACAAAACTATCGTTAGGCTGCTCAAAAAGGTCGTGTCATCCAACAAACGCGACTGGAACGAAAAGCTTGGCGAATGCCTTTGGGCCTACTGCACAACGGTACGGACCCCAACAGGCAACACACCATTCTTCCTGGTCTACGGGAGCGAAGCGGTACTGCCTCTCGAGATACAGATACCCTCACTCCGCGTAGCAATCACAAACAAACTCACATAAGAGGACAATCAACGTCGTCATCTGCGGGAACTGGAGGCACTTGACGAAAAGCGTCTCATAGCTCAACAACATATCGAACTCTACCAAGCCCGTATATCACAGGCTTTCAACAAAAAGGTCAAACAGAGGACTTTCCAAGTTGGCGACCTGGTTTTAGTAGTCAGAAGGCCAATGGTGTTAACTCACAAGACACCAGGAAAGTTCGAGCCCAAGTGGGAAGGACCTTTCATCATTGAGACAGTATACTCAAACGGTGCTTACCGCCTCGCCAAACCCAATGGGGACTTGTTCATGATGCCCATTAACGGCAAGTTCCTAAAGAAGTACTATTCTTGACATCCTTCAGACATGTACTTCCCCAAAGGGGATCTGTGGACCCAATCATCGGGGCTCGCACACAATCTCCTTCCACAAACTCATACGCTTCCGGAACCCAACTGTTCCGTGGCATCCTTCCGTAGAAAGATAACCACGTCCACATTACCTCTGAGTTGTCCCTCTACACCTTACAAAGCGGAATCTTACACTTCGTAAGCTTACGCTATCCTTCATGTTTACCACGTCCACATTACCTCTGAGTAAACATCTCGTACAAACAACCCCTGCATTGTTGTACATCGATCGCAGAACTTCCACGTCCACATCACCTCTGAGTTGTTCAGGGTATCCCTTAGGATCATTCCTACCACGTCCATAATACCTCTGAGTAGGAAGATTCTATCATTTGAACCCAATGATTGCCATGTCCACATTACCTCTGAGCAAACATATTGGTTCCTTCAAACTTATTATCTGTACCTAAAAACCAAGGTGTGCAAAAGATAATAGGTCCACACAAATCATCAAGTTCATGATAACAAAAATGAACACATCACAAAAAGTTGCGTACTTCTTTATTTTCTAAAAAAAAAGAGTACAGAACTACACCATCCCCCAGCAAGGGTTACAAAAGAACATAAAAAGGGAGAAGCTACAATCCCTGAACCTCTCCAGGGTGGGCTGAGAGCTCCCTGACTCGACGTCTCAAGTTGGCGGTACGAGTTTCCACAGTTGCCAGGACTCGACGCTCGGCTTCTTGACGCATCAATTCGACAGCCTCAGCAGAAGTTTCGCTCTCATGCTTCTCATCAAGCTGTCGCCGCTGCTGAGCCAAGGCAAGAGTCCGCTGAGTAAAAGTCGCTTCCTCCTTCTTGAATGCTACGTGTTCAGCCCGAACACGTTCGGCTTCTAACTGGAGTCGGGCCCGTTGGTCCTCAAGGCGGTGCATCTGGGTGTTGATCTCTACGATATTAGCATCCAACGCAGCTCGCGTCTCCGTCGTCTTCTTCATAGACTGAGACAACTGCTCTACCGCAGCCTCAGTCTCAGCCACCTCGCGCTCCCAAATGCTCACAGTGGCCTGGTGGGAAGACTCGATCTCGGCAATCAACTTCCCCTTCTCCGCATCTATCAAGACGGAGAGGTCATTTCGTTGGATGCGCTGAAGTTCCGCGAGCCGCTCATCCAGCTCGATCACCGAAGCCTCCAGAATTTTGGCCATATGGTCGTGGCCTTGGTGAACGCGGATCAGCTCGATACAGGGCATTGCCAGAGTTCTTGCCATCGAAAAGCTCCCGTTGGCATCCATCACCGCAGATACACCCCTCTGTAGCATTTTGTACACCCCCTCGACGAGGAATTTCACATATTCGTCTGCGTCCGCCAGTACCTGCGGCGTCATAGCAGGAGTTGGAGGAGCTACTACAGTTAGCGGACCGGAAGAAGATCCGCCAACCTTAACCTGCGAGGCTTGAACCTCGGCATCAATAGGCTCTTCATCGACAGGGGCCAGACTGCTAGCCCGAGGAGCCGAAAGAACAGAGGAAGACGGCACAGGCGTCGAGATGGTACCCCAAGTAGAAGGAGCAACAGAGGGTTCCACCCCCTTACCCTTCTCAAGCCCGGAGGAACCACCAACGTCAACGGCCACCTCTTCTACCCCCAACATCCTATCAGCGTCAAGTACCTCCCCCGGCAGAACGGGGAGATCAACACTCATCTCCTGGCCTGCCCCGAGAGACAAGACCGGCAGAAGGGTCTCATCCTTCTCAAGTCCCTTTACAGGGACAGAATCTGTCGCTACCTCCTGATCGGTAGCCATCTCAACTTCCACGGTTGAAACCGGGGTAGGACTTGGCAATGATACAGCCGACCTTCCCTCACCATGACAAGAAGGGGAATCAACCCTCTCCTCTGTCCCAACTACCTCTGTTGCCCCCGCAACAGGCTCTTGCAGCTCTGGAGCAACGTCATCGGAAGACGACGAACTCCATTCCTCTTCACCGCCAGGAAGCTGCGTGCTTGCTAAACCTTCGGCATTTGAAGCCTCCGCTGTGGCCTTCGTCATCTCGGAAGCTGCTGTACCCTCAGTTTCCCTCCTGACATAATCCGGGGATACCGGAATCTCCACGACGATAGCATCCTCCGGATCTTCCTCCATGGAAGATATCATAGTCGGCGGGATACGCACTCCAGATGAGCCCGCCATCTCTTCTCGTCTACTCCCACCCGACTTTGGGGTACGAGGTTTTATTTTTAGCGGTTCCTACAAAAGAAGGTGAAGCCTCGATTACATAAATAGTGGAACCAAAATCAGATTATGTAGGACGTCCTTACCTCTGCGGACGACGAATCCGATGACACCGTCGGTGACGACGCCTTCTTCTGCTTCTTCGGCACAGGAGATTCAGCCCCTGTGTCTGCACATCATTTTGATCGATCGCCCGAGGGTTCTGCTTGAGATGCGGAAGGGGCACTCCGTTGACCCACCCTTGACGGACGATGCAATCGGGCCTTCACTGGCATGTCCCCGGTCACTGCTAACTGGGTGCCTGCAATAAGACTGGTCTCCCTGTCATATCCGGAGGGCGCGGCGGCAATAACACAGTAAAATTTGGCGGCCGAGTAAAGAATGGGCGGCCGCGGATCTGGGACGGGCAACGTAAAACGAGCCCCGGTACATCTGGCATTATAGTAATGCCAAGCTCGTGCACCATCCAACAAACTTCCAACATACCCCAGAGTAATACTGGGGTTATCCAACATCATCTGGGCATAACCAAATTGTCGTGCAAAGCGTCTCGGCAAATACGGTTCCAGGTAGCACTGATTCATGTTCCGGTACACCAGATGGGATGGCCGGATACTTTGCAACCAGCGGAATCCCCATTGAGGCAGAGTGGTGGTACCTTCGCCCGAATCCCTTAAATCTTCGTTGGCCTCAAAACCCAAGTAGATCGGACCAACTTTGGTAATCTCCCAACCCTGAAGACGGGATAAAACCTTTCTACAAACAGGGACACCAGTGTGCGACCAGCTCCTCCGATGGAAACGGCGAAGGAATGCATCTCCAGCCTTATAGTCTTCTTCTGAGCCTGGGCTCATCACACTGGGATGATGCAAAATTAACCATCCCATCAAATAGTGAAACGGCAGTTCGGCACGCGGGAATTTATTGTTTCTGCCTTTGTCATGAATCACATTTCCAGCAAACTCTCGCAAACCTCGCTGCAGGTTACATACCATTGCGGGAAGAAGAGCCAAACGTCGGCCGAAGACCAACTTTACGGCTGGCAGGATTAAGTTCCGGGTCACCCTCTCTACGGCACCGAATCCGCCCGCGAACACGCAATCCCGGAGCCATATCATCAGGTAGGCCGCCAACACCGCCTTGGATGACATTCGATAAGCAAGATGCCAGAAACAGCTGTAGGAGCGTGCATCTGACTGCTGGTCTTCATTTCCTCGGGGGTTCTTCTCCCCTAACCAGCTCATTTCGGATAGCACTTCGCTACGAGAGAGTGCCGGCGGAGTAGAAAACTGTGAAGGATCCTCTTTGTCTTGTCTAAAGACGTAATCTCTCCAAGCGGTCACATGGGGCTGCGTCCCGCTTTTATCCCTTCTCTGCATATAGTAATGATGACTCACCACTTCCTTGAAAACGGCCGTCATCTCCTCAGCCCTGTCCCCTAGGACCTGAAGTTCCTCGTTGGTGGGAAAGTACTCTTCATAGGGTTCCGACCCCCAAGGGAGTTTTGACACCTCATAATCTCATGAAGTGCGAGCCCTAATTTCTCCACCGGAGTAAAAAAGGTCCCGGTATGGATATCAAACATCTCCAGGAGTACAAGGAATATGTGCCTATTGAGGTCAACACCCGCCTGGGTAGCACGGATCGCGGCAGTCAACCCAATCTCTCGGAGCTCAGTCCAAAACCGCGACAAGATCCAGAGTGTCAGTCTATCCCATTTGGAAACGTAATGGCACCAACCCTCTACCCGAAAATCTCTTTTCGGGTATGAGCGTTCCATCAAAAAACATACGATGTGTAAAAGTCGAAGCACTATAAGCAAACGTATCAATGGGTATATCACTGTAGAGGCTCCCAGGACGTAGAGTCCGCCAGGTGAAAGAAGACCCAGACCGAACGACGGTCAAAGTATCCCTTTGGTCGGAGGTAGAATCAATTTGGATGACGCCAGTCACCGCTCCCCCCTGAGAGGGGGTAAGATCCCAAGACATCCTCCTCTTGGAAATAAGGCGACAGAAGGACGTCAAAGGCCATTGACGTTCAAGTTGCTTAACAGTCATATGCACCCCATTTGCTGCAAAGAACCAGTCCTCCTTGACCTTCAACACCGTCACTTCTGTAGAAGTGAGGCGGTCTCCGAATAGGAACTCAGGCTTCAAGAAGGTCACTTTATAAGATGTGGAAGATTTTAAAACTCCACGCTCCATCATCCGTTTGAGGAACCCATACTGTTGCTCACGGATTTGGGTCATTCTCTCGGGAGGCTGATCCATCATAAGAGCATCTTGAGCAGGGTTTATCACTTCCTCGTCATACTCTACTCCCATCTGGTTGAAGGCAGCCTCCAAAAACACTTCATTCAAAGGTGGGATTGCCATTGACACTAGCAAAGATCAGAAAATGTTAGAAGCAACAAGAGAGCACACAATGTGTCTGAAAGAGGAGCTTCGGCGCATCATCCGGGTTCAAACCCATGCGCGTTGGCAGTGCTTCGGCGCATCATCTGGGTTTGAACCCATGCGCATTAGCAATGCTTCGGCACATCATCAGGGTTTGAACCCATACACGTCAGCAGTAGAGCCTCGGCGCATCATCAGGGTTTAAACCCATGCGCGTTGGCGGGCAAAGACTGCGGCACATCATCAAAGACTCAAGGTCTATGTGCGTTGGTGTACGGAGAATGAGGCTTACCAACCACCTCCGGCCGAACTTCGACAGGCCGACGGGGAACGTCAGCCGTCACAACTTTCACAAGCTCCTTCGCTTTCTCCTTCCCCTTGCCGGCACCACCGCGAGGAGTCTTGGGAGCCATTCTCTCAAAGAAGAAAAGTTAGGGTTTTGAAGAAGAACTCTAAAAAAAGCAAAGACACAGAGAAGAAGAACTCTCTCTCTCTCCATCCCTCACCTATTTATAGGGCTTGGTCGCACGCGTGAACCGATGACGTGTAATCTCAGCCGTCGCTTCGGGTTCTGTGAAGAGATAACAGCAAATACAACCAAAAGATCATCATTAATCTTTTCGGTTACCGAGGCATCATCATATACATTAACTGAGAGGAGCATGCGCCCAAACAGGCATGCGCCCAACAATCATGCGCCCTGACCTCCATGATTCTTATTCAAAGTATTCCAAAACTTATTCAAAAGTTTTGAAAACTTTGAAGGGGGTCTTGTAGAAGCATGTAATTTCACAACCAGAAAGTCCATGCGCCAGACACTACATGCGCCAGAACTTGGACAGAACACTTTACAGCAAAATCAATGAGTATAGACATTTGAAAAGAGACTTTTTATTTATATACAAAAGTCTATTACATGTCTAGAAAAGGTTGTACAAAGGAGAATTTCTACAAAGGAAAGATCCTAAGTCCACAGCCAACGGCCACCATGTGCCTCCAGATAGGCGCAGCAGTCACCATGCGCCGCCAGTCAGGCGCAGCAGATACCGTGCTCCTCTAACCAGGCGTATCCCACCATGCGTACTCAGCACGGCGCATCCCTTCAGCAGCTCAGTTATGTGCATCTCCAGTTATGTGCATCCCTTCAGCAGCTCAGTTATGTGCATCCCCGGTTATGTGCATCCCTTCAGCAGCTCAGTTATGTGCCACTCTTCCAGCCAGGCTCACCTGATAAGTGCTTCGGCCAAGCAAAGCATTTAACCCTCTGGCTGGAACCAAGGAAGAGAAGAGCACCGCAAATCTGTGGCCAGGGAAGGCTTTTAAAGAGCCTCCAAAGGCGAAGGAAGACCGTGATCGAAACCACGGCTAAAGGAACAGCTTTCAATATAACCAGAGTGGTCAACCCCCACTTTGAAGGAAGAAAGAGCCTAGTACCGCAATTCCGATCTGCGGCTCTTTCGGAATAACGGAGACGAGGCCCGAGCATCCCTATCTTTGGATGCAACAGGCACCTTTCGCCTGCCTCAGAAGCCCTCGACTCTGTCTTTTGGATGTAACAGTCACCTTCAAGTGCATCGAAGACAACATGGCGTCCCATCTTCACCCTCGGGAGCACTTCGTCAACAGAATGCACCCGAATACCCAAGTTCATGTTGGAAGTACGTGAGGGAACGAGAAGCAAACCTTCTCTCCATGCCACTATTTATAGGCCGGGAAGATCAAACCCACGCGCCAAGTGGATGGCTCTCCGAATTCCGTGCAATGAATTTGCATTAAATGGATGAACCGGACGCCTCGAATTCAGCCAAATGGCTATTTAAAGCACTCGAGGAGCGAAACAGCCACATCATTAAAAGACATGTCGGATGCGCCAGCCAGACAGCGCATCACACAGACGCGCCCTTCATACCAGGCGCATCACAGAGGATGCGCCCCCATACGTCCCCATACCGAGTGGAACACCAACCAACGTGCCCACTCAGCTGTCCATCGAATGTCACAAACATTAAATGCTGAACTGACAGAGTTGGCAGCACGCTTCCCAAAGTCTAAACAGTTGACAGCTTTTTCAGAAAATGAAGCGTCGACAACGTCAGCATCATCATGACTTTATTCTGACGGCTACTGCCACGTGGCCACTCAACCATCCGCATGCGCCTCTACAGCTATGCGTTCCAATCCGCATGCGCCTCAAAAGCCATGCGCCCCAGACTGCTCTCTGATCCCAAAAGACAGAAGAAAAGTCGCCTGCATGCGCCTCAAAAGCTATGCGCCCCAGACTGCTCTCTGATCCCAAAAGACAGAAGGAAAGTCGCCTGCATGCGCCTCAAAAGCCATGCGCCCCGAACGGTTTGTAACTCCTAAAGGTTACGAGCCGCAGCCTCCTCCTGCGTCCAATCCAAGGCGCAGCTCACCAGATCACTTCCTTCCACCAAATCTGAGATCTCCGAGCCATGAGTCGATGACATGTATCCTTTGACTCAACTCGTCCAAGATTTCAGCAACAGAAAGATCTTCTCCTCTGCTAAGTGCCAGCTCACAACAGCAGCATGAAGAATTCAACCCCCCAATCAGGGCGCATCGTCCATGCGCCTCCATCAGCAACCTCCACGTGGCGTCTCCACACATCGGCGCATCCTACATGCGCGCATGAGTAGCCAGCCTACAAAACTATAAATAGAATGATCATTTCCTTCACACACACACACAGAAAGAATCTACAACGAACATACAAAGAATCACCAGAGAGGCAGATACAGACACTCAACGTCTTCCTCCTCTCAGCAAGCTCCAGCACCCAGAGCAATCTACACCTTTAGAGAACCGATAACCGTCGTCAGCCCGTCAACGGAGTCAACGCATTACCACTCACTCCATTGGCACTAAGTACCCAGATTAAACAAAAGTGTACTCCTAGGACTACATCTAAGTCCTATATTGTAACACTGTTCTGTTTGTGTTAAAGTTTTCAATCAAACAATTTTAATGGCAAACAATAATGAAACCTTCTTTTCTGATTTAGAGTACTCAATACTATCAGAGGTAATATGGATGTGATAATATGTAGGAACTCAAAAGAAAATAGATTGATTTCTATACAGAGGTCAAAAATAGAAAATGACAAATGAGTAGGTAGATTCAACATTTATCCAGAGGTTATGAAAACGTGATAAATAACGAATCCCCACTTTTTAATAAATTGATAGAAGATTTAAAATCCCTTTTTAAAAAAGAACGAGAAATCAGCTTAACCAAACCTTGGTAACTGGGGAATGATAAGAGAACAATCTTGACAGATGAAAATATTACACATAATACTTCCTCAAGAATTTGCCATTAATGGGCATCATAGTGATCGATCACCAAAAATGGATGATAATGAACGGATAAACCGTCAGATGACGATAATGAACGGGTTAACCATCAGATTATAATGAACGGGTGAACTGTCAGGTGGATGAACGGGTGGACCGTCGGATGAATGTAATAAATGAACGGATGAACCGTCAGGTATTAATGAACGAGCGAGCCGTCAGATGAATGTGTCGTTTCGAATTTTGAGGAACCTTCTGCCTATAAATATAGCAGAAATCTGACAGGAACAAACACTTCTACTCTTCAATATAAAAATATCGTCTGGAGAAGCATCCAAGAAGGCTGAAATTGCCCAGAAGGTTTAGAAGGGCATTGAAGACTGCCCTGCAGATCTAGTTCAGCCGAAGGAGGTAGAAGCAGGCGAAGGTTCGTCTGTACCCCAGCCACCACGGGACATTCTGGACTTCTTGCTCGAACCAGGAAGGACTGAAGAAGAAGAAGTCATGAGGATGGCCGCTTGCAAGTTCCTCGTGGGTTCCAGCAAGGAGGTTCTCGGCTCTTTTGCTGACCGCATTTTCGAGAAGGACGGCAGTGGCCCGCGTCCAAATGTAGAGAAGAATGACAGTGATCTTCCTTAATATCATGTATTATCATTCAAGATGAAAAATAAAATTTTGAATTTTATTTATGAACATGAACTTGTCTGATGATTTACAAGTATTTACATTCATACATAATACTTCTTAAGGAACTTGCCATTGATAGGCATCATTGCAATTCGACCATCCAGATCTGAGAGTTGATAAGCTCCATTTGAGAAGACTTTGTTCACAACATAGGGACCTTTCCACTTTGTATCGAATTTGCCTTTACTCATATGAGTCATAGTCCTAGGACGTCTGACTGTTAGAACAAGTTCTCCTTTTTGATATGCTCGAACTCTGACTTTCTTGTTAAAAGCTCTTGAGATTTTGGCTTGATAGAATTCAATATTCTGTTGAGCAGATAATCGCTTTTCATCCAGAGCTTCTAATTCCTAAAGTCGAAGACGATCATTATTCTCAGTGGTAAGTTCATTAGCGATTGCTATCCATAAAGAAGGAATTTGAATCTCTAATGGAAGAACAGCTTCATACCCATACACCAGAGAGAAAGGTGTACACTTAGTGGCATTACGAACTGTAGTACGGTAAGCCCACAGACATTCACCAAGTTTCTCACTCCAATTCCGTTTGTTAGTAGAGACAAACTTCTTTAAGAGTTTGATGATGGTCTTGTTGAAAGCTTCTGCTAATCCGTTAGCTGCCGAATTATATGCGGTAGAAGCCATATTATTGATCCGATGATCATCACAGAATCGAGTAAATTTCTGGCTGACAAATTGTGGACCATTATCATAAATAATGCATCGAGGAACACCAAATCTGTAGATGACATGATGTTTGATAAAGCTGATGACATTGGAAGTTTTGACTTCAGATAAAGGAATAGCTTCGGCCCATTTGGAGAAATAATCGGTTATTACGAGAATAAATCGATGACCTTTTAATGACGGCGGATTAATCGGGCCAATAATGTCCATGCCCCAAGCTTCGAAGGGCCATGATGTTGCCGTTGGATGTAGAAATTCTGAAGGTTGATGGATAAAATCTGTATGGATTTGACAAGCTTTACACTTCCTTGCATATTCGATGGCGTCTGATACCATAGTGGGCCAATAATAACCCATACGTCGAATACGGTCTTGTAGTTTTGGTCCAGGCTGATGTGCTCCACAAATTCCATCATGTGCTTCGCGAATAATTTGTTGGGCTTCATCACCGGCAACACATCGAAGAAGTAGACCGTCATAAGCTCGACGATATAAGGTTTTTGTAGTATGATTGTAATAGAATCTGAGTGATCGTCGTCTGATAGATGCTGCCTCACTCGGATCATCTGGAAGAATATCATACAATACGAAATTTAAGAAAGAAAGTCTCCAATCTTTATCCGTATTCTGAGTCTCAGCTGAATTACTGATGGTGAATTCTATACTAGAATCAGATGAAGATGATAATGATTTACGACTGAATCCAAATCCTCTTGTCGTATTGACATCATGAGATGCTGCCTCTTCAATATCAACTGGAAGTCCTAGAGTTAGATTGTTTTCGAGATAAAATAATTCTCGATTATAAACAACAATCATTTGTTGCCGTCTAATCGGAATAGCCAATACTGTCGCGAGATTAGCAAGAGCATCAGCTTCTGTGTTACATGCTCGCCTAACATGCTCAATGAAGAACCCTTCAAATGAAGAGGCCATAGATATAGCCGATCTATGATAAGGAACCAGATCTTGATGGCGAACTTCATAAGTGCCCCTTATATGATTGACAATGAGTTTGGAGTCTCCGTACGCCTCCAAATATTGAATATTCAGATGTTTAGCGAGCTGAGACCAATGAGTAATGCATTGTACTCAGCAACATTGTTTGAACATGGCTGATCGAGAGAGTAAGCTCGTTGGATAGCAAGACCTTCTGGTGATACAAGAATAATTCCAACTCCAGCAACAATGTTACCATTAGGACCTATTCTTGAAGCTCCATCGAAGAATAGACGCCAAGTAGGATCCTCTTCAGCAATTTGGTTTGAGTCTAGGACTTCATCTGGAATTTCATCGTAGAGTTTTGAATTTTTTGGAATTGAATGAGCAGCCAGAAAATCAGCTAAAGCTTGTCCTTTGACTGATTTCTGAGGGATATAATGCATGTCATACTGAGCAAGTAAGATTCTCCAATTAGCCAATCGAGAATTTAAAACACTTGGTTTCTTCATCATGACTCGTATAGGATTGATCCTGGAAATGACATGAATGGTCTGGCCAATGATATAATGTTGTGTCTTTTGAACAGCGAACATCAGGGCTAGACATTCTTTTTCGACCGGTGAATATCGAGGTTCAGCTCCGGTCATGGTACGACTGAGATAATAAATGGCTTGTTCATGACCATTTTTATTCTTTTGAGCAAGTAATGCACCTAATGAATGACTCATTGCTCGGGTATATAAGAGGAATGGAATTCCTGAGACAGGAGGTACCAATACTGGTGGACTCATCAGATATTGTTTTATATCATCAAATACTTTCTGACATTCATCATTCCAAACGAAGAAAACACCTTTCTTCATGAGTTTATTGAATGGTCTGCAGCGTCCTGATAAATTAGAGATGAATCTCCTGATATAAGCGATCCTTCCTTGAAATCCTCGTAGCTCTTTTAAGGTGCGTGGAGGACGCATCTCTTGGATGGCTTTGATCTTCTCGGGATCCACGTGTATACCTTTAGAGGTAATGACGAAGCCAAGAAATTTGCCACTAGAGACGCCTAAGAAGGACTTAGTAGGGTTCATCTTTAATTGATGCTTACGCATTAGATCAAATATAGTCTTCAAATCTTGGATGTGATCCTCCTTTTGTCGACTTTTGACTGCAATGTCATCAACGTAGCATTCGACTGTTCGCAAATGTTCACGAAATATAGTGCTCATAGCTCGTTGATAAGTTACTCCTGCATTCTTGAGACCGAATGGCATAACTGTATAACAGTATGTTGTAGGCCTCAAAAATGAAAGTCACGCTGAGTTGATCAAGACAAAGTCTAAAAGTCACACTGAGTTGCTCAAGACAATGTCTAAAATACACGCTGGGTTCTACCAGATTATTTCTTCAAATATACGCAGAGACAGCTCATCATTTGTCAGAGTGTCATTATGACTGACAGCACTACATTTATAGAATGTCTCCTCGTATGCCACGTATGCACGGAACTCGAGAGATCACAGCCGACTATTGCATGACTTTCGAAATCTTCTTCAACAAGACTCAGCCTTCACCAAGTTGGCGTGCCAAAAAGACCTTATTGTCATTTAATACGACTGACAAGGTAATCAAATGTCAGAGATTTTGTGTCAGTCGAGGCACGTCGAATCAAGACAGCTGGTAGTTCTGACTCAAGTCTGCGCGTATTTTGAACTTCTATATTCCTTCCTCAAGCTTGCGTGAATTCTGAGCTTTCTGCTTCCAGTTAGCGTGTATTCTGAAGCTTTCTGCCCCAAGTTTGCGTAGATTTTATCCTCAAACAAGTCTGCGTGGATTTTGTCTTCAACAAGGCTGTGTGGATTTCGTCTTCAATAAGGCTGCGTGGATTTTATCTTCAACAAGGCTGCATGGATTTTGTCTTCAACAAGTCTGCGTGGATTTCATCGAATTGGAGTACGTGGCAGCCATGCCACCGATCTCTCGCCTGCGTGTCCTGTAACTTGCACACGACTCATGTACGATTGCCATGTGTCCAGCAGTTACAGGCCACGTCCAGTAACTGCTCATAACCTTGCGTATGTTAAATCCTGCGTGATTTTCAACTATGCACAGGTTGTGAAGACAGTTATCTTTTCAGTTATTTTTGACTCTATAAATAGAGTTCTTTTCTCATTCATTGTACAGATACATTGCTATCTAAATTGCTGTAAAATTCTTGAGAGCTTTTCTTCTTCGCATCGTCCAAGGGATAAAGCGATCGTCTTCTAGATCGGATTCCTACAGTTGTAATTTTCCTAGAAACACAATAAATAAAGTGAATTTATTTATGGAAAACAAATTGGCGACTCTGCTGGGGAAAACCATCTCCTCTTCTGAGATGGCAACAACTCAATGCGACACTTCGTCAGTCGGCTTGACGAAGAAGGTGATATCGATCCAATTCGATCAACTCGCCTACGAAGAAATGCAGCAGGCTAAGGGTGGCAAGCACACTTCAGCCTCCATCACCACTGCCAAGTCGAAGGGACGATCTGTCTATGTCCCTAAGAACCTGTTGGCAACTAATGGTGAAGTTTCTGCCACAGTGTCTACTCCTAACACTGGCAAGAACTCTACTGCGAGCACGTACGCTCTTGTGTGTTCGAAGATTACAGCAGTCAAAAGTCACGCTGACAGCACTGGCTCCTTAGCCAAGCCTGTTCCAGCGTGCAATCTCAAAATTAAAAGTCACGCTGACAGCACTGGCTCTTTAGCCAAATCTGTTCCAGCGTGTATTTCTAAATCCAAAAGTCACGCTAACAGTACTGGTTCTTTAACCAAGCCTGTTTCAGCGTGTATTCCTTATACATCACCTAAGAAGAATAGCTCTTTAGCTATCTCTTCTTCCTTGCCAAGTTCTACTAGAACTGGGGGTGGTCTTGCTAAGGCTCCTTCACAATTGGCACACAAAGTCCCTTCGAAAAGAAACAACTCTTTAGTTGTTTTCTCTGCTCCTGTAGTGTTTACTTCAGGAACAGCTTTGACTGACACTTTTGTTAGTCAAAGAAAAGGAGATGGTCTTTTGACTACTCTTCCTTCTGGACATTCTATGTCTCAAAACTTGAATAAGTCTAAGAAGAAACATTTCTTAATGTCTTCTTCTACGACTTCTTCGAATTGGGCACAGAATTTGTCTATAAAAGAGGGTCTGTTACCAACTCCTAATCAAGGGGGTGGTTCAACTCTTCCTTCTCTGCAAATATCCAGATCAATGGAAGGAAAACTCCATGTATCAAAAACCAATGTTTTACCTCCAACTGATCTAAGAACAAAACTTAATCAAATCCGTTTGGAAAGCACTTCTGCAGGAGATCCAGATACAGAGTATGCTAGAAATTATGTGGCTCAGATTAATCACTCTCTATATAATCAAGAACCATCAAGACCCAAGAACCAGAAATATATTCTTAAAAATACACAAAGACTGTTCTCTGATGTACCTCAATCTTCACAGAAAGATTTATGAGAACATCTTCAACATAAGAGAAGGAATAATTCTGTGTCAATGGATCATGACCATGCTGAATGTGACTTCCAGCCAAGAGTCATAATTCAGTGCAGATGTCAATCAATTGATCATGACCATGCTGATCATGAATGTGACTTCCAGCCAAGAGTCATAATGCAATGCAGATGTCAAACTAAACGACAATCTGTCTTCAATCGGATTCAGTGTGAACCTATGCCTGATAAAGATGAACCTCTGTTTGCTTCTGTCAACATGACCTTTCGGGATACTGGGGGTAGAACTGATAGTCCAGATGGAGTATATAGAGGCACCAGATCAAGAGTCATGGCTTCTAGTCAGAGGACTTTGATTTCTGAAGATGATTCTGAATTTCTTGGAGAATCTAATTTCCTACCTCTTCCTACTGGGGGTAGTTCTCCTACAAATGACTTCGATACACAAAGCAGTGATTCATAACAAACAACATCCACTAGTTCATCAATAATCCCTCGTACAGTCACAACCTATATGGTGGATGGGAACACTAAATTGAACAATGAACCTTCTCCTTCGACGACTCCTCAAGACCAAAGAATTGCTTCTTTGGAACAGCAAATGAAGTCTATGGCTGATACTATGAAGTCAATGTATGAACTCATAGCAACCCAGATGCAAAATCAGCAGACTGTACCTGAAGCCATACCAATTGACACTGGTGCAAGTCCAGTACAGATTCCTCCAGCAGTACAATCCAATACTCCTGGACAAGCACAACCAGTTCCTAGTCACTCGGGAGCTGGGGGTAGTGCTTATAATGCTGTTCCTCCTCCCAATTATTCTTAACAAGCTACAACTCCACAATCTTCCGGAGTTGTTACTAAAGAATTGAGGAATCTACGAACTCAATTTGAGGCATTCAAACAAAAGGATGGTTTACAAAGGTTAGGTATCAAGCAACCTTACCCGATAGAATGGAAGCAAGTATCTTATCCTCCTAAATACAAGTCTCCTACTATCTCATTCTATGATGGAACCACTTCTCCGAGTCAGTTTATTAATCACTTTGAAGTGATGACTGACCAGTTACAACCAAGTGATGCCCTCCTTACTCGTGTGTTTGTTGGATGTCTCAAAGGTACGGCTTATGAATGGTATAGGAGTCTCCCTGATGGGTGCATTACCTCATTTGCCGGTTTCAAACAAATATTTCTTGAACGGTTCTATGAAGGGCTCAATGACATGACTATGTCTGCTCTCATAAGAATCAAGCAGAAAAATAATGAAACTACTGAAGATTTCATTGAACGGTTTCGAAGAGAAGCCCTGAAGATGCCTCTTGGAACTCCTGATGCTGTTACTATTGACACATGCAAATCAAATCTGTTGCCAATCATCAGCATATGGACAGGATCTACTCAATTTCAAGATTGGCCTTCCTTCATAGTTAGTGCCAAAGCCGCAGAAATTAGTGCTGAAACCTTCAAAGGTTTAGGAGTGCAGATGACTCCTAAAGAAACAGGTCAAGGTGCTAACAATAATGCTAAATCCAATACTCGCAAGGGAAAAGAAACCCTTGAAGTTAATCTTCAGAGTAAAGATGCATCGACTGTTCAGACTTCTCCTACCTCTACGACTCAACAACCAAGAACACCTCGCCCAAAAGAAGAATATTCTTTTGACGACGATGATGTCCTTGGTATCTTTGAATGTCTGCTGAAAGGTAATAAAATATAATTACCTGAAATCAAGAAACCCGATAAAGCTGGTAAGATAGATCATCCTAAATACTGTCCATACCACAGAATGTTGGGTCATACAGTTCGTACATGTTATGTACTGAAAGGAAAGATCCAGGAAATGATCAAATCTGGAGCTCTCTCTTACTCCGAAAGAGAAGACTGTTACTTCTAACGTCGTCTCTATGCAATTCGGAGATTTTCCTCCCTAACTCCTTGAAAGTGGGATCGTTCCTATTCCCAAGGCAACTCTTGAAATATTGAATATTCCTCCTCCACAGTCTGAAGGATTAGTACCAATCACTATGGAAACAGGAGAAATCCTATGGATTTATCCTGATTTAGTGGCAGATTTTGAATCTCCTCCTCTTCAAAAGACTACTTCCCGAAAATCCAAGAAGGCTGGAAAGACTAAGTCATGTCATATGACTTCTTTCGGGTCTACTTCCGATACAGAGCCAAAAGGCAAAGCAGAAGCACTTGCTGGTGCTACGAGAACAGGGAAACCTTATCTAAAGGATTATTCTAAGAGTCCTGAGGATGTTCCTGATATCTCTCCTGCTGACAAAGATGCTCCTAATATTCCTTTTGAAGAAGAGTCATCCACTGCACCTGTTCCTTCAACTACACCGGGGGTACCTACTCCTTCCAAGCCCACAGCTCTTGAGAAAGACAAGCAACAAGCTCGATTTGATAAGCCAATCAAGAAGTCCCCTCCTCTTGGGCTTCAGAAGCCTTATAACTTCGATATTCTAGCTCAACTTGCTAATACTCCAGCTAGAATGTCCCTTTTTGAACTTCTACGTCTTTCTAAAGAGACTCGGGAGACATTAAGTGAGGCACTTCTTCAAGTTGACTCTTGTCTTGCACAATTAAAGAAGCCAGGTGAAGAACCTGTCACTTGCTTACATTGCAACAGTGTATTGGAGATTATCCCAAATATCATCTTTACACAAGATGACATGCTACTGGATGATAATCAACATGACCGGCCTCTCTACTACACCGGTTATATCGATACGATGAAGATAGATCGTATCCTCATTGATCCAGGGTCTGCTATAAGCATAATGCCGAAGAGCCTGTTGGATGAACTAAAAATCCCTCTTCACAAGCTTTCCAAGACGGTTACTACTATCTTGGGATTCAATCAAAGCCGAAGCGAGTCTTTGGAAAAGATTCATCTGAAACTTCAGATAGGCGATTTCAGATCCAAAGTCACATTCTACGTGATCGAGATCGTGGGATCTTATAATCTTCTTCTGGGAAGACCCTTCCTTCATGAAAATAATGTGGTTCCTTCCACTCTTCATCAGTATTTTAAATACATTGACAGCAATGGACAAGTACGAAAGAAAGTTGCCAATGTAAATCCTTTCCATGGAGTTGAAGCTTATTTTAATGATTCCCGGATGTACAAAGAAGAATATACAAAGGTGATATAGGCTATAGAGAAAGAGGATTCGCAAAGTGAGACCTTGATAATTCCTATTAAAGGTCAAACTACTCAGCAACAGTCTCCTAAATTCTCTGGAGAAGGCCCTTTCATTATTCCAGTGAGCGGACGTTTCTTTCCATCACCTCAGTCATCTGCTCAAGATACACTGATTATTCCTGTCAGTGGGCGTACTACAGTTCCTGTATCTTCATATACAAAATAGGATACTCTAGTAATCCCAGTTGGAGGGCGGACTACTCTTCCATCTCAAGCTTCAAGTGAGCTCACCTCTTCTGAGCCATTTGTTATCGATCTTAATCGAAACAAAACTTCTTCTCGTTCTTCTTCTCCTCCTTTAGTCATTGATTTGGCTAAGATTTCTAAGGCTCAGCCTTCTCCCAATATAAATATTGCTACTTTTGAATTTAATGAAAAGTCTCCATCTTTGTAGTATATTGATGTGTGTAATCATGTTCATAGTTATTTGCATTTGTTAGATGACTTGAGAACAATAACCATAGGAGTCGTACAGACTTTTCATACAGGGGTATCCCTAGAATCAGCATAAACTTCATACTTTCTGGTTCCTAGTAGAAAGCCAGGAGACATTCCAATAGTCTTCTACAAAGGGCCCCAGAATCCTTCTAATCCGGAAGACGATGACAAAGACAATAATACTAGAAGGTTACAATTACGTCGTTATAGTCAGCAATCTAAAGACATTATCAAAAATATGGACTATGACTTCAGAACTGGCCTCAGTGATGGAAGAGGAAGAAAAATGCCTGTCCGGATTCCTTCTCTGAAATATGGAAGGACAAAATACGGATTAGGTTATATTGCTCCTACTCCCTTCATCAATACTATTCATGAAGATCCCGAATCTGATGAAGATAAGAGATCTGATTCTTCTAGTACCACCTCTTGGGATTCTGATACAAGTATTGGTGACCTCCACTACAATATTCTGTCTTCCAACATGGTCTCCATTGATGGTTCTGAAGAAGATGATGAAGATGAAGACGAATTTGAAATCTCACCTGAATCAGAACCATGGGCCCAAAGGTTAGATAATCAATGGGAGTTCCGATTCGAGCAAAAAGAACCTCCGACTGAAGACAAACTCGTCCAAATAGATGTTGGTGAAGAGGGATCCCCTAAACCAATCTTCATTAGTGAAAGTCTTTCAGAAACTGATAAGCAAGACTTGATCAAACTTATTCATAAATACATCGATGTCTTCGCTTGGAGCTATGAAGATATGTCAGGACTCGATCCGCAAATTGTAACTCACAAACTCAATATCATGCCGAATGCTAAATCGGTCAAACAACAACAGCGACGATTTCGTCCAGACATTATGGATGCAATTGAAGCTGAAGTCAATAAACTCATGGCTTCTGGGTTTATCAGAGAGGAACAACATCCCGATTGGGTGGCTAACATAGTTCATGTCCTTAAAAAGACTGGCAAGATCAGAGTATGTATAGACTACCGCTATCTCAATGCGGTATGTCCTAAAGACGAGTTCCCTTTACCAATCATTGATGTCATGATCGATAATACCTGTGGGTTTGAACGGATGTCATTCATGGACGGGTATTCTGGGTATAATCAGATTAAAATATTTCCAGATGACGAGAAACACACTTCTTTCAGAACGCCGATTGGTACATACTGTTATACAGTGATGCCATTCGATCTCAAGAATGTAGGAGCAACTTATCAACGAGCTATAAGCACTATATTCCGTGAACATTTGCGGAAAACAGTCGAATGCTACGTTGATGACATTGCAGGTAAAAGTCGACAAAAGGAGGATCACATCCAAGATTTGAAGACTATTTTTGATCTAATGAGTAAGCATCAATTAAAGATGAACCCTACTAAGTCCTTCTTAGGCGTCTCTAGTGGCAAATTTCTCGGCTTCGTCATTACCTCTAAAGGTATACACGTGGATCCCGAGAAGATCAAAGCCATCCAAGAGATGCGTCCTCCACGCACCTTAAAAGAGCTACGAGGATTTCAAGGAAGGATCGCTTATATCAGGAGATTCATCTCTAATTTATCAGGACGCTGCAGACCATTCAATAAACTCATGAAGAAAGGTGTTTCCTTCATCTGGAATGATGAATGTCAGAAAGCATTTGATGATATAAAATAATATCTGATGAGTCCACCAGTATTGGTACCTCCTATCTCAGGAATACCGTTCCTCCTATATACCCGAGCAATGAGTCATTCATTGGGTGCATTGCTCACTCAAAAGAATAAAAATGGTCATGAACAGGCTATTTACTATCTCAGTCGGACCATGACCGGAGCTGAACCTTAATATTCACCGGTCGAAAAAGAATGTCTAGCCTTGATGTTCGCTGTCCAAAAGACACGACATTATATCATTGGCCAGACCATTCATGTCATTTCCAGGATCAATCCTATACGGGTCATGATGAAGAAACCAAGTGTTTTAAATTCTCGATTGGCTAACTGGGGAATCTTACTTGCTCAGTATGACATGCATTATATCCCTCAGAAATCAGTCAAAGGACAAGCTTTAGCTGATTTTCTGGCTGCTCATTCAATTCCAGAGAATTCAAAACTCTATGATGAAATCCCAGACGAAGTCCTAGACTCAAACCAAATTGCTGAAGAGGATCCTACTTGGCGTCTATTCTTCGATAGAGCTTCAAGAATAGGTCCTAATGGTGACATTGTTGCTGGAGTTGGAATTGTTTTTGTATCACCAGAAGGTCTTGCTATCCAACGAGCTTATTCTCTCGATCAGCCATGTTCAAACAATATTGCTGAGTATAATGCATTACTCATTGGTCTTCAGCTCGCTAAACATCTGAATATTCAATATTTGGAGGCGTACGGAGACTCCAAACTCATTGTCAATCAGATAAGAGGCACTTATGAAGTTCGCCATCAAGATCTGGTTCCTTATCATAGATCGACTATATCTATGGCCTCTTCATTTGAAGAATTCTTCATTGAGCATGTTAGGCGAGCATGTAACACAGAAGCTGATGCTCTTGCTAATCTTGCAGCAGTATTGGCTATTCCGATTAGACGTCAACAAATGATTGTTGTTTACAATCGAGAATTATTTCATCTCAAAAACAATCTAACTCTAGGACTTCCAGTTGACGTTGAAGAATCAGCATCTCATGATGTCAATACGACAAGAGGATTTGGATTCAGTCGTAAATCATTATCATCTTCATCTGATTCTAGTATGGAATTCACCTTCAGTAATTCAGCTGAGAATCAGAATACAGATAAAGATTAGAGACTTCCTTTCTTAGATTTTGTATTGTATGATATTCTCCCAGATGATCCGAGTGAGGCAGCATCTATCAGACGACGATCACTCAGATTCTATTACAATCATACTACAAAAACCTTATATCGTCGAGCTTATGATGGTTTACTTCTTCGATGTGTTGCTGGTGATGAGGCTCAACAAATTATCCGCAAAGCACATGATGGAATTTGTGGCGCACATCAACCTGGACCAAAACTTCAAGATCGTATTCGACGTATGGGTTATTATTGGCCTACTATGGTATCAGATGCCATCGAATATGCAAGGAAGTGTAAAGCTTGTCAAATCCATACGGATTTTATTCATCAACCCTCGGAATTTCTACATCCAACGGCAGCATCATAGCCCTTCGAAGCTTGGGGCATGGATGTTATTGGCCTAATCAATCACGCAGCATCATGGCCCTTCGTATTTTTTCTGCCAACATATGAAAAAATCACACAGGGTCATGAAAAGCTGCGTGAATAATTCAAACATTGACATCCCTGCCAATACATGAAAAATCACGCAGAGTAATGAGAGCCATGCTCATTTGCGTGAAACACAGAGCTTCGTAAACACGAAGATGTGAAGTATGGCCGACCCTGAAGAGGGGGCATACTTTATTAATATCCTTTGCCCTAAGAAGGGGGGGATATATTTCTGAAGTTTATTATTTGTCTTAAGATCCTAAGATTTCTATGTGAAGTTCATCTTCATCAAAGTCATCTTCATCAAGTCATCTTCAACAGTTCGTATCCCCATCCATCACTTACGCTGCAGTGGAGGATGCGTGACTTCGCGTCGAGGGAGTCTATCGGTGGTGGCACGCGAGGAAGTCGCAGGAGCTTTCCCCTTGGCCTGAGTGTCGGTTTTCTTAGGAGCCATTGCTGCTGAGAAGAGGAAGAAGAAGTCGGGGAAGATGAAGTTCGTCGGGGAAGATGAAGTTTCTCTTCTGTAGATTTTTCTCTCTCTAAAGCAAGTAAAGAAGGAAAGAAATGATCTATGGCTTATTTATAGGCTCATGAAGAATTCTAAACAGCAACATCATTAGGAGCTTTGCACGGGATCCTAACCGTACAGAATCCTAACAGTCCAATTATTTCGGAGTAAATCTCTCTTTAAAGTCATCTCAGCGTGACTAAATTCATTTTATCATCTCGATTTCAAAGTATTTCGAAATAATTTATCATTTTTCGAAAACTTTGAAGGGGGTTTTGTAGGCCTCAAAAAAATGAAAGTCACGCTGAGTTGATCAGGACAAAGTCTAAAAGTCACGCTGAGTTGATCAAGACAATGTTTAAAAGTTACGCTGGGTTCTACCAGACTATTTCTTCAAATATACGCAGAGACAGCTCATCATTTGTCAGAGCGTCATTATGACTAACAGCACGACAGTCAAAGAATGTCTCTTCGTATGTCACGTATGCACGGAACTCGAGAGATCACAGCCGACTATTGCGTGACTTTCGAAATCTTCTTCAACAAGACTCAGCCTTCACCAAGTTGGCGTGCCAAAAAGACCTTATTGTCATTTAATACGACTGACAAGGTAATCAAATGTCAGAGATTTTGTGTCAGTCGAGGCACGTCGAATCAAGACAGCTGGCAGTTCTGACTCAAGTCTGCGTGTATTTTGAACTTCTATGTTCCTTCCTCAAGCTTGCGTGAATTCTGAGCTTTCTGCTTCCAGTTAGCGTGTATTCTGAAGCCTTCTGTCTCAAGGCTGCGTAGATTTTGTCTTCAACAAGTCTGCGTGGATTTCATCCTCAACAAGGCTGCGTGGATTTTGTCTTCAACAAGTCTGTGTGGATTTTATCAAATTGGAGTACGTGGCAGCCATGCCACCGATCTTTCGCCTGCGTGTCCTGTAACTTGTACACGACTCATGCACAATTGCCATTTGTCCAACAGTTATAGGCCACGTCCAGTAACTGCTCATAACCTTGCGTATGTTAAATCCTGCATGATTTTCAACTATGCACTGGTTGTGAAGACAGTTATCTTTTCAGTTATTTTTGACTCTATAAATAGAGTTCTTTTCTCATTCATTGTACAGATACATTGCTATCTAAATTGCTGTAAAATTCTTGAGAGCTTTTCTTTTTTGCATCGTCCAAGGAATAAAGCGATCGTCTTCTAGATCGGATTCCTACAGTTGTATTTTCCCAGAAACACAATAAATAAAGTGAATTTATTTATGGAAAACAAATCGGGACATTTTGGACTTTCTGCTCGAACCAGAAAGGACTGAAGAATAGAAGTGTTCGTTCCTGTCAGATTTCTGCTATATTTATAGGCAGAAGTTCCTCAAAATTTGAAGCGACACATTCATCCGACGGTTCGCTCGTTCATTAATTCCTGGCGGTTCATCCGTTCATTTATTACATTCATCCGACGGTCCACCCGTTCATCCACCTGACGGTTCACCCGTTCATTATAATCTGACGGTTAACCCGTTCATTTATCGTCATCTGACGGTTTATCCGTTCATTATCATCCATTTTTGGCGGTCGATTACTATGATACCTATTAATGGCAAATTCTTGAAGAAATATTATGTGTAATATTTTTATCTGTCAAGATTGTTCTCTTATCATTCCCCAATTACCAAGGTTTGGTTAAGCTGATTTCTCGTTCTTTTTTAGAGAGGAATTTTAAATCTTCTATCAATTTATCAAAAAGTGGGGATTCGTTATTTATCACGTTTTCATAACCTCTGCATAAATGCTGAATTTACCTACTCATTTGTCATTTTCCATTTTTGACCTCTGCATAGAAATTAATCTATTTTCTTTTGAATTCTTACATATTATCACGTCCATATTACCTCTGATAGTATTGAGTACTCTAAATCAGAAAAGAAGGTTTCATTATCTATCATGTCCACAATTCATCCAGATAGATACAAATTATTGAGCATAGAAGAATTATCATTTCCACTCTCATATCATCATAAAAAGTCTATTACATTTTCTTAGACTTTCTTACAAATCATAATGGAAATCTATTACAATTTTGGATTTTCATTCTACACACAACAATAACCTAATAGAGATCTATTTTCTTCCTTGGATCTTCTCCGTCGGGTTCGTTGTTGGTGGCAGTTCCTGACTGTCTGAGTCCCAGTGGCGACCAGAACAGCAGGAATCGAACTCTGGTCTTCTCTCTCAGACGAGAGGAGAACCCCAGGGTATGGCAGCCCAAAGGCGTGTTGCTGCCAGTACAATTGGTGGATTAGGAGCGGCCTCTCAAAGGAGATAGGAACGTATCCATCATTGGGATATAATTCCTGGTTCTGCCGTGAAAGGAACTCTACTACCCGATTTCTCGGGATAGAGTTGACTCCACCATCCAACTCTCCGTTTATAAAGGCTCTTCCTACCATCTGAGGAAGACCCTTCTATCCCACGAAGAGTTCTGAGTTGTCTGATTTGAGCGTCAAAAGCACATGAGCTCCCTGATGTTGGTGTCAGAAGAACGCTCCCTACAGCATCCAAATCGCCAATGCCAGTTCTGGAAAAAAAATCTCAGCCAAGCTTCTGCAGAAAGCAGCAAAGAAAAAAAATTTATTAACAGAAATGTCATTATCATCAGGCACGTACTGGCCAAATCAAAGACAGACGCACTCTGTTTAGTCAGCAACAAAAGCTTATCTTCAACAGTGAAAAGTGGGCTACTATACTGGACTTACCATCGAGATCAAACAGTTTGGCGCTAAGGATTGGCAAACCAATGTCTGATGATATAGCACGTAAGAAAACAACATCAAAAAGCATGGCTATTATCAATTTCTTGTTGAGAATAGAATCTTACAAAAAAATCATTCTCAGAAGAAGAAGAATAAGGGAATGAGTATGCGTGAAACTCAGCTATCTATTTAAAAAGGGTCGAGGTGCAAGTCTATTTTTGGAAAGATCCGAGTAAAAAAGCGCTCGTAACCACGGAATGAGTGTCACGTGTGCTTTGGAAGACAGCACAACATTGGAAATATTCAAAGAGTGCCGCCTAAGGCTCTTCATTAGCACACGCTATTCGGAGTAAAGCTGGCTTTCAGCATAAAGTTGTACCACAAAAATATTTGAGCATTCAATGCAAAGATAAAGAGGCACTGATGACCTTACATAGATAAAAGAGGAAAAGAAGTGCAATATTTTCAAAACAGAAACATGAAAAGACACGCCCTATTTTGCAGAGCGACTGAGCTTGGCGCCCAATTCTTCTACGCTCTTGACCCCCATACGGTGTAACATAGCATCGAGCGCTTCCCGCTGCTCTACGAGGCTGCGCCCATTGGAAGAAGATGAGCCGTCCAAACCAAAATGACTCAGGAAGTTCTTTGCTAATTGTGTAGGGTCTTCTTTGAACTCGAAAACTAAAGGCTCCGGTTCCTTACCCCCGAGAGTAGGGTCGCCATGGGCACAGAAACCCAATTTTCGTGCTTCTTTCTCAGCTTTTTCCTTCGGAGTCATGTTGACGTAAGATGAAGATCAAAGCTGAATTTTCTCCCCGTTTATATAAAAGAGCTCGTCGGCGGTTCATATTCCACCATAAATTGGATTCAATTAGTCTCGAAAAATGAAGAGTTATCATGACATTTAATAAGTTCATTTTGATGTTTTCAAAGTATTTCGAAATTTTGAAGTCTTTTCAACTTTAGAAAACTTTGAAGGGGGTTTTGTAGGCCTCAAAAATGAAAGTCACGCTGAGTTGATCAAGACAAAGTCTAAAAGTCACGCTGAGTTGCTCAAGACAATGTCTAAAATACACGCTGGGTTCTACCAGATTATTTCTTCAAATATACGCAGAGACAGCTCATCATTTGTCAGAGTGTCATTATGACTGACAACACTACAGTCGAAGAATGTCTCCTCGTATGCCACGTATGCACGAAACTCGAGAGATCACAGCCGACTATTGCATGACTTTCGAAATCTTCTTCAACAAGACTCAGTCTTCACCAAGTTGGCGTGCCAAAAAGACCTTATTGTCATTTAATACGACTGACAAGGTAATCAAATGTCAGAGATTTTGTGTCAGTCGAGGCACGTCGAATCAAGACAGCTGGCAGTTCTGACTCAAGTCTGCGTGTATTTTGAACTTCTATATTCCTTCCTCAAGCTTGCGTGAATTCTGAGCTTTCTGCTTCCAGTTAGCGTGTATTCTGAAGCTTTCTGCCCCAAGTCTGCGTGGATTTCGTCTTCAACAAGTTTGCGTAGATTTTATCCTCAAACAAGTTGCGTGGATTTTGTCTTCAACAAGGCTGCGTGGATTTCGTCTTCAACAAGGCTGCGTGGATTTCGTCTTCAACAAGGCTGCATGGATTTTGTCTTCAAAAAGTCTGCGTGGATTTCATCAAATTGGAGTACGTGGTAGCCATGCCACCGATCTCTCGCCTGCGTGTCCTGTAACTTGCACACGACTCATGCACGATTGCCATGTGTCCAACAGTTACAGGCCACGTCCAGTAACTGCTCAGAACCTTGCGTATGTTAAATCCTGCGTGATTTTCAACTATGCACAGGTTGTGAAGACAGTTATCTTTTCAGTTATTTTTGACTCTATAAATAGAGTTCTTTTCTCATTCATTGTACAGATACATTGCTATCTAAATTGCTGTAAAATTCTTGAGAGCTTTTCTTCTTCGCATCGTCCAAGGGATAAAGCGATCGTCTTCTAGATCGGATTCCTACAGTTGTAATTTCCCAGAAACACAATAAATAAAGTAAATTTATTTATGGAAAACATATGTACCAATCGGCGTTCTGAAAGAAGTGTGTTTCTCGTCATTTGGAAACATTTTAATCTGATTGTACCCAGAATACCCGTCCATGAATGACATCCGTTCAAACCCACAGGTATTATCGATCATGACATCAGTGATTGGTAGAGGAAACTCGTCTTTAGGACATGCCGCGTTAAGATCGTGGTAGTCTATACATACTCTGATCTTGCCAGTCTTTTTAAGGACATGAACTATGTTAGCCACCCAATTGGGATGTTGTTCCTCTCTGATAAACCCAGAAGCCATGAGTTTATTGACTTCAGCTTCAATTGCATCCATAATGTCTGGACGAAATCGTCGCTGTTGTTGTTTGACCGGTTTAGCATTCGGTATGATGTTGAGTTTGTGGGTTACGATCTGCGGATCGAGTCCTGGCATATCTTCATAACTCCAAGCGAAGACATCGATGTATTCACGAATAAGTTTGATCAAGTCTTGCTTATCAGTTTCTGAAAGACTTTCACTAATGAATATTGGTTTGGGGGATCCCTCTTCACCAACATCTATTTGGACGAGTTTGTCTTCAGTCGGAGGTTCTTTTTGCTCAAATCGGAACTCCCATTGATTATCCAACCTTTGGGCCTATTGTTCTGATTCAGGTGAGATTTCAAATTCGTCTTCATCTTCATCATCTTCTTCAGAACCATCAATGGAGACCATGTTGGAAGACAGAATGTTGTAGTGGAGGTCACCAATACTTGTATCAGAATCCCAAGAGGTGGTACTAGAAGAATCAGATCTCTTATCTTCGTCAGATTCGGGATCTTCATGAATAGTATTGATGAAGGGAGTAGGAGCAATATAACCCAATCCGCATTTTGTCCTTCTATATTTCAGAGGAGGAATCCGGACAGGCATTTTTCTTCCTCTTCCATCACTGAGGCCAGTTCTGAAGTCATAGTCCATATTTTTGATAATGTCTTTAGATTGCTGACTATAACGACGTAATTGTAACCTTCCAGTATCATCGTCTTTGTCATCGTCTTCCGGATCAGAAGGATTCTAGGGCCCTTTGTAGAAGACTATTGGAATGTCTCCTGGCTTTCTACTAGGAACCAGAAAGTATGAAGTTTGTGCTAATTCTAGGGATACCCCTGTATAAAAAGTATGTACAACTCCTATGGTTATTGTTCTCAAGTCATCTAACAAATGCAAATAACTATGAACATGATTACACACATCAATATACTGCAAAGATGGAGACTTTTCATTAAATTCAAAAGTAGCAATATTTACATTGGAAGAAGGCTGAGCCTTAGAAATATTAGCCAAGTCAATGACTAAAGGGGGAGAAGAAGAACGAGAAGAAGTTTTGTTTCGATTAAGATCGATAACAAATGGCTCAGAAGAGGTGAGCTCCCTTGAAGCCTGAGATGGAAGAGTAGTCCGCCCTCCAACTGGGATTACTAGAGTATCCTGTTTTATATGTGAAGATACAGGAACTGTAGTACGCCCACTGACAGGAATGATCAGTGTATCTTGAGCAGATGACTGAGATGATGGAGAGATTCGTCCGTTTACTGGGATAATAAAAGAACTTTCTCCAGAGGATTTAGGAGACTGTTGCTGAATAGTTCGACCTTTAACTGGAATTATCAAGGTCTCACTTTGTGAATCCTCTTTCTCCATAGCCTGTATCACCTTTGTATATTCTTCTTTGTACATCCGGGAATTATTGAAATAAGCTTCAACTCCATGGAAAGGATTTATGTCGGCAACTTCCTTTCGTACTTGTCCATTGCTGTCAATGTATTTAAAACACTGATGAATAGTGGAAGGAACCACATTATTTTCATGAAGGAAGGGTCTTCCCAGAAGAAGATTATAAGATTCCATGATCTCGATCACATAGAAAGTGACTTTGGATCTGAAATCGCCTATCTGAAGTTTCAGATGAATCTTTCCCAAAGGCTCGCTTCGGCTTTGATTGAATCCCAAGATAGTAGTAACCGTCTTGGAAAGCTTGTGAAGAGGGATTTTTAGTTCATCCAACAGGCTCTTCGGCATTATGCTTATAGCAGACCCTGGATCAATGAGGATACGATCTATCTTCATCGTATCGATATAACCGGTGTAGTAGAGAGGCCGGTCATGTTGATTATCATCCAGTAGCATGTCATCTTGTGTAAAGGTGATATTTGGGATAATCTCCAATACATTATTGTAATGTAAGCAAGTGACAGGTTCTTCACCTGGCTTCTTTAATTATGCAAGACAAGAGTCAGCCTGAAGAAGTGCCTCACTTAATGTCTCCCGAGTCTCTTTAGAAAGACGTAGAAGTTCAAAAAGGGACATTCTAGCTGGAGTATTAGCAAGTTGAGCTAGAATATCGAAGTTGTAAGGCTTCTGAAGCCCAAGAGGAGGGGACTTCTTGATTAGCTTATCAAATCGAGCTTGTTGCTTGCCTTTCTCAAGAGCTGTGGGCTTGGAAGGAGTAGGTATACCCGGTGTAGTTGAAGGAACAGGTGCAGTGGATAACTCTTCTTCAAGAGGAACATTAGGAGCATCTTTGTCAGCAGAAGAGATATCAGGAACATCCTCAGGACTCTTGGAATAATCCTTTAGATAAGGTTTCCCTGTTCTCGTAGCACCAGCAAGTGCTTCTGCTTTGTCTTTTGGCTCTATGTCGGAAGTAGACCCAAGAGAAGTCATATGACATGACTTAGTCTTTCCAGCCTTCTTGGATTTTCGGGAAGTAGTCTTTTGAAGAGGAGGAGATTCAAAGTCTGCCACTAAATCAGGATGAATCTATAGGATTTCTCCTGTTTCCATAGTGATTGGTACTAATCCTTCAGACTGTGTAGGAGGAATATTCACTATTTCAAGAGTTGCCTTGGGAATAGGAATGATCCCACTTTCAAGGAGTTGGGGAGAAAAATCTCCAAATTGCATAGAGACAACGTTAGAAGTAACGGTCTTCTTTTTCGGAGTAAGAGAGATAGCTCCAGATTTGATCATTTCCTGGATCTTTCCTTTCAGTACATAGCATGTACGAACTGTGTGGCCCAACATTCTGTGGTACGGACAGTATTTAGGATGATTTATCTTACCAGCTTCATCGGGTTTCTTGATTTCAGGTAATTGTATTTTATTACCTTTCAGCAGACATTCAAAGATACCAAGGACATCATCGTCGTCAAAAGAATATTCTTCTTTGGGGCGAGGTGTTCTTGGTTGTTGAGTCGTAGAGGTAGAAGAAGTCTGAACAGTCGATGCATCTTTACTCTGAAGATTAACTTCAAGGGTTTCTTTTCCCTTGCGAGTATTGGATTTAGCATTATTGTTAGCACCTTGACCTGTTTCTTTAGGAGTCATCTGCACTCCTAAACCTTTGAAGGTTTCAGCACTAATTTCTGCGGCTTTGGCACTAACTATGAAGGAAGGCCAATCTTGAAATTGAGTAGATCATGTCCACATGCTGATGATTGGCAACAGATTTGATTTGCATGTGTCAATGGTAACCGTATCAGGAGTTCCAAGAGGCATCTTCAGAGCTTCTCTTCGAAACCGTTCAATGAAATCTTCAGTAGTTTTATTATTTTTTTGCTTGATTCTTATGAGAGCAGACATAGTCATGTCATTGAGCCCTTCGTAGAATCGCTCAAGAAATATTTGTTTGAAACCGGCAAATGAGGTAATGCACCCATCATGGAGACTCCTATACCATTCATAAGCCGTACCTTTGAGACATCCAACAAACAATCGAGTAAGGAGGGCGTCACTTGGTTGTAACTGGTCAGTCATCACTTCAAAGTGATTGATAAACTGACTCGGAGAAGTGGTTCCATCATAGAATGAGATAGTAGGAGGCTTGTATTTAGGAGGATAAGATACTTGCTTCCATTCTATCGGGTAAGGTTGCTTGATACCTAACCTTTGCAAACCATCCTTCTGTTTGAATGCTTCAAATTGAGTTTGGAGATTCCTCAATTCTTTAGTAACAACTCCGGAAGATTGTGGAGTCGTAGCTTGTACAGAATAGTTAGGAGGAGGAACAGCATTATAAGCACTACCCCCAGCTCCCGAGAGACTAGGAGCTGGTTGAGCTTCCCAGGAGTATTGGATTGTACTGCTGGAAGAACATGTACTGGACTTACACCAGTATCAATTGGTATGGCTTCAGGTACAGTCTGTCGATTTTGCAGCTGGGTTGCCATAAGTTCATACATCGACTTCATAGTATCAGCCATAGATTTCATTTGCTGTTCCAAAGAAGCAATTCTTTGGTCTTGAGGAGTCGTCGAAGGAGAAGGTTCATTGTTCAATTCAGTGTTCCCATCCACCATATAGGTTGTGACTGTACGAGGGATTATTGATGAACTAGTGGATGTTGTTTGTTCTGAATCATTACTTTGTGTATCAAAGTCATTTGTAGGAGAACTACCCCCAGTAGGAAGAGGTGGGAAGTTAGATTCTCCAAGAAATTCAGAATCATCTTCAGAAATCAAGGTCCTTTGATTAGAATCCATGACTCTTGATCTGGTGCCTCTATATACTCCATCTGGACTATCAGTTCTACCCCCAGTATCCCGAGAGGTCATGTTGACAGAAGCAAACAGAGGTTCATCTTCATCAGGCATAGGTCCATACTGAATCCAATTGAAGACAGATTATCGTTTAGTTTGACATCTGCATTCATCGTGACTCTTGGCTGGAAGTCACATTCATGATGATCATGATCCATTGATTGACATCTGCATTGAATTATGACTTTTGGCTGGAATTCACATTCAGCATGGTCACGATCCATTAACACAGAATTATTTCTTCTCTTCTGTTGAAGATGTTCTCGTAAATCTGTCTGTGAAGATTGAGGTACATCAGAGAACATTCTTTGTGTATTTTTAGGAATATATTTCTGGTTCTTGGGTCCTGATGGCTCTTGATTATATAGAGAGTGATTAATCTGAGCCACATAATTTCTAGCATACTCTGCATCTGGATCTCTAAAAGAAGTGCTTTCCAAATGGATTTGATTAAGTTTTGTTCTTAGATCAGTTGGAGGTAAAACATTAGTTTTTGATACTTGGAGTTTTCCTTCTATTGATCTGGATATTTGCAGAGAAGGAAGAGTTGAACCACCCCCTTGATTAGGAGTTGGTAACAGACCCTCTTGTATAGACAAATTCTGTGCCCAATTCGAAGAAGTCGTAGAAGAAGACATTAAGAAATGTTTCTTCTTAGACTTATTCAAGTTTTGAGACATAGAATGTCCAGAAGGAAGAGTAGTCAAAAGACCATCTCCTTTTATTTGACTAACAAAACTATCAGTCAAAGTTGTTCCTGAAGTAAACACTACAGGAGCAGAGGAAACAACTAAAGAGTTGTTTCTTTTCGAAGGGACTTTGTGTGCCATTTGTGAAGGAGCCTTAGCAAGACCACCCCCAGTTCTAGTAGAAGTTGGCAAGGAAGAAGAGATGGCTAAAGAGCTATTCTTCTTAGATGATGTATACGGAATACACGCTGAAACAGGCATGGTTAGTGAACCAGTGCTGTTAGCGTGACTTTTGAATTTAGAAATACACGCTGGAACAGATTAGGCTAAGGAACCAGTGCTGTCAGCGTGACTTTTGATTTTGAAATTGTACGCTGGAACAGGCTTGGCTAAGGAACCAGTACTGTCAGCGTGACTTTTGACTTTGAGATTGAACGCTGGAACAGGCTTGGCTAAGGAGCCAGTACTGTCAGCGTGACTTTTGACTTTGAGATTGCACGCTGGAACAGGCTTGGCTAAGGAGACAGTACTGTCAGCGTGACTTTTGACTTTGAGATTGCACGCTGGAACATGCTTGGCTAAGGAGCCAGAGCTGCCAGCGTGACTTTTGATTACTGTCATCTTCGAGCACACAGGAGTGTGTGTGCTTGCAGTAGAGTTCTTGCCAGTGTTAGGAGTAGACACTGTGGCAGAAACTTCACCATTGGTTGCCAATAAATTCTTAGGGACGTAGACAGATCGTCCCTTCGACTTGGCAGTGGTGATGGAGGCTGAAGTGGGCTTGCCACCCTTAGCCCGCTGCATTTCTTCGTAGGCGAGTTGATCGAATTGGATCGATATCACCTTCTTCGTCGAGCCGACTGACGAAGTGTCGCATTGAGTTGTTGCCATCTCAGAAGAGGAGATGGTTTTCCCCAGCAGAGTCGCCAATTTGTTTTCCATAAATAAATTCACTTTATTTATTGTGTTTCTGGGAAAATTACAACTGTAGGAATCCGATCTAGAAGACGATCGCTTTATCCCTTGGACGATGCGAAGAAGAAAAGCTCTCAAGAATTTTACAGCAATTTAGATAGCAATGTATCTGTACAATGAATGAGAAAAGAACTCTATTTATAGAGTCAAAAAAAATAACTGAAAAGATAACTGTCTTCACAACCTGTGCATAGTTGAAAATCACGCAGTATTTAACATACGCAAGGTTATGAGCAGTTACTGGACGTGGCCTGTAACTGTTGGACACATGACAATTGTGCATGAGTCGTGTGCAAGTTACAGGACACGCAGGCGAGAGATCGGTGGCATGGCTGCCACGTACTCCAATTTGATGAAATCCACGCAGACTTGTTGAAGACAAAATCCACGCAGCCTTGTTGAGGATGAAATCCACACAGACTTGTTGAAGACAAAATCCACGCAAACTTGTTTGAGGATGAAATTCACGCAGACTTGTTGAAGACAAAATCCACGCAGACTTGGGGCAGAAAGCTTCAGAATACACGCTAACTGGAAGCAGAAAGTTTAGAATTCACGCAAGCTTGAAGAAGGAACATAGAAGTTCAAAATACACGCAGACTTGAGTCAGAACTGCCAGCTGTCTTGATTCGACGTGCTTCGACTGACACAAAATCTCTGACATTTGATTGCCTTGTCAGTCACATTAAATGACAATAAGGTCTTTTTGGCACGCTAACTTGGTGAAGGCTGAGTCTTGTTGAGGAAGGTTTCGAAAATCACGCAATAGTCGGCTGTGATCTCTCGAGTTCCGTGCATACGTGGCATACGAGGAGACATTCTTTGACTGTCGCGCTGTCAGTCATAATGACACTCTGACAAATGATGAGTTGCCTCTGCGTATATGTGAAGAAATAGTCTGGTAGAACCCAGCGTGTATTTTAGACATTGTCTTGATCAACTCAGCGTGACTTGTAGAATTTGTCCTGATCAACTCAGCGTGACTTTCATTTTTGAGGCCTACAGTCCTAAAAATAGGAAGGACTGTCAACATTTTTGATAGTCCTCAATGACGACGACGGGAGAGGCCGAGGCCACAACCTACAAAACCTCTCCTCCAACTCTGACAAGCTCCTTGGCGACATCTGATGGCGACATCGATCAGATCCGTTGTCCTCGACCCCAACTACCCTCCCTGCGGATCCAGTGCCGTCGTCCTCGACATGTTCTTGGTAGGAAAGAGCAAGGAGTTACGACGAAGAAGAGAAGGCCGGAGCGGTAGTAGAAGGAGATGAGGAGGAGGAGAGGGGGTCGGAGGGTTGTGTGTGTGTGTGTGGGGGGGGGGGGGGGGGGGGGGGGGGGGAGAGAGAAAAGGAAAGGAGGAGGATAGGAGCAAAAGGATGGGCACCCCTAGCAAAATTTAGACTAGTTTGAGTAAATGTTTTTTCAAACTGGACTAGCACTAAGATTTAAACTGTCCTGAACAAAATTTAGTGTACATAAATTGCCTTCCTTTTTTTTCCATGTAGCCTACACCATCTTGACATTGGGTTTGGAATATAAGCCCCTTAAATCTAGTTTACTTTTAGATAAGACCCTTAAAAATATTATACTTTTTCTTGGGTCCGAAAGTCCAAATTCTTTTTATCATTTCATATAAAGTATGTAGAGACTTAAAAAAAACTCCACCATGGTCCATGATACCAAGACACAAACATGATATGATTTATATAGCAATTGTATAATAAAACTTTATTTTTATATCTAAAAGTAAATTTATGTCTCAATGATCTTCCTAGTTTCGAATAAGTACATGCTAACACATGATCGGCCTAGGGGTAATCCGAACAAGACTACGGACTTGGACAATCCCCTTTTATTTAAGACAACTCTTCATATTCAACGTAACCTCTAGGGGGTTGGGGTCGCAGGTGACCTCTTCACAACAAGGATTAAGAAACAATCAAAATAAGCTCTGGCTCTGACAATTCAACGGACCGAACCGGACCAGACCAGACCGGCCTTGCTCTAGCAACAAGCCTCATATGCGTGGCATTAAGATATTGACACATGTGGTTGTAGAAACTCTGATCAAGAGACTGACGTTTCAAAATTTATTGTTTATTTAGGAACTCAATTTGAAATTTAAATGGGTTCTCTTTTAGCCCCAACCGATTTTTTATTTATTTTAAATATCAGTTCATTTGCGGATGAGAAGTATTTGTTTGGATTAACATTTTTTTGCTTCCGTTCGTGAGTCTATTTCTTTGTCACAATTGAGCTAAGAAAATAACCACCTTTGGATGATACGAACCAATATGGAGACATGTATTCGAATTGGACTTGGGATGACAAAATTGGCTAGACCAACTGACATGATTTTATGTGGATTGGTTCGGTCTTAAACAAATTCGTTAATAAATAACTTGACCGACTTAAATCTATTTAATATAACGACTGATACTATTTTTATTTTTATTTTGGACATCCCAAAAACTCAGGACCGGCTCTAGTGGTACTGATTAATATTGTATGGTAGTGGTTGTCATCAATTTGAAGTATACTAATTTCATTACTGGGAATTAATGCTAAATAGTACACCAAGTAAACAAATGATATAATAAAGCCCACTTACAAAGCCATCAAATACGCATGACACAACAAAGTGTTGCTCTAATGATAATTCATAATCGGAAATTTTCCCGTAGAGCATAAATATTATTATATATTCTAATGAAAGCACAACTTTTGTCAAAATTTTAAACAAGGCATTAGAACGTCCATAGGATAGACGTTTTGTCTTTTATTTCTTTTTAAATATTTATTTTCTTCTCCACTAACGGAAGTCATTAACGTTCCAAAAAAATTATACATGTCAGTGGAAAACGCCCATAGGCCTATGGACGTTTTCCTAGGAAAATGCCCTTCCTAAGGGCGTTTTACTTTGACATATAATTTTGTTTTGTTTTTCCGCTTCTTTGCAGTGGATGTGACTTTTACAGTTTTTTTTTCATGAGATAGGTGATTTAGACTGCTCGGTGAAAGAGAATAGGGTAGCTAAAGTTAACTTGAGTAGAGGATAGCCTTTTTACTAGCTGACATATAATTTACTTTAATGAAGCTTTTTTCTACTACTAGCTCGTTTCTCCTTCTTCTTCTTCTTCTTCTTCTTCTATATCTTCTTTTTCCTTCTCTTCTGGTAAATCTTTCCCTCTTTCTTCTCTTATATTATTTTTCGCATGCTGCTCCTACCCCTACTTCCAAGCAGTCAAAGGCTGTTTCCACGCGTGAAAAAGATGCTGGCAGCACATGAAAAAGTGCAGCCACATTTCACAAAGTGGTCAAAAGGCCGGCACAGCTCCCGACTCCCCCATTCAATGCACAAAAGTCGAAAGCGGTCAACAGAAACGGCCACGTGGCGAATCCATGTCAGTAAGAAACGCCCTTAAGAAGGGCGTTTTTCTTTTCTTTTTTTTTTTCTTTTTTTTTTTTTACAGCTGAGCTGTTAACGGAGGAAATTAAAAAAATGAATTTAAAGGAAGAACGTCCTTGGGAAGGGTGTTCTTGTGCTCTAAATATAATAAAAGAAAACTTTGTGCTATACATGCAATTTTATAAAAATTTAATGCTCTGTGTGAAAATTATCCCGCTACAATTATCCCAACGGTTGAATTATAATATAGCCCACGCAACCATACTAGGGGTGAGCATTATTCGGTTTTGGATCGAAAATCGAACCGAACCGAATCGAATAAGAGATTCGGTTCGGTTTTTAAAAAAAATCGGTTCGATTTCGGTTTTGAAAATACTAAATTTTCTTATTCGGTTTCGGTTTCGATTTCGGTTTCGGTTTTGGATTTCGGTCCAAAACCGAAAACCGAATAAGAAATTTTAGTTTATATATATATATATATATATATATATATATATATATATATATATATATATATATATATATATATATATATATATAGGTATATACTATAGGTATATAATAAATATATCTAGGTATATTTAGTTATTATATATATTAACAAAAAAACACAAATAAACCTAAAAATCGAATAAACCGAAAATCGAACCGATTTAATTCGGTTCGGATTCGGTTCGGGTTCGGTTTCGGTTTTGCTTATTCGGTTTCGGTCCAATCCGGTTTTCGGTTATTCGGTTCGTTTGGAACCGAATAAACCGAATACTCACCCCTAAACCAAACTTCACCCTTGTGGTTATTAAAGGATTCAAGTTTATCATAAAACCCGTATCCATTTATAACTTTCCCGAACCCGCAAACCCCGTATATTAACGGGTTGGGTTATCCGCAAGTAAGGATGAGAGAGAGAGAGAGAAATCCAATTGGAGAACGACGCCATCCATGGTCTTCTTCTCGAGCAAAACCCTAACCCTAAGTTTTGAACCTGGTTGCTGGTTATGGGTTAACGGGTCCGGTGCCTATCCTCTTCGCCTTCTCCTTTCGGCGTTTGTTTCCGGCAGGGATTCCAGTAAGTGGTTTTTTTATTGATTGATTTGTGATAAAAATGGGCCTCTTTTCTATCTATATATGTTGCACGGGCACGACGCGATTAGGACACGACGATACCGAAATGGCTCTAATTTGTGTATTATGCAGTGTCTACGTCGTGTCGGACATGATGGGTTTGGATGACTACTGAAACAGTGGGTATTCCTACAAAATATTTCATGGGACTTGGGAGATTTGTATTTGCTAAAACTATGGATTTTATAGTTATTATGTAGTTGATTGCTTAACCAATGTTAATTATATGCTAAACTTTTGTTGTGAGTTGAGGAATCGGAACTATATATTATTTCATCATTTCACACTATTGCAATTGGAATAGTTTAAGTCGAAGGTTAAATTGACCATGGTATCTTTGCTAATTGATTTGCCAAGAAGGCTAGTACTTAGTTACATCAGTTATATCCACCCTAGGAAGCATATGGACACTCGGACAATCGGTGGCATTTTCGTTTCACTTCGTGTCGCGCACATATCAGACGCACCAAAAGAAATGTCATGCCTCTGTCGTGTGTATCATGTTGTTATATCCGGGTCCTTGCAACGTAGGATCCACAAAATGGTAGATCAAGTTCCTGACGTGTTTGGAGATCACGCGTCCTGGTTGGCCAGATTGTATATGTGTAACAAGATTTTTGGGGGTGAGTCGGGGTGGGGGGCGGTTATCATTAGCAATGTAGGTACCAGCCACCACTTGGGGGAACTAGAGGATAAGTGGTGCGAGAGGTGGGTTTTAAACATAAAACCCTTCCTTTTCTCTTTTCCTTTGAAAACTTCCTTAAGATTGACGGTCGTTGACAACCAATGCAATAAAGTGATGGGAAGTATGCGAGGATGTTTCCTACAATTTATCCTTCTAATTTTTATGGTTGGTTAATTGGGTAACTCTTTTATGTCCGATTCCTCGCATTCGCTATTATTTTTCTTTCACTTTGAATGTACACTTATTCTTCTATTGCCTCATACTGCACACTTGCAAAGAAAATGCTAGGATTTTACCTTGCATCAGCTGATATATAATGTACATGTTGTTTCTTATTTGCAGGTATGCATTTTCTTGTAGTACCTCGTCTTACAAGCTATTTCAATCATTATAGAACCTAAAGGGAGAACTTCATCCAGTGTATAGCAGCCAAATAGTATATGAACACTAAGATCTAAATTTTGAAGAAGTATAGCAGCCAATGGGTAACTTGTGGAATGTGCAGCCCCTTTCTTCCTGTTTCTACCAAGAGATTGTATACCAATTTGAAACATTTTACAAGAGCACGTCAAGTCGTATCTGGTTTCAGCACATCGTTCATAAGATCTATGAAGGCAGAGTTCAAGGGCCATCGGAAGGCACTGACCATTTTAGATTTCTTAAACCCTAAAGCTGGTAAAGTTGGTGAAAATGGTTGCCATCATCGCCTCATTCAGGGGTGCATGCAGGATCTACTGGAAATTGGTCTGCAAAAGTCCTCTCAACTTGTAAGTGGCACCGTGGACAGTAAATCCATAGAGCTAACTGAGGCTAATTCAGGTGATAATTCTCATGGCGATGTTTCTACATGTAGGAGGACGAGCATTCTCTGGAAGAAGAATCAACTCTTGCAGTTTGAGGAATTACACAAGAGAGGGATCAGCCCGGATCCTACTACACTTTCATGTATCATTAGTTCATGTGGAGCTAAAGGCTCTCTATATGCAGGGGAGCAGTTTCATGCTCTTTCTGTGAAAAATGGATCTTATGACTCTATTCTTATTGGTACCTCATTGATCAGTCTTTATTCAAAATGTGGGAATTTAGACAATGCATATCAAGTTTTCGAGGAGATGCCTGTCAGGAACACCATCTCTTGGACTGCAGTTATCGCAGGTTATGCTCAGCACTGGCAGTTCAGGACATGTTTAAATCTATTTAATTTAATGAGACGGACAAAGTTGAAACCGAACGATTTTACATGTGCAAGCCTTCTGAGTGCGTGCACCAACTTTGCTTCACTAGGTATCGGGAGAAGCTTTCACTCTCTCGAAATAAGAATGGGTTATAACTCATACACGCATATTCTGAATGCGCTGATATCGATGTATTCCAAGTGTGGGGGCATCGAAGAAGCAAGCTATATATTCAAGCAAATGCCCTGTAAAGATTTGATTTCATGGAACTCGATGATTTTTGGGTATGCACAGTATGGGGTTGCTGACCTGTCTTTGAACTTGCTACAAGAGATGGACGGACATAACATTGTGCCCGATGCCATCACTTTCCTTGGAGTTCTTTCCTCATGTCGACATGTTGGCCTTGTTGAACAAGGGCACCATTGCTTCAATTTAATGATTGGGCGTGGTATAGAACCAGAACTAGATCACTACTCGTGCATTGTTGACCTCCTAGGTCGTGTTGGCTTACTTACAGAGGTACTGAACTTCATAGAGAAAATGTCCATCGCTCCAAATGATGTTATCTGGGGCTCCTTACTTTTGTCTTGCCGGGTTCATAGAAATTATTGGATAGGGATACATGCTGCAGAGAAATGGCTTCTGTTAGAACCGGGTTGTGCTGCAACCTATGTGCAACTAGCAAATCTGTACGCTAATGTTAAGTGTTGGAATCATGTAGCAAAGGTTAGAAAGTTGATGAAAGAGAGAGGGGTCAAGACAACCACCGGATACAGCTGGATTGAAATCGATTACGAGGTTTATAGGTTTAAAGCAGAAGACAGATCAAATACCCAAGTTAGTGAGATACTCACTGTACTGGATTCTTTGTCAGATCACATGAAAATGATTAGTTGTAACTGATTTATTTTGTAACATGTATCACAATCAGATTTTAACCAATCCTCTTAACATGCCTTGTCTGGGACCTCTTTGCAGTCATCGAATGCTATCTCACATGCATATCTCAGGTTTGGTTCCGATCCCAATTGTTTAATGTCTTTTAGACGAGGTTTAATCTCGATGATACGGTGGTATTTTCTATGTAGTAAATTATTTTTGTACTAAGTAGGACAAAATTGTTGTACTCACTTTTATTAAGCTAACGTGCAAATGTTCCCAAAGGGATTACAAAATTGTTCATTGTTGGCACTCATTTTCTAGCTTAATTTTTAATTAGTAAAAACTATATTTTAATAGAATTTTACTAACAACATTATGTTGTGTAGATTGCCATGACGGGACCAAAACCCGGCCTGCTTTGTCCTTAGCATCCCGGTTTAAAGGCTTCAAGTTTATCATAAACCCGTATCCATTTATAACCCGCCCGAACCCGCAAACCCCGTATATTAATGGGTTGGGTTATCCGCAAGTAAGGACGAAAGAGAGAGAAATCCAATTGGAGATCGACGCCATCCATGGTCTTCTTCTCGAGCAAAACCCTAACCCTAAGTTTTGAACCTGGTTGCTGGTTATGGGTTAACGGGTCCGGTGCCTATCCCCTTCGCCTTCTCCTTTCGGCGTTTGTTTCCGGCAGGGATTCCAGTAAGTGGTTTTTTATTGATTGATTTGTGATAGAAATAGGCCTCTTTTCTATCTATATATGTTGCACGGGCATGACACGATTAGGACACGACGATACCGAAATGGCTCCAATTTGTGTATTATACATTGTCTACGTCGTGTCGGACATGATGGGTTTGGATGACTACTGAAACAGTGGGTATTCCTACAAAATATTTCATGGGACTTGGGAGATTTGTATTTGCTAAAACTATGGCTTTTATAGTTATTATGTAGTTGATTGCTTAACCAATGTTAATTATATGCTAAAATTTTGTTGTGAGTTGAGGAATCGGAACTATATATTATTTCATCATTTCACACTATTGCAATTGGAATAGTTTAAGTCGAAGGTTAAATTGACCATGGTATCCTTGCTAATTGATTTGCTAAGAAGGCTAGTACTTAGTTACATCAGTTATATCCACCCTAGGAAGCATATGGACACTCGGACAATCTGTGGCATTTCCGTTTCACTTCGTGTCGCGCACATATCAGACGCACCAAAAGAAATGTCATGCCTCTGTCGTGTGTATCATGTTGTTATATCCGGGTCCTTGCAACGTAGGATCCACAAAATGGTAGATCAAGTTCCTGACGTGTTTGGAGATCACGCGTCCTGGTTGGCCAGATTGTGTATGTGTAACAAGATTTTTGGGGGTGGGTCGGGGTGGGGGGCGGTTATCATTAGCAATGTAGGTACCAGCCACCACATGGGGGAACTAGAGGATAAGTGGTGCGAGAGGTGGGTTTTAAACATAAAACCCTTCCTTTTCTCTTTTCCTTTGAAAATTTCCTTAAGATTGACGGTCGTTGACAACCAATGCAATAAAGTGATGGGAAGTATGTGAGGATGTTTCCTACAATTTATCCTTCTAATTTTTATGGTTGGTTAATTAGGTAACTCTTTTATGTCCGATTCCTCGCATTCGCTATTATTTTTCTTTCACTTTGAATGTACACTTATTCTTCTATTGCCTCATACTGCACACTTGTAAAGAAAATGCAAGGATTTTACCTTGCATCAGCTGATATATAATGTACATATTGTTTCCTATTTGCAGGTATGCATTTTCTTGTAGTACCTCATCTTACAAGCTATTTCAATCATTATAGAACCTAAAGGGAGAACTTCATCCAGTGTATACCAGCCAAATAGTATATGAATACTAAGATCTAAATTTTGAAGAAGTATAGCAGCCAATGGGTAACTTGTGGAATGTACGGCCCCTTTCTTCCTGTTTCTACCAAGAGATTGTATACCAATTTGAAATATTTTACAAGAGCACGTCAAGTCGTATCTGGTTTCAGCACATCGTTCATAAGATCTATGAAGGCAGAGTTCAAGGGCCATCGGAAGGCACTGACCATTTTAGATTTCTTAAACCCTAAAGCTGGTAAAGTTGGTGAAAATGGTTGCCATCATCACCTCATTCAGGGGTGCATGCAGGATCTACTGGAAATTGGTCTGCAAAAGTCCTCTCAACTTGTAAGTGGCACCGCAGACAGTAAACCCATAGAGCTAACTGAGGCTAATTCAGGTGATAATTCTCATGGCGATGTTTCTACATCTAGGAGGACGAGCATTCTCTGGAAGAAGAATCAACTCTTGCAGTTTGAGGAATTACACAAGAGAGGGATCAGCCCGGATCCTACTACTCTTTCATGTATCATTAGTTCATGTGGAGCTAAAGGCTCTCTATATGCAGGGGAGCAGTTTCATGCTCTTTCTGTGAAAAATGGATCTTATGACTCTATTCTTATTGGTAGCTCATTGATCAGTCTTTATTCAAAATGTGGGAATTTAGACAATGCATATCAAGTTTTCGAGGAGATGCCTGTCAGGAACACCATCTCTTGGACTGCAGTTATCGCAGGTTATGCTCAGCACTGGCAGTTCAGGACATGTTTAAATCTATTTAATTTAATGAGACGGACAAAGTTGAAACCGAACGATTTCACATGTGCAAGCCTTCTGAGTGCGTGCACCAACTTTGCTTCACTAGGTATCGGGAGAAGCTTTCACTCTCTCGAAATAAGAATGGGTTATAACTCATACACGCATATTCTGAATGCGCTGATATCAATGTATGCCAAGTGTGGGGGCATCGAAGAAGCATGCTATGTATTCAAGCAAATGCCCTGCAAAGATTTGATTTCATGGAACTCGATGATTTTTGGGTATGCACAGTATGGGGTTGCTGACCAGTCTTTGAACTTGCAACAAGAGATGGACGAACATAACATTGTGTCCGATGCCATCACTTTCCTTGGAGTTCTTTCCTCATGTCGACATGCTGGCCTTGTTGAACAAGGGCACCATTGCTTCAATTTAATGATTGGGCGTGGTATAGAACCAGAACTAGATCACTACTCGTGCATTGTTGACCTCCTAGGTCATGTTGGCTTACTTACAGTGGCACTGAACTTCATAGAGAAAATTCCCATCGCTCCAAATGATGTTATCTGGGGCTCCTTACTTTCGTCTTGCCGGGTTCATAGAAATTATTGGATAGGGATACATGCTGCAGAGAAACGGCTTCTGTTAGAACCGGGTTGTGCTGCAACCTATGTGCAACTAGCAAATCTGTACGCTAATGTTAAGTGTTGGAATCATATAGCAAAGGTTAGAAAGTTGATGAAAGAGAGAGGGGTCAAGACAACCACCGGATACAGCTGGATTGAAATCGATTACGAGGTCTATAGGTTTAAAGCAGAAGACAGATCAAATACCCAAGTTAGTGAGATACTCACTGTACTGGATTCTTTGTCAGATCACATGAAAATGATTAGTTGTAACTGATTTATTTTGTAACATGTATCACAATCAGATTTTAACCAATCCTCTTAACATGCCTTGTCTGGGACCTCTTTGCAGTCATCGAATGCTATCTCACATGCATATCTCAGGTTTGGTTCCGATCCCAATTGTTTAATGTCTTTTAGACGAGGTTTAATCTCGATGATACGATGGTATTTTCTATGTAGTAAATTATTTTTGTACTAAGTAGGACAAAATTGTTGTACTCACTTTTATTAAGCTAACGTGCAAATGTTCCCAAAGGGATTACAAAATTGTTCATTGTTGGTACTCATTTTCTAGCTTAATTTTTAATGAGTAAAAACTATATTTTAATAGAATTTTACTAACAACATTGTGTTGTGTAGATTGCCATGACGGGCCCAAAACCCGGCCTGCTTTGTGCTTAGCATCCCGGTTTAAAGGCTTCAAGTTTATCATAAAACCCGTATCCATTTATAACCCGCCCGAACCCGCAAACCCCTATATTAACGGGTTGGGTTATCCGCAAGTAAGGACGAAAGAGAGAGAAATCCAATTGGAGATCGACGCCATCCATGGTCTTCTTCTCGAGCAAAACCCTAACCCTAAGTTTTGAACCTGGTTGCTAGTTATGGGTTAACGGGTCCGGTGCCTATCCCCTTCGCTTTCTCCTTTCGGCGTTTGTTTCCGGCAGGGATTCCAGTAAGTGGTTTTTTTATTGATTGATTTGTGATAGAAATGGGTCTCTTTTCTATCTATATATGCTGCACGGGCACTACACGATTCCGACACGATGATACAGAAACGGCTCCAATTTGTGTATTATGCAGTGTCTACGTCGTGTCGAACATGATGGGTTTGGATGACTACTGAAACAGTGGGTATTCCTACAAATATTTCTTGGGAATTAGGAGATTTGTATTTGCTAAAACTATGGCTTTTTATAGTTATTATGTAGTTGATTGCTTAACCAATATTAATTATATGCTAAACTTTTGTTGTGAGTTGAGGAATCAGAACTGTATATTATATCATCATTTCACACTATTGCAATTGGAACAGTTAAGTCGAAGGTTGAATTGATCATGGTGTCTTTGCTAAGTTGATTTGCCAAGAAGGCTAGTACTTAGTTATATCAGTTAATATCCACCCTAGGAAGCATATGGGCACTCGGACAATCGGTGGCATTTCTGTTTCACTTCGTGTCGCGCACATATCAGACACACCAAAAGAAATGCCATGCCTCTGTCGTGTGTATCATGTTGTTATATCCGGGTCCTTGCAACATAGGATCCACGAAATGGTAGATCCAGGTTCCTGACGTGTTTGGAGATCATGCGTCCTGGTTGGCCAGATTGTGTATGTGTAACAAGATTTTTGGGGGTGGGTCTGGGGTGGTGGGAGGTTATCATTAGCAATGTTGGTACCAGCCACCACTTGGGGGAACGAGAGGATAAGTGGTACGAGAGGTGGGTTTTAAACATAAAACCTTTCCCTTTCTCTTTTCGTTTGAAAATTTCCTTAAGATTGACAGTCATTGACAAGCAATGCAATAAAGTGATGGAAAGTATATGAGGATGTTTCCTACAATTTATCCTTCTAATTTTTATGGTTGGTTAATTGGGTAACTCTTCTATGTCTGGTTCCTCGTATTTGCTATTATTTTTCTTTCACTTTGAATGTACACTTATTCTTCTATTGCCTCATACTACACATTTGCAAAGGAAAGGCTAGGATTTTACCTTGCATCAGCTGATATATAATGTTGTTACCCCCATTTTTCGTTCTACGTATTTCCAGTATACGTATACAGAATCCTGACATGTATTTTATTTTCCTGCCTGGCTAGCTAATTTCAGTTTAATCTTGATTAGGTTCGTCATGGCATGTAATGGTTTAACTTGGTTTATTTTGGGTTGGCTTAGTTTATTCTTTGGTTCATCATGTTAAACCCACCACCATCCCCCTTTATAACCCACCTAACTTTTCTCTCTCCCCCACTTTCTCATTAACTCTTCTTCCTTCTCCATTAAACCCACCACCAACCAAGAACACCCCTTAGGCAAGTGCAACTTGCTTCCATAAGAGAGCCTATTTTTATTGTTCCATTAGCTTCTCCTCATGTTTCTAAGACACATTAGAACTTGTCATTTTCCATTTTGAGGCTTTAATTTTTGTAGATCTAGAAATTAGTTATTTTCAGATTTTGGTGGTTTTGATCTATCAAACTTCTTTGTTTTTAAGTTTTGATGGTTCCATGTTGTAGAGAATTTTATTCTACCCAATTTTGACCTTTAAAAAGTTGGATTTGGACTTGTTTTGACCAAGTTATGGAATTTTGAAGCTTTGGGTTCAAACCATGGAGTTCTTGCTGTTTTGGAGAAGACAGTGAGCAGTGTGCGCGAGCTTTTTAGCTTGCGCCACTGAGTTGCGCGCGCTCTTTAGTGCAGCGCAGTCTGACTCATACGCTGCCTTTTGGAGGCGTATGTCTTGCATACGCTCACTTGGGTGACAAGGAGTCGTATGGACCTCATACGCTACCTTGATGAGGAGTCGTATGGAGTACATACGCTGCCTTGAAGAGGAGTCGTATGGATCTCATACGCTGCCTTGATGAGGAGTCGTATGGAGTACATACGCTGCCTTGAAGAGGAGTCATATGGAGTCCATACGCTGTCTTTTGGAGACGTATGTCTTACATACGCTGACTTGAGCGTAGCCTGACTTGAGCGTAGCCTGACTTGAGCGTAGCCTGACCTGAGCGTTGCCTGACCTGAGCGTAGCCTGACTTGAGCGTAGCCTGACTTGAGCGTAGCCTGACCTGAGCGTAGCCTGACCTGAGCGTAGCCTGACCTGAGCGTAGCCTGACGTGAGCGTAGCCTGACTTGAGCGTAGCCTGACTTGAGCGTAGCCTGACTTGAGCATAGCCTGACTTGAGCGCAGCCTGACTTGAGCGTAGCCTAACTTGAGCGCAGCCTGATGTTTAGGCGCAACTGGACCTGACCCTACTTGCCTTGGCGCAACCTGTTACCCTGGCGCAACTTGGCTAATACCACTTGTTGGCCATAGTACCCCTTGCTCCCCCCCCTTGGGCGCATTATGTCCCCATATTCCCCTTTTTATGATTTTTGCACCCATTTTATATCCTTACGCCTTTTGATGTAACTCGACATGAACCCGATGTGATCATGACATTATTTATGAATGTTAATCGGAACAAGGCTTAGTGATGGAATTACATGATTAGTGACCCGCCGTGGTGTACTCTCGACAAGTAATTTGACATGATAATTCTTGATGGTGGTCCGTTGTGACGCACCCTTGCCTTGATAAGTAATCTTGATAAGTAATATGACATGATGGTGACCCGTCGTGGTGCACCCTTGACAAGTAATCTTGACATGATAACCATGATACGCTGTTGCGACGGCTAACCTGACATGCTAAGTGAATTCTTGACACCGTGGGTGATTGTATTGAATATGCTTGTATAAGCAACCAGTCTTGTCTCGCATCATGTCTAGGACATGTATCCCTGGTTACCACGGTCAGAAATTCATACCGAATCTGACTAGGTTAATGACTAGATTGATCAAGTAGAGTATATAGAGAGGTATTCTGGCTACAAGCAATCCCGTTATCTGGGCGCCTTCCTTGATGGACTTGTAGCCTGCCGACGAGTAGGGCACATTTCCAGCTCACTGTTATGTAGGGCACTACATGAAACGATTACTATGCACACTGTCATGTGTTGTATCCAAGTCACCTAACAAGGCATGATAACTCTAAGCTTGAACCTTGCGTCTGGATAACCTGGATAGTCTGCAGGGCTTGTGGCCATAGGCGTACCTCATTGCATCTTGCTAGTAACTAAGCTTGTGATAACCCTAGTTAGTTAAGTATCAAGCCGTACTCTTTGCTTGGCCGTGAATGATGGATGGAGTCCTATCTTGTCTAGTCTTGCCTAGATCCGGTACATGGTGTGAGCACCCTGAATTTCGGGTTGATTTTTTATTTTTATTTATTATTTTAATTTTTTGATTGATCTGGTTTCGATAAATAATTTTTCTGTTTATTTATCCTTAAGTGTACTTTTCTGTGCCATTGATATTTGGAGTATCAGGGATGTTCAATTCTGGAAATCTTCTTCACGAGTTTTGGAGTGGACATGATTACCTTCATGATGGTATATAGTGTCCCATCCAAACTTGTTCCCTTGTACTCTTTTTGCTTCGCTGAACTTCGGGTCGAATTAGACCATTTGATCATTAATTATTTTCCCACTCTTTTCCTTGATCATTTTTAGCACGTTACCGTGACTTTTAATTTTGGAGCGCAAGACCAGTTATTTTCTTGAAACCAACTTCCCATTGATGATCTACTCGAGACGCTCGTCACCCTTGACCTTCGTGTCTCACTCAGACACGTCATTTTGTGCTCCATTTGATTCGCACAACTTTCCCGATACGTGACCCGATTTTATTTCACTCTACGGCGTCACATTCATCTTCCAACTTGATTTGTGGGTCCCCTGTCGACCAAAACCTGTCAGCCCCAACTATGGACATAGCCCACTTTGAGCCTACTATCCGTCCGCTACTTGTGTCCCATTTATTGGAATCCCCATGTGCTACTTATTTGCCCATGATCATCAACGCCTATTTTTAATTCGATTTTTGTACAATGTCCAGTTTTGATCCAATCCGGCTCCACGGAGTCCAGCCCAGCTCCATGTTATTCTCCATCATGACACCCTCATAATTCTTGTCCAAAAATACTAGTACTTATTTTGCCTATTTTTCTATATTTAATAGAAATTTTCTATTGATTTTAATTCCATGGAATGACCTATTTTTCCCCATTGAATCCTAGCCATTGATTTCCCATTAATTAAATCTCACCCATTCATTCCCATGACAACTCCCCTATCCCCCTAGCAGCCATTGGAGCCGGCCCTAAAACCTAGGCAATCCTTTCTCTCTCTCTCTTTAATTCAAAACCTTATCTCTTTCTCTCTCTTCCTTCCTATTAACTATTCCTACACAACAACAAGAACAACTCACAGCAGCTACCATGCCACCACCCCTCCTTCAAAAACCCGACAGCAACTCCATTCTCCTCCTCCCATGACCGACCCCAGCCTCCTCCGGCCAGCTTCGCCGTCGGCTACCGCCGACCTCTTCCATCCTCCACCGCACACTTCCTCCTCCTCTCCTCTCCTTCTTCCCCCTCCTCCACGCACAACCGAGCCCCATCACCACCCATCCATCCATCCTCCATGCAACACCCCCGCACCCCACCTCCATCCTCGTCGGGGTGCGCCACCGTCGTGCCCCTGCCACGCAGTCGTCGGCTATCGCCGCCAGCAGGCCGCGAGCCCGACCAGTGCGCCACCGCGCGACAGCACGCGCGCGTGCGTGCATGGACGCCACCGTCGCCGGCGACGTGGTCGCCGTGGCCATGCCCCCACGGGTTGGACGAACTCCGGCGAGCCACCCCGTGGTCGCCGCTCTCTTCACCGACGCGCCGAATAGCCGATTCGTGCATTTTGTACGACGTCCCGTCGTGACGAGCTCGAAAACGACGCTGAAATCGTGCCCCGTCGCAGCGACTTCGCACGCGTTTTTCCGGAGATCCGACCGTTGAATCGGCGATTTCTTCGCTCCGTCACAATCTCGGTATATCCACCTTCGCTCATGTCAATTTTCGTCCGTTAATTTTATCGTTTGATACATGAAAACCGGCCACCAAGTTGACCGTTTAAATTGTATTAAATTTGGACAGTTTCGCGGGGCCAACTTCGTCAGCTTGTATCTCCTCCACCGCAGCTCCGTTTGGCGTGCTACCAGTTCCGGTGCGAAGCTGGTATAACCCTCTTGCTACCCCTCCAGTTTCGTTTCATTGTGAGCTTGTTTGATTGGTTGAATTCGACGCCAAAATTGGCCGTCCGAATTTGTAATTTCCAACTTGTAAAATTCTATTTTTGAACACGGTACTCCAGATTTCATTTCTGACACCACCATTAGACTCGTGGCATCGTTCTGGCATGTTTTCATATAAAATTTGTTAGATTTGGAGAACGTGGGCCCGAGCACGCATTTCGGTGCAAAGCGGATCCCACTTTCTGGGTCAAGGGGACTTTTTGACGTCAGCTCATCGAAATCCAATTCCGGATATACTGTTGAGTTCGTATCGTCATTCTGGACTCGTTGACATATAATTTGCCAGGTTTTGGTGGATATTGGATCCGGCACGCATTTCGGTGCAAATCGGATACCAATATCCGGGTCAACGGGTCATTTTGAGATCGGCTAATCGGAATCTAATTCCGGAGATACCGTTGAGTTCGTATCATCATTCTGGACTCGTTGACAGGTAGTTTGCTAAGTTTTGAGAACATTAGCTCCGGCACGCATTTTCGTGCAAACCGGGATTCCAAGTTCTGGTCAACGGACCAAATTGAGATCGGGTCAACGGAATCCAATTCTGGAGATACCGTTGGGTTCGTATCGTCATTCTGATTTCGTGGACATATAATTTGTTATATTTTATAGACTTATTTTCTTGCACGTATTTCGGTGCAAAACGGCTCCGATACGGACACCGTTTTGGTCTGAAATTACCTTTTTACCCCTGTGTCCAAATTGGACCGATGGGTAGGCTATCCTAGCTAATTTGATCATTCTGGACACGTTGGCGATGTTCATTTCATCGTCCGACAAAGTTTGTTGATAGTTTCTCTGAGTTTAGCCTTTTTATAATTAATTAATAATTAATTCATATAATGTTCGTATTTCGGGATTAGTACAACGAAACTGAGCTCAGTCAATTCCAGTGATCTCACATCACTGAAATTGACAAGATGGATACGTGGATCACCATAATAAGATTATCAACTTTACCGTTGATATTCTTATCTCGATTGGCGTGTCGTAAGTTTCGACGTACGAATAACGAAGTACACTTTATATTTTCAATAATTAGACTAGATTGACCCTGTTTGACCAAAGTTGACCAGTTGACCCAAAGTCAACTGTGAGTCAACGCTTGACCTAGTTTGACTAAATTATTGACCTAGAGTTAATTTGACTTAGAAGAACCTAGGATAAGATAGATTGCTTATAGAGATTTATTTATTACAACTTGAACACCTTGTAACCTGTGTTGCTTTAAATAGGACTCTGTGGCTTCAGTTGGACCCTCTATACTTATCAGCTCAGGACCGCAGGCGAGTACATTCACTGATAGTTTTCATTGTCTTGATATCTACTATATTCGATTCAGTCGTAGTGTTTTACTTGATTCCCGACACGACGGTTCACGGACTAGTATACGTCGGATCCTGTCATGAGATGTTATTCCTGGACTTTCTTGGTATATGGGTATGAGATATTTCCGTGTTCCTGTACTTGTATAGACATTGATTTGGGAGTGGGCTGGCCCCCTGCTCTCGAACCTTGTGTCATAACGTGCCATATCCGGATCCGTGATACTACTCGGGGATGGGGGAATTATTAGGGGTTATGTGATCAAAGCCTTCATGTCACTATATTTTGCTAGCGCCACCCTCACCTCACGTAGGGTGTAGCAAATACCCCGTGCCGGTTATCCAGGTTGGACGGCATGTCTCTCCGTTGAGGTCACCGCGGATTGCCGGGCCAAGTGGATAACCTTCTCTTGCTTCCCAGCCGATCACATATCGCCCTAATAGTTCAAATCACATTTTTTTTACATTTGTTGTCATATCTTATATTTCCAGTTCACCTTTACTTACTGTACCATGATTACGAGACTAAGTTCTGTTTAAAAGAAGGGTTACAACCCCGGTCCTTGTTTGGTTTAAGGATTGTAACTCGGCTTTCAAATGGTTCCCAAGTCGTCGATATCTTCGTCTGGTATTTGATTCATTTCTCACATGTTCTACCTGCTTTTATACTGTGCCATGATTATGGGACTAAGTTCTGTTTGAAAGAAGGGTTACAACCCTGGTCCTTGTTTGGTTTAAGGGTTGTAACTCGGCTTTCAAATGGTTCCCAAGTCGCCTATATTCTTTGTCTTGTATCTTATTATTACTGTCTCTTATAGTATTTCTCAATTCATATGGAACTGCTGTTGATGTTTGTACTTGCTCATTTTCCTGACAGGATACGTTGACAAATTTTACAGATAGTTTGGAGGTTGCCTGCTAGCCTAGAGGAGACATTAGAGGTTGTTTAGTTAGCTGTTCTCAGTTGTCTGGAGTTGTATTTATTTTATGGATTACTGTATTTGAGCTTTGAGATGTATTCTGAGTTTGTACCTTAGACACTTAGACTTCTATCTGTTGTATCTCTTTTCGATTTCATGTTTTATCTATCTTCCTTTTTGCTCTACCTTAGATGTGATTGAGTATGTATCTGCTATGTCACCCCCATTCGGGGAGTATAAACTGCTTAGTCTTATACTGTTAGATGCATTGAGACCTAGGACAGCGTTCTACCGCCGACACTGCGGCGTAGGCTGGGCGTTGTTACGTTCTCGTGCCCTAACCCTAGGGTGCGGGTTGTGACACGTTTTTAGTGGTGGCCCATGCAGGTCGAGACTAAAAGTGTAGTGGTATTCGAACTAGAGTACCACTACAGCCTGCAGTAGGATTAGGATATATTTTGAAGGTACTCAATCACAGTTAGGACCCTTGAGAGATTCCCGGGACGTCCCTTGAGAATCTTATTTTAACTTCGATTGAAAACTCTTTTCCTTGATTTGATTTATCTTTACTTTCTGCTATTGAATTTGATTTTGATGGATTATTGTTGAATTCGAGTTTATAATTATTGATTTTGATGGATGATTGTCGAATTTGAATTTTGATGATAGCTATTGCATCCGAGTTTGTATTTTGATGGATTTTGTTCATTTCTTAATCTTGATATTCGTTGGTTTGATTTTGGGTATTCATTGTTGATTTAATTTAATTTTTGGCAAGATAAAATTATATGGGCAAGGTCATCTAAGTTATGGAGTCTAGTCTTCTACAGTCATATTAGCCAGCATGGTGAGGACATATAGTTTGACTTAGATATATCTCTCGGGTGTGGGAATTTAAGGTTTTTGCAGCCAAGCTAGCGGCATCGCAAAAATGTTAAATACCATGATTTTAGAGGTATGTGCCTAAGTCGAGGACTCTATGATTATCGTAGCCTTGCTTACTAGTATGACGAAGATTTAGTGTACCATGATTTTGGACAGATGCATATGATTATCAGATTGTACCTCAAATATTTTCGAACATGTTTTCTCTACTTTTGTTGCAGTCCTTCAAAAAAAAGGAGAATTATTAATTGGTTCGTTTTGTTTAGTTTCTAATTATTTAACTTAGGAGTAGGTTTAGCTGTTTTTATAAATCTTGTGTAACTTCTTACCATGAAATTCTTCTTAATGAATTGATGATTTTGCTAGACTTATTTTGGGATTGATATTTTAGTTCTGGGTTTCAAAACGGTTTCCTCTTTTAAAACGGATAAGCAGCACAGATTTTATTACCATTTCTTTCCAGCCAATATTTTATTTCCATCATTCCTTGTCTTATACAACTATCATGATTACATCAATTCCCTGTCTTGTATATAATTCTGTCAGCTATACCTTGAAAACTCTTGAACCTTCATACAATTTTGTCTGAAAAATGTTGAGAAAGTGACGTAAATCATCTAGTATAGAAATGACGTAATTGGTTACCATGTGATGATTTTGTAGGAATCAAAATGTTGGATGTCAAATGTGAAAAATTCGAAATGGAGATGTGGTAAAGGTTTAAAATGAAATCGGGTGATAAATGTTATCAATTTAGAATCAATCGTAGAAAATTTTGGTTATGAGTAATTCATGGATGTGTTTCAAAAAAAAATATATCAGAGGTCAACCTAGTTTTGAGAACTTAGAAAATCTTGGTTATTGATTCTTGGGAACTATTATAAGGCTATGTAGAAATTTAGAGATGGAAAGGAGAATTTAATTGTATTCTATGATTATGCAAAATTGAACTAGATATTTTATGAGGGTGACTAGAGACAGAGAGAACACAAGGATTTTACGTTATAGGAATTATTTTAGATGATTGGGAGAAATTGTGGAATTCAAAAGGATAATATTTGGAGGAAAAAAATATATATATGAAGGTTGATTTATAAATTTTGTATGACATGGTGGTATTAGGGTTGAAGAAATACGAGACTTGATTTAAACAAGTACAAGGATTTTATAAATTGGATTTAGGGGTTTCGGATCTAAATTAAAACGAGGTGATGAAATTTGAAATTTTGATTAAATGAATAAGTGTCGACTCCTGAATAAGAGGGGTATGCTTCAGGGAAAATATTTTAGAAGTTTGAAATTTTGTCTATGGTGATCATGATAAAAGTTTAGATGACTGAAGATTATGAAATTTTTGAGGGTAGACATATAACGGTTGATTTTATATTGGGATTTGTGAGAAAATATGATTAGCAAATGATAAACTAATAGTGTTAGAAAGAGATGATTAACTGACCTTCGTATGAAATCCTTTCCTGTTTTTCTCTAAAAAGGATTTTCAACATCATTGAATCCTAGTTTCCTTAATCACAACCAAATCAACTTCGATTATCTTTTCTTATCTTGGGTTGTACCTAATTGAATTAAAATTGATTATGACCTGAATCTCCATCCTTGTATGCTCGTTCTCAGACTTGTTGAACCTGTCCTCCACATTGCCTAAATTTTGATTTCCCTAATTTGATCAACTTAGATCGTATCGAGACTGAATATTTTATATATATATTGTAATTGAATTTCAATGCAATTGACTTTCATTCCTTAACTAATGATTTGATTTTCCTTGAATAGTATTTTTCAGATAATTGATAGTTACCTTCATTTTATTTTTTGATGAGTACCAGTTTCATATAGGATGGTAGACCGTCTTACAGTTTTGATGGTTTGTTGTCTCTGTAACTTTTTGTTTAGCACCCTAGACTGCTTGTGTGTTTTGATACCCTATGACCGATTCAGTTAGCATGACTAGTATACGTAGATCAGACTTTTACTACCACCGTATGCCATGACCCTGTATGTCGTCCTTTTGATGGTATGATTTGTTTAGGTTCTGGGACTTTGATTGTGGGGGTTTGACCTAGAGGGAGTATGGACATTTTAATTTCGAGGACGAAATTTTTATAAGGTGGGTAGGATGTGAGCACCCTGAATTTCGGGTTGATTTATTATTTTTATTTATTATTTTAATTTTCTGATTGATCTGGTTTCGATAAATAATTTTTCTGTTTATTTATCCTTAAGTGTACTTTTCTGTGCCATTGATATTTGGAGTATCAGGGATGTTCAATTCTGGAAATCTTCTTTACGAGTTTTGGAGTGGACATGATTACCTTCATGATGGTATATAGTGTCCCATCCAAACTTGTTCCCTTGTACCCTTTTTGCTTCGCTGAACTTCGGGTCGAATTAGACCATTTGATCATTAATTATTTTTCCACTCTTTTCCTTGATCATTTTTAGCACGTTACCGTGACTTTTAATTTTGGAAAGCAAGACCAGTTATTTTCTTGAAACCAACTTCCCATTGATGATCTACTCAAGACGCTCGTCACCCTTGACCTTCGTGTCCCACTCAGACACGTCATTTTGTGCTCCATTTGATTCGCACAACTTTTCCGACACGTGACCCGATTTTATTTCACTCCACGGCGTCACATTCATCTTCCAACTTGATTTGTGGGTCCCTTATCGACCAAAACCTGTCAGCCCCAACTATGGTCATGGCCCACTTTGAGCCTACTATCCGTCCGCCACTTGTATCCCATTTATTGGAATCCCCATGTGCTACTTATTTGTCCATGATCATCAACGCTTATTTTTAATTCGATTTTTGCACAATGTCCAGTTTTGATCCAATCCGGCTCCACCGAGTCCAGTCCAGCTCCATGTTATTCTCCATCATGACACCCTCATAATTCTTGTCCAAAAATATGAGTACTTATTTTGCCTATTTTTCTATATTTAATAGAAATTTTTTATTGATTTTAATTCCATGGAATGACCTATTTTTTCCTCCATTGAATCCTAGCCATTGATTTCCCATTAATTAAATCTCACCCATTCATTCCCATGATAACTCCCCTATCCCCCTAGCAGCCATTGGAGCCGGCCCTAAAACCTAGGCAATCCTTTCTCTCTCTCTCTCTTTAATTCAAAACCTTATCTCTTTCTCTCTCTTCCTTCCTATTAACTATTCCTACACAACATCAAGAACAACTCACAGCAGCTACCATGCCACCACCCCTCCTTCAAAAACCCGACAGCAACTCCATTCTCCTCCTCCCATGACCGACCCCAGCCTCCTCCGGCCAGCTTCGCCGTCGGCCACCGCCGACCTCTTCCATCCTCCACCGCACACTTCCTCCTCCTCTCCTCTCCTTCTTCCCCCTTCTCCACGCACAACCGAGCCCCATCACCACCCATCCATCCATCCTCCATGCAACACCCCCGCACCCCACCTCCACCCTCGTCGGGGTGTGCCACCGTCGTGCCCCTGCCACGCAGTCGTCGGCTATCGCCGCCAGCAGGCCGCGAGCCCGGCCAGTGCGCCACCGCGCGACAGCACGCACACGTGCGTGCATGGACGCCGCCATCGCCGGCGACGTGGTCGCCGTGGCCATGCCCCCACGGGTTGGACGAACTCCGGTGAGCCACCCCGTGGTCGCCGCTCTCTTCCCCGACGCGCCGAATAGCCGATTCGTGCATTTTGCACGACGTCCCGTCGTGACGAGCTCGGAAACGACGCTGAAATCGTGCCCCGTCGCAGCGACTTCGCCCACGTTTTCCCGGAGATCCGACCGTTGGATCGGCGATTTCTTCGCTCTGTCACAATCTCGGTATATCCACCTTCGCTCATGTCAATTTTCGTCCGTTAATTTTATAGTTTGATACATGAAAACCGGCCACCAAGTTGACCGTTTAAATTGTATTAAATTTGGACAGTTTCGCGGAGCCAACTTCGTCAGCTTGTATCTCCTCCACCGTAGCTTCGTTTGGCGTGCTACCAGTTCCGGTACGAAGCTGGTATAACCCTCTTGCTACCTCTCCAGTTTCGTTTCATTATGAGCTTATTTGATTGGTTGAATTCGACGCCAAATTTGGCCTTCCGAATTCGTAATTTCCAACTTGTAAAATTCCATTTTTGAACACGGGACTCCAGATTTCATTTCTGACACCACCATTAGACTCGTGGCGTTGTTCTGGCATGTTTTCATATAAAATTTGTTAGATTTGGAGAACGTGGGCCCGAGCACGCATTTCGGTGCAAAACGAATTCCACTTTCTGGGTCAACGGGACTTTTTGATGCCGGCTCATCGGAATCCAATTTCGGATATACCGTTGAGTTCGTATCGTCATTCTGAACTCGTTGACATATAATTTGCTAGATTTTGGTGGACATTGGATCCGGCACGCATTTCGGTGCAAGTCGGATACCAATATCCGGGTCAACGGGTCATTTTGAGATCGGCTAATCGGAATCCAATTCCGGAGATACCGTTGAGTTCGTATCATCATTCTGGACTCGTTGACAGGTAGTTTGCTAAGTTTTGAGAACATTGGCTCCGGCACGTATTTCCGTGCAAACCGGGATTCCAAGTTCTGGTCAACGGACCAAATTGAGATCGGGTCAACGGAATCCAATTCTGGAGATACCGTTGGGTTCGTATCGTCATTCTGGTTTCGTGGACATATAATTTGTTATATTTTATAGACTTGTTTTCTTGCACGTATTTCGGTGCAAAACGGCTCCGACACGGACACCATTTTGGCCCAAAATTACCTTTTTGCCCCTGTGTCCAAATTGGACCGATGGGTAGGCTATCCTAGCTAATTTGATCATTCTGGACACGTTGGCGATGTTCATTTCATCGTCCGACAAAGTTTGTTGATAGTTTCTCTGAGTTTAGCCTTTTTATAATTAATTAATAATTAATTCATATAATGTTCGTATTTCGGGATTAGTACAACGAAACTGAGCTCAGTCAATTCCAGTGATCTCACATCACTGAAATTGACAAGATGGACACGTAGATCACCATAATAAGATTATCAACTTTACCGTTGATATTCTTATCTCGATTGGCGTGTCGTAAGATTCGACGTACGAATAACGAAGTACACTTTATATTTTCAATAATTAGACTAGATTGACCCTGTTTGACCAAAGTTGACCAGTTGACCCAAAGTCAACTGTGAGTCAACGCTTGACCTAGTTTGACTAAATTATTGACCTAGAGTTAATTTGACTTAGAAGAACCTAGGATAAGATAGATTGCTTGTAGAGATTTATTTATTACAACTTGAACACCTTGTAACCTGTGTTGCTTTAAATATGACTCTGTGACTTCAGTTGGACCCTCTATACTTATCAGCTCAGGACCGCAGGCGAGTACATTCACTGATAGTTTTCATTGTCTTGATATCTACTATATCCGATTCAGTCGTAGTGTTTTACTTGATTCCCGACACGACGGTTCACGGACTAGTATACGTCGGATCCTGTCATGAGATGTTATTCCTGGACTTTCTTGGTATATGGGTATGAGATGTTTCTGTGTTCCTGTACTTGTATAGACATTAATTTGGGAGTGGACTGGCCCCCTGCTCTCGAACCTTGTGTCATGACGTGCCATGTCCGGATCCGTGATACTACTCGGGGATGGGGGAATTATTAGGGGTTATGTGACCAAAGCCTTCATGTCACTATATTTTGCTAGCGCCACCCTCACCTCACGTAGGGTGTAGCAGATACCCCGTGCCGGTTATCCAGGTTGGACGGCATGTCTCTCCGTTGAGGTCACCGCGGATTGCCGGGCCAAGTGGATAACCTTCTCTTGCTTCCCAGCCGATCACATATCGCCCTAATAGTTTAAATCATATTTTTTTATATTTGTTGTCATATCTTATATTTCCAGTTCACCTTTACTTACTGTACCATGATTACGAGACTAAGTTCTGTTTGAAAGAAGGGTTACAACCCCGGTCCTTGTTTGGTTTAAGGGTTGTAACTCGGCTTTCAAATAGTTCCCAAGTCGTCGATATCTTCGTCTGGTATTTGATTCATTTCTCACATGTTCTACCTGCTTTTATACTGTGCCATGATTATGGGACTAAGTTCTGTTTGAAAGAAGGGTTACAACCCCGGTCCTTGTTTGGTTTAAGGGTTGTAACTCGGCTTTCAAATGGTTTCCAAGTCGCCTATATTCTTTGTCTTGTATCTCATTATTACTGTCTCTTATAGTATTTCTCAATTCATATGGAACTGCTGTTGGTGTTTGTACTTGCTCATTTTCCTGACAGGATACGTTGACAAATTTTACAGATAGTTTGGAGGTTGCCTGCTAGCCTAGAGGAGACATTAGAGGTTGTTTAGTTAGCTGTTCTCAGTTGTCTGGAGTTGTATTTATTTTATGGATTACTGTATTTGAGCTTTGAGATGTATTCTGAGTTTGTACCTTAGACACTTAGACTTCTATCTGTTGTATCTCTTTTCGATTTCATGTTTTATCTATCTTCCTTTTGGCTCTACCTTAGATGTGATTGAGTATGTATCTGCTATGTCACCCCCATTCGGGGAGTATAAACTGCTTAGTCTTATACTGTTAGATGCATTGAGACCTAGGACAGCGTTCTACCGCCGACACTGCGGCGTAGGCTGGGCGTTGTTACGTTCTCGTGCCCTAACCCTAGGGTGCGGGTCGTGACACATGGATATCTTCGGACATGCTTGTTTATGCTTTACTTTATCGATAATTGGTTCGAGGCTAAGTTCTGTTCAGGTGAAGGGTTACAACCCCGGTCTTTGTTTGGTTTACGGGTTGTAACTTGGGTACCGGAATAGTCCTCTAGTTATCTTATCGTTTATCATCCTATTTTCTTTAACTCATGTCTTTTTTTATTTCACCTATGACTTTATGTACTGACATGCTGGTTTTAGTTCTTAAGTGAAGCCTCCTTTGTGGCACTTGCTCTTTCTGGGGTCTGACCCAGTTGGTTTTGTATGGCCAGATTTCGGAGCAGCTACCGAGGATCTCCCAACTTTCCTGCCAGATGGTGAACACTAGAAGGAATCCCGGCAATGAGTGGGTTTTTATTTTGCTCTCCCACTCCCTTGTAAAAATATTCTTTTGAGGCGTTTAGCCGCCGAGCAAGTGTTAGCTCGTTTGCAACTTAATTTACTGTCTGCCTACGGGCTTTAGCATGATTGACAAATCCTAGGGTTGATCATGTATGACTTAAACTCTTGCTAGTCTTCGTATTTTGTATGACTAGCTTCATGATCATCTGAATATGTAATGTATGGGACGTCTTACTTTGTATGTCTGATGATCTACCATCTTGTTATATCTACTCGCTTGCTTAAGATTGAGACACTAGGCTTGTTATTGACCTTAAGAGACTGATGGCTTGTAGTAAACCCTCATGCATCTAGACAGCCGTGACCGTATTGTGTGGTGAGATTCACTTCAACATACGTAGCTGGCTGTGTCTGTCCCCCGCTCTCCAGTATTCTGGTTCTGGGGCGTGACACGGTTTAAGTTGTGGCCCATGCAGGTCTTGTAAATCAAGATGTGTGAGGGTTTACCGGATAGATGTCTCAATCAGCACTCGCCCTTGATCTCTACTTGTGCCTTCTGATCTTTTCAGAATCCTTGACCTGATCACATGTTTGTATCCTCGATCTATCATGGTCCTTTTTTATTGTTCCCCATGTCGTTTCTTCAGCGACATTATTCCTGGTCCTACCGATCAGCAAGGCGGAGCACCTCCAGTGGACCAACAGCAACCTGGAGACCAAGCCTAGCACTCTGGAGCGGCCTCCCGAGTCATGCATTCCGGGGATCCCGAGCCCCCAGTTCAGCCAGTCCAGCCTGCAAAGCCTGATGATGGCACCTTGGTGGGTCTCATCAGGACATTGCTTGCGTCTCAAGATCGTCGGGGCGATGTCCTGCACCAGGCAATACAGGATGCCATGGGCCATATTGGTTATCAAGGGAACAGTACGGCTAGCAGTTTCAAGCGCCTCAACCCTCCCATCTTTGATGGGAGTGAAGATGCTATTGCAGCTGATGCGTGGCTCTAGGACATTGAGATTATCTTAGATGCAGCCAAGACTCCAGAAGGAGAGAAGGTAGCTGTGGTACGCCTACAGTTATTGGACCTAGCCCGCACCTGGTGGGCGATGATAGCGGTTGGATTGGCAACGCCTGTTCCGTGGGCGACATTCAGTGACAAGTTTCAGATCAAGTACTTCGATGCTGTGGCTCGGCATGACTTACAGACGAAGTTCACCAATCTCAGGCAGATGAGCAGGACGGTCGATGGATATGCGGCCGAGTTTTCAAGACTGAGTCGGTTTGCTCCCACTTTGGTGGCAACCGAGTTTGATCGAGCGCAGCGGTTCCAGCAGGGACTCCACCTAGAGATCATTCTAGCAGTGGAGCAATTTGAGCATCAGACCTTTGATGCTGTTTTGCGGGCAGCTAAGAGGCATGAGTATACCTCGCAGAGAATTGTGGACAGAACTGGAGGACGGAAGCGGTCCCATGTTCAGATGATCCAGTCTTCAGCCCCAGCCCCCGCAGCTAGTGTCATACTCTTAATATTGTTATTATTATTATTATTATTATTATTATTATTATTATTATTATTATTATTATTATTATTATTTATTATTGTTATTGCTTCAAAAAAAAGGGGATGAAGAAGGATGGAGAAGGGTTATGTGTCCCCATGTAATAAATAGGAAGGGGACACCTCATCCCTCTCTCCCCATTTAATTCTTCCAAACACACACACAAACACACCTCACCCCACTCCAGCACACCCCTACCCCTCTATATAAGTCACACACACACAAAAGAAAGGGAGAAGAGAAAAAAAAACAAACAAAACCACACACACACACACGACCCCCCCCCCCTTCTGCCACTGCCACCGACCCCCCCCCCCCCCCAAGCCGCTGCCGCCCGCCACCCGCCGCTGCCGCCGTCCGCCTGCCGCCGCCGCCGCCAGCAACTGCCGGCCACCACCACCACTTCATCCATCTCCTCCACTTCATCTCCTTCCTCCTCTACTTCAACTCCCCAAGAAGAAAACCTAGGTAATTCTTCTCTTCTTCCCCAATCCTTATTTTTTTCAATTCCAACTAGGTTAGGTTACTAACAAAGTTGTTATTTTGCTATTGGGTTCTAATTAGGGTTTGTGAAGGAGTCTAGGACATTCCCAACCCAAGGCAAGTCCTCCTCTCCTCCTTCTTCTCCAATGAATTTTCCTTTTTCCAAATCCTGAAAATAGTTAGAGACTCATATTAAATTCTGAATTTTAGGTTAAGAGTATATAAATTTCCCTTTCATAGTAAGTTTTTGGTAGTAACAGGAATTGGAACTTGTATAGGTAAATTTTAGATTTGAAGTCTCACAACTGGATACTAAATTCTCCATTCCACATGGATTATAATTTGGAATATAAATTAGGGCAATTTCGCTAAATTATGATTTAATATCAAATTCTGAAATTCGATAGCATTTAACCCACTTCAAGTTTTTATTTAAATTTTTGCAAATTTTGATTCTAGTAATGTTTAATTTTGATAGACATAGACAAAAGTATTAAATATTTATTGTAATGTATCACGAACAAGTGGATAAACGATTGGACACAAATAGAGGAATCAACTTCGAACACGGATTTTGGACTTGCGATTATGGACATGAACTATTGAACTCTTCATGAACAAACAAACACATGTGAACATATGGGACTCTCCAATGGTAAGTTGTCATAAACATTGGAACTGAACAACTGGATCGTACGCCGGGAAGGTAAAAGGACCCTGCTTTTCTCTACTCACTACGTAGTTACTCAATTTTGTGTGTGTCTATAGTTAGAAATAATTTCCGTTTATATTACATTCTCCTGCTTCATGCAATATGGAAGAGTTTTATTTGGTTTAATTCTCGTTATACTACCTGCATATATATATATATATATATATATATATATATATATATACATACATATATATGTATATATATATATATATATCTATATATATATACTACCTGCATATATATATATATATATATATATATATATATATATATATATATATATATATATATATATATCTTTATATATATATCTACATATATATATATATACATACATATATATGTGTACCTGTACATATATGGTTATACATTATAAATATATGCTCTATTTGACAAACTGCAAAGCCATTAGCAAGCCGCGAATTGATCTATTGCTAAAGGAAAGGTAATCAAATGCTTGCTCAGGTATAAATCTCCAGTTCCTTTCTGTTCTTTTATTCTTTGCATGGTTCCGGTGTTGAGAGTTGCTCCACCGAAGGGGTCGGCGAGCCCAATACTTACTTGCGTGGTTCCGGTGTTGAGAGTTGCTCCACCGAAGGGGTCGACGAGCCCATATTTTTCTTTCATTATATAATTGTTTCTTGTAAATTTTCGGGGCTCCTAAATACAAAGGAGGCTCTGCCGAAATTTTTGAGAAATTTAAGAGAGAGGCAAATTTTCGACCTTCGGAAATTTTAAGGAAGCATTTGGGAGGGGAGAACAACTGAATATCCCTAGATATCCTGTAACATAAATAACAAAAAAAAGCTGATCAGTATTCGGAAATCTCGGAAATCAGTGCATCTAGTTTCGACTAGGGTGTACTAGCCCAAGGGAGGCTCTACATCTATCTGACAGTAACATCAATAGATGTCTTTTATTTAGCCCAAGGGAGGCTCGGAATTCACAGCCTGATCCCAGGTCAATGGGATTGTTCACGGGAAATATTTAGAGGATTATTCGGAGCATTGTTCTCAAACTGCATTTCTTTCAAGTCTTACTCCAGAAAACAACGCTGCCTATTATAAGTAGGCAGTGTCCTTAATTACTCAAGGGAAGCAATTCCTATGAAAAGCTCAAGGGAAGCTCGGAAATCTTATCATCCATGGAGTAGGACGTTGATCTCATTCATGTTTTGCTAAAACTGATATATGGATATACATATATATATATATAGCAGTGCAATTTAGTATACCACGTCTCTTTTTAAAAAAATTACATGTTCATTTATTTGTTAACTTTCACCGTTTCTTGGCCGAGGACTTGTTCGTCGTTTTCTAAACGACCTAGTATTTGTTCACTAGGTGAAGAGGAAGAAGACGCCTCCGCCGAAGTATCGCTGCACTACAACGAGGAGTAACTGTCTGGACTACCCACTGTTATGACCAGCAGTATCGTTGTCATTTGCAATTCTATTTTGTAATAATCTGTAACGGTATTGTTGGAAAAGTTCCCTGTAATATTGCTACACTATATTTTAATACCATGTAATTCCTTGTATTTTCCATTCTGCTGATGTTTACGGGCGACAATCGCGAATTTCGGCGCGTAGCCTGGGGATATGTTATGACGTCACCCTTCCATCCGGGAAGCGGGGTGTGACATGTCCTTTAAGTGGTGGCCCATGCAGGTCAGCAAGAATGGAAAATCTAGGATAGGACATAGGTTCGGATAAAACGTAGGTTCTAGAATCATAAGGAGCACTACGAGTCCCAATCACACTCTAGGAATCTCTAAGGAGGAAGTATCAATAGTTAGTAACTGATTACCTCTTTTCTAGCCAACTATTTAATCCTAGTAAATGGATATTGACTCAAGAAATTCTTAATGTAGATCATGTCCCGCTTCGTACCCTTTGCAAGATTAGGAAACGATAGTCACAGCCTGGATGAGTATTATGCATTTGTAAGGAAGATGTGGAAAGTAGCTCCAAAGGGGATGATAGAAGCTTATGGAGTACACTACGAGCTGAAGTACCCAGTAGTGACGGATATAGTAGACGAAAGAAAAGTATATTATAATACAGTGCATTATTATGTATTGATCAAGGCAGTACCATCGGAAGGTCCAGAGAATGAACGCAACGGTACACTAGAAGAATGGAAGCAGGCCCACCCAGAAGCAAGGATTCTAAATATAAGACGTATGTGGATTTAGACCCCTTCAGCAAGAAGAAGATGTATAAATATAAATATGTAAATAAGTATTAGATCCTTGACTTTGTATAGGGTGTGTGTGAATATATGTAATGAGATATGTAAAATAAGTATTAGGCATTAATATGTAAGTAACATATGAATGTATGTAGCATATAAATATATATAAGAAGCATGTTATGCTATCCATAAATAAATATGCTCTTTCCCATATTTTCCTGGTAAATACTTTTACTTAAGGATATTATAAATGTAGGTATGGACCTGTTTATGCCAAGTTTGGAATGGGACGGAAGTGATTACACTTTATACTTATACCAGCGCTATGCCAGACTAATGTGGAACGCACCTGACTGGTACGATATCCATGTCTACCAAGTATTCTATGCAGTCATGCGTCCCATTGTCAGAGACATTGAAGACGGAGCCGAAGTATATCAGGAAAATATAACTTACTGCCTGCATGTCCGAGACCCAAACCGTATTTATATCGGACTACATAGATATGAGGGTACCTTAGATGATTTTGAAAGACTCCATCCAGAAGTTGACATCCTCACTGAGGACAGAATCATCATCGAGGCCTTAGAATAAGAAAAACCTAACCAACATATGTACAGTGAAGAAGGAATCTTTTTGTCTGCCGTGTGGTATTTTGAATTCGGCAGATGTGTATACAAGAAAGGATAGTTAAAGATAGATACTATGTCACATTTTGGGGAGGTGGAGTGACACAAGTAGATTAGATGAAAAGAATGTAAACAAATGTGAAGTTGAGAGTAGGAACCCCATTTTGTAATACTCTCATTTTAATGAAATATATATGGCTCTGCTGTACACCTTGTTATGAATGAACATTGTGAATATTCCCTGAGGAAATTGTGTCATTTATTTCAGGATATGGACAATCATACTCAATCAAACAATCCACCACCGCAAACATCAACGGAGCCAACCGTGGCTGACATGTTCCAATTGTTCCAGCGATTATTGGAATCCAATAATCAACAGGCCAATGCTGCCCATGCCACAAATGCTACGATACTAGAACAAATGCAGAATTCAAATAATACCAAGGATAAAACCCTAAAAGAGTTCAGGGATCTTAGGCCGCCCAAATTTAAAGGGACTGAAAATGCAATGGAAGCGAGTCAATGGCTGAGGACCATTGAAGGCCTAATGAAGGCTGCCAAAGTTAAACCTGAGGACATGGTACCCGCAATCCGCATCCAGCTGGAGGACATAGCTGGATACTGGTGGAGTGCCGAGTACCCCGAAGATTCTGATGAGGACATATCATGGGCAGAATTCAAGAAGAAATTTGAAGATAGATTCTATCCCAAGTCAGCGCGGATAGAATTGGAAAGATAATTCAACTATCTGAAATAAGGGAGACGTACCGTTGATGAGTACGTCGCAGAATTTTCCCGGCTTAGTCAATTTGCCCCCAACATGATAGCAGATGAAGAAACAAAGATATCCAGGTTCGTAGAAGGACTTGGGACCCAACTGAAAAGTAGGGTCGCCTCTTATAGATGCCGAACATTTTCAGAGGCAACAGAAGCTGCTCGAGACCAAGAAAGGATACTGAAAGAAGAACAACCTTTCCGGTCTCCACAACCTAAGAGGAGTTTTAAGGAGGGGGCATCCTCCAAGAATCATTGGCAGGGACCGCCTAAGCGTTCTCAGAATGGCAATCAAGACAGATCCGTTGTCTGTAATTACTGCCATAAACCAGGCCATAAGATAAATGTATGTAGAAAGAGATTAGGGCTCTGTTTGAAATGTGGGGCAGGTAATCATCCAACCCATCAATGCCCTCAAATGCCCACAACTGGAGCAATCACACAAAGCTTCAATCAGGGATACCGACCTCCAGTTCAAGAAACCCAACCTCGACCTATGATGCAGGCACCAACGTCACAAGCAGCCATGGCTTATGGAAATCAGTACAGGCCGCCCTATGCACCTCAAGCATATCAATTTCAGCAAGCACAACGGGCGACTCAAGCCCAAAATAATAACAAGAAAAGGAATAAGCGAGGGCAAGCATTTGTGATGGGAGCCGAAGACGCTAATATTCCCGGAGAAGTAATTTCAGGTACTATTTTAATTTCTGCATATCCAGCATCTGTATTATTTGTTTCCGGGGCTACCCATTCATTTATATCATCTTCTTTTATATCACAACGTGAAATAGAGTCACAACCTCTGCCTAAATTACTGAAGGTCCTCACCGGTAATGGAGTAGTAGAAGTCAGTCGTGTCTGTAGTAGATGTCCTATAAAATTGGGTGGAGGAGCTTTTCGTACCCGGTTGCTCGTTTTCCCAACAAGCAACTATGATATAATATTGGGTATGGATTGGCTAACTGCAACATTAGCCAACATAGATTGCGGTCAGGGGAAAGTTTCCTTTCAACTCCCTGACGGAGAATTTTGTGAATTTGTAAGGGACCAGAATGAATTCAATGCAGAAGAATTAGAGAAATTTGAACTACCAGTACTGCTGCAAGGAGTGGCAGAACAACCATTTCCAAGAGTAGTAGAAGAATTTAAGGACGTATTCCCAGAAGAATTGCCAGAGCTACCCCCAGATAGAGCTGTAGAATTCTCCATAGATCTAATACCTGGAGCTGCACCCATAGCCAAAAAGATATACCCAATGAACAAGGAGGAACTGGCTGAGTTAAACAAACAAATAAAAGAATTATTATCCAAGGGATTTATTCAGCCTAGCGCTTCGCCATGGGGTGCGCCGGTATTATTTGTGAAAAAGAAGGATGGTACCCTACGCCTAGTAATTGATTATAGGGCTTTGAATGAGGTTACCATCAAGAATAAATATCCCTTACCTAGGATCGATCAATTATTTGATCAGTTAGGAGAGGCAAGGGTATTTTTAAAAATTGATTTGAGGTCCGGATATCATCAAGTGAAGGTAAAAAGGGAAGATATTCCAAAGACTGCATTTAGAACTCGGTATGGGCATTACGAATTCTTAGTTATGCCATTCGGGTTGACAAATGCACCAGCTATATTTATGGACCTGATGAATCGAGTATTTTATCAATATCTAGACAAATTTGTGATTGTATTTATTGATGACATTCTTATATACTCCAAAAGTGAAGAGGAGCATGAAAAACACTTGAGGATAGTGCTGCAAACTCTACGGGAAGAACAATTATATGCCAAACTTAGTAAATGTGAATTTTGGCTGGATCAAATACCGTTTTTAGGGCATATTGTCAGTAGAGAAGGTATCTCGGTAGATCCGAAAAAGGTGGAAGCAGTTAAGTCTTGGCCGACGCCTAAGTCTGTAGCGAAAATCAGAAGTTTCTTGGGGTTAGCTGGTTATTACCGAAGATTCGTAGAGAATTTTTCAAGGATTGCAGAACCTTTAATCCGTCTTATCCGGAAGGAAGAAAAGTTTAACTGGACAGAGAAATGTCAAGCAGCATTTGACGAGTTAAAGAAAAGATTAATTTCGGCCCCAATACTGGCATTACCATCTGGTTCGGGTGGATATGAGATATATAGTGATGCATCGGGAAAGGGTCTAGGATGTGTACTAATACAGCACGGAAGAGTCATAGCGTATGCATCCAGACAATTAAAGACACATGAAAGAAATTATCCAACTCATGATCTCGAACTTGCAGCAGTGGTGTTTGCACTCAAGTTATGGAGACACTATTTATATGGAGAAAGAATCAAAATCTACACCGATCACAAGAGCTTAAAGTATGTCTTCACACAAAAGGAGATCAATATGAGGCAAAGAAGATGGTTGGAGTTACTGAAGGATTTTGATATGGAGCTAACATATCACCCAGGCAAGGCTAATAAAGTGGCCGATGCCTTGAGTAGAAGACCTGAAGCTTTCTTTCTAAATACACCCAAGGAGATCCTTGAGGATTTGAGGAAAATGGGAATTGAAGTAATATGCCCGATAACCGATGGGATATGGCAAAACTTACAAATACAATCCTCCTTAATAGATAGAATTAAGGAAGCCCAACAAAATGATTCAAAACTTCAGAAAATTTGGAAACAAACAGAAGCAGGGCTCCAGACCGGGATAAGGAAGCACCCGGACGGATCGCTAAGATTCGGAGATCGGTTATGTGTGCCCAGTGGAGATTTGAGAACGGAGGTCATGACAGAAGCCCATAACTCACAATATTATATTCATCCGGGCAGCACTAAAATGTATAAAGATTTGAAACAGACATTTTGGTGGCACGGGATGAAGAGAGAAGTCGCCAGATTCGTGACCAGATGTCTCGTCTGTCAACAAGTGAAAGCAGAGCATCAAAGAACAGCTGGACTTCTTCAGCCATTGCCCATACCAGAATGGAAGTGGGAGCATCTCACAATAGATTTTGTGACAGGACTGCCTAGGACCCAAAGGGATAATAATGCTATTTGGGTCATTGTAGATAGACTTACAAAGTCTGCTCGTTTTCTTCCTTTTTGAGTTGGACAGTCAACAGAGGTACTGGCAGAAATGTACATAAAACAGATTGTCAGTCAGCATGGGATACCCGTGAGTATAGTATCGGATAGAGATACCCGGTTTACTTTACACTTCTGGAAAAGCCTGCAAGAAAACCTTGGCACTCAATTGAAATTTAGCTCCGCCTACCACCCCCAAACGGACGGTCAGTCTGAAAGAACCATTCAGACACTAGAAGACATGCTGAGAGCTTGTACTTTAGATTTTGGAGGAGCATGGGATGATCATCTACATCTGGTGGAATTTTCATATAACAACAGTTATCACGATAGTATCAAAATGGCCCCTTTTGAAGCACTATATGGTAGGAAATGCAGATCGCCGGTATGCTGGACCGACGTAGGAGAAAGACAGTTGTTAGGACCAGAACTGGTGACACAAACTGTGGATATAGTCAAGATAATAAGAAGTCACTTGCAAGCAGCCCAGGATAGACAGAAGATGTGGGCTGATAAGCATCGAAGAATGCTGGAATTTCAACCTGGAGATCATGTTTTTCTGAAGATTTCACCAACCAAGGGAACCATCGGATTCGGGACCAGAGGAAAACTGAGTCCGAGATACATTGGGCCCTTCGACATATTGGAGAAAGTAGGAAATGTATCATATCGGCTTACTTTGCCCCCAACACTAGAGGGAGTTCACAATGTATTCCATGTTTCCCAATTACGAAGATATGTGTCGGACCCTAGCCATATACTCGACCATTCAGAAATTACCGTTGGGCCTACACTACGGATCGAACAGAAACCTGTTGGAATCTTGGATCAAAGAGAGAAAGTACTCCGCAATCGGATCATTCCATTGGTACGAGTCGCATGGAGCAAGGATTCGCCTGGAGATTCAACTTGGGAGAAGGAAGAAGATGTGCGGAAACAATATCTGTATCTATTCCATAAACCAGGTTAGCAATAAGTCATTGTACTAATTATTTCAAATTCCGAGGACGGAATTTTTCTAAGGAGAGTAGACTTGTCATACTCTTAATATTGTTATTATTATTATTATTATTATTATTATTATTATTATTATTTATTATTGTTATTGCTTCAAAAAAAAAAAAGGGGATGAAGAAGGATGGAGAAGGGTTATGTGTCCCCATGTAATAAATAGGAAGGGGACACCTCATCCCTCTCTCCCCATTTAATTCTTCCAAACACACACACAAACACACCTCACCCCACTCCAGCACACCCCTACCCCTCTATATAAGTCACACACACACACAAACGAAAGGGAGAAGAGAAAAAAAAACAAACAAAACCACACACACACACACGACCCCCCCCCCCCCTTCTGCCACTGCCACCGACCCCCCCTCCCAAGCCGCTGCCGCCCGCCACCCGCCGCTGCCGCCGTCCGCCTGCCGCCGCCGCCGCCAGCAACCGCCGGCCACCACCACCACTTCATCCATCTCCTCCACTTCATCTCCTTCCTCCTCTACTTCAACTCCCCAAGAAGAAAACCTAGGTAATTCTCCTCTTCTTTCCCAATCCTTATTTTTTTCAATTCCAACTAGGTTAGGTTACTAACAAAGTTTTTATTTTGCTATTCGGTTCTAATTAGGGTTTGTGAAGGAGTCTAGGACATTCCCAACCCAAGGCAAGTCCTCCTCTCCTCCTTCTTCTCCAATGAATTTTCCTTTTTCCAAATCCTGAAAATAGTTAGAGACTCATATTAAATTCTGAATTTTAGGTTAAGAGTATATAAATTTCCCTTTCATAGTAAGTTTTTGGTAGTGACAGGAATTGGAACTTGTATAGGTAAATTTTAGATTTGAAGTCTCACAACTGGATACTAAATTCTTCATTCCACATGGATTATAATTTGGAATATAAATTAGGGCAATTTCGCTAAATTATGATTTAATATCAAATTCTGAAATTCGATAGCATTTAACCCACTTCAAGTTTTTATTTAAATTTTTGCAAATTTTGATTCTAGTAATGTTTAATTTTGATAGACATAGACAAAAGTATTAAATATTTATTGTAATGTATCACGAACAAGTGGATAAACAATTGGACACAAATAGAGGAATCAACTTCGAACACGGATTTTGGACTTGCGATTATGGACATGAACTATTGAACTCTTCATGAACAAACAAACACATATGAACATATGGGACTCTCCAATGGTAAGTTGTCATAAACATTGGAACTGAACAACTGGACCGTACGCCGGGAAGGTAAAAGGTTTCTCTACTCACTACGTAGTTACTCAATTTTGTGTGTGTCTATAGTTAGAAATAATTTCCGTTTATATTACATTCTCCTGCTTCATGCAATATGGAAGAGTTTCATTTGGTTTAATTCTCGTTATACTACCTGCATATATATATATATATACATACATATATATGTATATATATATATATATATATATATGTATATCTATATATATATATATATATATATATATATATATATATATATCTACACCTACATATATATATATATATATATATATATATATATATATATATATATATATATATATATATATCTTTATATATATATCTACATATATATACATACATATATATATGTGTACCTGTACATATATGGTTATACATTATAAATATATGCTCTATTTGACAAACTGCAAAGCCATTAGCAAGCCGCGAATTGATCTATTGCTAAAGGAAAGGTAATCAAATGCTTGCTCAGGTATAAATCTCCAGTTTCTTTCTGTTCTTTTATTCTTTGCATGGTTCCGGTGTTGAGAGTTGCTCCACCGAAGGGGTCGGCGAGCCCAATACTTACTTGCGTGGTTCCGGTGTTGAGAGTTGCTCCACCGAAGGGGTCGGCGAGCCCATATTGTTCTTTCATTATATAATTGTTTTTTGTAAATTTTCGGGGCTCCTAAATACAAAGGAGGCTCTGCCGAAATTTTTGAGAAATTTAAGAGATAGGCAAATTTCCGACCTTCAGAAATTTTAAGGAAGCATTTGGGAGGGGAGAACAACTGAATATCCCTAGATATCCCGTAACATAAATAACAAAAAAAAGCTGATCAGTATTCGGAAATCTCAGAAATCAGTGCATCTAGTTTCGACTAGGGTGTACTAGCCCATGGGAGGCTCTACATCTATCTGACAGTAACATCAATAGATGTCTTTTATTTAGCCCAAGGGAGGCTCGGAATTCACAGCCTGGTCCCAGGTCAACGGGATTGTTCACGGGAAATATTTAGAGGATTATTCGGAGCATTGTTCTCAAACTGCATTTCTTTCAAGTCTTACTCCAGAAAACAACGCTGCCTATTATAAGTAGGCGGTGTCCTTAATTACTCAAGGGAAGCAATTTCTATGAAAAGCTCAAGGGAAGCTCGGAAATCTTATCATCCATGGAGTAGGACGTTGATCTCATTCATGTTTTGCTAAAACTGATATATGGATATACATATATATATATATATATATATATAGCAGTGCAATTTAGTATACCACGTCTCTTTTTAAAAAAATTACATGTTCATTTATTTGTTAACTTTCACCGTTTCTTGGCCGAGGACTTGCTCGTCGTTTTCTAAACGACCTAGTATTTGTTCACTAGGTGAAGAGGAAGAAGACGCCTCCGCCGAAGTATCGCTGCACTACAACGAGGAGTAACTGTCTGGACTACCCACTGTTATGACCAGCAGTATCGTTGTCATTTGCAATTCTATTTTGTAATAATCTGTAACGGTATTGTTGGAAAAGTTCCCTGTAATATTGCTACACTATATTTTAATACCATGTAATTCCTTGTATTTTCCATTCTGCTGATGTTTACGGGCGACAATCGCGAATTTCGGCGCGTAGCCTGGGGATATATTATGACGTCACCCTTCCATCCGGAAAGCGGGGCGTGACAGCTAGGGCCTTGACCATTGGAGCTCCGAGGAGGGCAGCATCAGTTACGTCGGTTCAGCATTCGACTCCGACGTATCCTCAGCAGCAGAAGCGAAGGCAGTCTTCCACAATGGGCTGCACTCATTGTGGGAAGCCATGGCATGTAGTGTCAGAATGTCGCCGAGCACAAGGATTGTGTTTGGCTTGTGGGGCACCGGATCACATGATAGGGTCCTGCCCACAGAGAGCCGGTTCATCCTCATCGGCCCAGACTAGTCCCTCAGTGAGGGGACCAGCACCAGTGCAGCAGCAGCAGTATCAGCCTCCGAGGCCATTGCCGCCTTAGGCTCAGGCATTCCAGCAGCAGCGACCGTAATAGTATGTCCAGGTCCAAGCTCAGGTTCAGAACCGCCAGAGAGGTTTCCAGCAGAGGGGACCAGCACCCAGAGGGCACGGTCAAGCGATGGCTTTGACCGTAGAGGAAGAGTTGGCATCAGGTGAGGTGGTGGCAGGTACCATTCTCGTCAACTCTTTTTCTACATCAGTATTATTTGATTCAGGTGCATCACATTCATTTATGTCTGCACGATTCGCGACACGGATAGGATTGGAGCCCGAGTCATTATCAGTAAGGCTCAATATACTTACTGGTAACGGACTTGTGGGTGTAGATAGGGTGTTTTCCTCGTGTCGAATCGTGGTTAGCGGTAGAGAGTTTCCCGCTAGGTTGATAGAGTTCCCGATGGCCGATTATGATGTAGTCCTAGGAATGGATTGGTTGAGGGACCAGTATGCTAGAATAGATTGCCATGTCGGCAAGATTATTTTTAGTATTCTCGGTGAGCCAGAGTTTTCATTTTCTCGAGGCGGAGTAGAACCTTCTTCCCTAGCATTGCGGATGGCCGTAGCAGCAGCAGTTTAGTTTCCCAGAGTTGTAGAAGAGTTTCCTGACGTATTTCCTGAAGAGCTTCCAGGCATGCCCCCAGAGAGAGAGATAGAATTCACTATCGACTTGAATCCAGGGACGGCACCAGTGTCAGAGAGAGTCTATAGGATGGCACCATCAGAGTTGGAGGTCCTGTACAAGATGATTGAAGAACTTAGAACCAAGGGATTCATTCATGCTAGCGGATCACCTTGGGGAGCTCCGATGCTTCTTGTGAAGAAGAAGGATGGTACGTCAAGATTATGTGTTGATTATTGTACCTTGAACTCTGTAACAATTAAGAACAGATATCCTTTACCAAGGATAGATGATTTATTTGATCAGCTCAGGGGAGCGGCAGTATTTTCGAAGATTGACTTGCAGTCAGGGTACCATTAGATCAGAGTCAGAGAGCAGGACATCCCGAAGACAGCATTCAGATCGAGGTATGGACATTGGGAGTTCCTTGTTATGCCATTTGGAGCGACCAATGCACCGGCCGTATTTATGGACCTCATGAATCGTATCTTCATGTCCTATTTGGACCAGTTCGTGATAGTGTTCATAGAAGACATCTTAGTCTATAGTGAGAACGAGGCAGAGCATGAGCAGCATCTTCGTGTAGTTCTTCAGATTCTCAGGGAGCACCAGTTGTACGCGAAGTTCAGTAAATGCGAGTTTTGGTTGGATCGTATCTCGTACTTGGGTCATATCATCACCAGAGGTGGAGTGGAAGTTGATCCCCAGAAGATAGTGGCTATAGAGACATGGCCAGTACCTAGCACCGTTGCAGAAGTTCGGAGTTTCCTCGGATTGGCCGGCTATTACCGACGCTTTGTGTCAGACTTTGCTCGGATTTCAGCACCACTGACGCAGTTGACCCGTAAGGATGTGCAGTTTGCTTGGACAGCAGAGTGTCAGAGTTCATTTGAGAAGTTGAAGCAGAGATTGATGACGGCTCCTATTCTCACTCTTCCCGACGGGATGGGAGGATTTTCAGTTTATTGCGACGCATCCGGCAAGGGATTAGGATGTGTCTTGATGCAGCATGGTAAGGTAGTCGCTTATGCGTCACGTCAACTTCGTGACCATGAGAGGAATTACCCAACCCATGACCTGGAGTTAGCAGCCGTAGTTTTTGCATTGAAACTTTGGAGACATTATTTGTATGGAGATCGGGTGGAGATTTTCACCGACCACAAGAGTCTGAAGTATGTGTTTACCCAGAAGGATCTTAATATGCGTCAGAGGAGATGGCTAGAGCTACTTGTGGATTATGACATCAGCTTGCAGTATCATCCTGGGAAGGCCAACATAGTAGCAGATGCATTGAGCAGGAGAGCCGGAGTTTATTTTCTAACGGCACAGCCAGAGTTGTTAGCAGATCTTCAGAAGATGGGTATTGAATTTGTTCTTCCTTCCAATGTGGCATTGATGGCCAGTATGCAAGTTCAGTCCAGTATAGTTGAGAGGATCAAGTTAGCTCAGTCCACGGATTCTAAGCTTCAGCGGCTGAGAGCAGAATGTGTAGCAGGGCGAAGACCAGAGTTATGTGTTCATAAGGACGGTACACTCCGACATGGGAGACGTCTTTGTGTACCCAGTGGTGATATCAGACGGGAGATCATGGCATAGGCTCACAGTTCTCAGTATTCAATTCATTCCGGCGGTACGAAGATGTATCGTGATATTCGGCAGCATTTTTGGTGGAATGGCATGAAGAGGGAGATAGCCCGGTTTGTCTCTCATTGTTTAGTTTGTCAACAAGTTAAGACCGAACATCAGAGACCAGCTGGACTTCTTCAACCTTTACCGATCCCGGAATGGAAATAGGAGCACATTACCATGGATTTTGTAACTGGATTACCTAGATCCCCAGCTGGGAGAGATGCCATCTGGGTTATAGTTGATCGTCTCACGAAGGTAGCTCATTTTCTTCCTTTCATAATCGGTCAGTCGACGGATCAACTTGCAGAGATGTACCTCAGGCAGATAGTCAGATTGCATGGAGTGCCAGTCAGTATTGTGTCCGACAGAGATTTAAGATTCACCTTGCACTTTTGGCAGAGTCTTCAAGAGAGTTTGGGGACTCGTCTCAAGTTCAGTTTAGCCTACCATCCGCAGATAGATGGTCAGTCAGAATGCACGATCCAGACTCTTGAAGACATGCTGCGGTCATGTACACTCGACTTCGGTGGTTCGTGGAAAGATCACCTGCATCTTGTAGAGTTCTCGTACAACAACAGTTTCCAGGCTAGTATCCAGATGGCACCTTTCGAGGCCTTGTACGACAGGAAGTGCAGATCTCCTTTAGCTTGGGACGATATCGGTGAGAGGCAAATGCTTGGACCAGAGATGGTGACGCAGACTATTGAGGTGGTCAGACAAGTCAGAGATCATCTTCGAGTTGCCCAAGATCACCAGCGTCATTGGGCCGATTCTCATTGGTGTCCCCTTGAATTTTCTGTCGGCGACCACGTATTCCTTAGGATCTCGCCTACCCGTGGCGTCATTCGATTCGGCGTGCGGGGAAAGCTCAGTCCTAGGTATATAGGGCCGTTTGATATTCTAGAGCGAGTAGGTGATGTATCCTATCGTCTCGCTCTTCCGCCGTCGTTACGTGAGGTACATGATATCTTTCATGTATCCCAATTACGACGGTATATCCCGAATCCGAGTCATGTCCTTGATCATTCGGAATTGGTTGTTGGTACCAACCTTTCGTATGAGGAGAGACCCGTATCCATATTGGACCGGAGGGAGAAGATACTCAAGAACAAGACTATCAAGTTAGTCCGTGTTGCTTGGGGTCATCACTCTTTGGGTGAGTCAACATGGGAGCGTGAGGATGATATCCGATCGCGATATCCCGACCTGTTTGACTCGTAAGGTATAATGTCTTTCTTATGCCTTATGCTTAAGTTCCTTGCTTGCGTGAATGATTGCTTGATTGACTGCTAGTCCTATATTGTCTGCAATTGATATAGCTTGCTCGACATTTCTAGCCTCTTGATTAAATTTCGAGGACGGAATTCTTTTAAGGTGGGTAGAGTTGTCACCCCCGTTTTTCGTTCTACGTATTTCCAGTATACGTATACGAAATCCTGACATGTATTTTGCTAAAACTATGGCTTTTTATAGTTATTATGTAGTTGATTGCTTAACCAATGTTAATTATATGCTAAACTTTTTTTGTGAGTTGAGGAATCAGAACTGTATATTATTTCATCATTTCACACTATTGCAATTGGAACAGTTAAGTCGAAGGTTAAATTGACCATGGTATCTTTGCTAATTAATTTGCCAAGAAGGCTAGTACTTAGTTACATCAGTTATATCCACCCTATGAAGCATATGGGCACTCGGACAATCGGAGGCATTTCCGTTTCACTTCGTGTCGCGCACATATCAGACACACCAAAAGAAATGCCATGCCTCTGTCGTCTGTATCATGTTGTTATATCCGGGTCATTGCAACGTAGGATCCACAAAATGGTAGATCAGGTTCCTGACGTGTTTGGAGATCACGCGTCCTGGTTGGCCAGATTGTGTATGTGTAACGAGATTTTTGGGGGTGGGTCGGGGGTGGGGGGCGGTTATCATTAGCAATGTAGGTACCAGCCACCACTTGGGGGAACGAGAGGATAAGTGGTACGAGAGGTGGGTTTTAAACATAAAACCCTTCCCTTTCTCTTTTCCTTTGAAAATTTCCTTAAGGTTGATAGTCATTGACAAGCAATGCAATAAAGTGATAGGAAGTATGTGAGGATGTTTCCTACAATTTATCCTTCTAATTTTTATGGTTGGTTAATTGGGTAACTCTTTTATGTCCGATTCCTCGCATTCGCTATTATTTTTCTTTCACTTTGAATGTACACTTATTCTTCTATTGCCTCATACTGCACACTTGCAAAGAAAATGCTAGGATTTTACCTTGCATCAGCTGATATATAATGTACATGTTGTTTCCTATTTGCAGGTATGCATTTTCTTGTAGTACCTCGTCTTACAAGCTATTTTAATCATTATAGAACCTAAAGGGAGAACTTCATCCAGTGTATACCAGCCAAATAGTATATGAACACTAAGATCTAAATTTTGAAGAAGTATAGCAGCCAATGGGTAACTTGTGGAATGTACAGCCCCTTTCTTCTTGTTTCTACCAAGAGATTGTATACCAATTTGAAACATTTTACAAGAGCACGTCAAGTCGTATCTGGTTTCAGCACATCGTTCAGAAGATCTACGAAGGCAGAGTTCAAGGGCCATCGGAAGGCACTGACCATTTTAGATTTCTTAAACCCTAAAGCTGGTAAAGTTGGTGAAAATGGTTGCCATCATCGCCTCATTCAGGGGTGCATGCAGGATCTACTGGAAATTGGTCTGCAAAAGTCCTCTCAACTTGTAAGTGGCACCGCGGACAGTAAATCCATAGAGCTAACTGAGGCTAATTCAGGTGATAATTCTCATGGCGATGTTTCTACATCTAGGAGGGCGAGCATTCTCTGGAAGAAGAATCAATACTTGCAGTTTGAGGAATTACACAAGAGAGGGATCAGCCCAGATCCTACTACTCTTTCATGTATCATTAGTTCATGTGGAGCTAAAGGCTCTCTATATGCAGGGGAGCAGTTTCATGCTCTCTCTGTGAAAAATGGATCTTATGACTCTATTCTTATTAGTAGCTCATTGATCAGTCTTTATTCAAAATGTAGGAATTTAGACAATGTATATAACAGATGTATATATATTATTTTATTATATATATATATATATATATATATATATATATATATATATATATATATATATAAGAAAGTTACAAAAATTTCACTTATAAAAAATAAAATAATCTTATAAACAAATATACAAACGTTAGATACACTTCTACTTAATATATATATATATATATATATATATATATATATATATATATATATATATATATATATATATATATCAGCAAAAGTTCGACGAGTATCAATATATTCAATCACAGTGAACTAGCATAAACTATAACCCAGAGACGCACACGATCACTTCAGTCCACTAACAGTGTTTTTACTCTTTAGTACATCATACATGTTAGATTTTCGAAATATATATATATATATATATATATATATATATATATATATATATATATATATATATATATATATATATATATATATATATATAATAAAATAACCTCATACACATTATACATCTGTTATATACACAAAGTCTATCTAATCAAATATAGTCTTCCGATCCAATTGCCATCTGACAATTTTATTGGGACAAGATTTACATGTTTATATTTGATTATTCATGCCTTTTTTTTTGCATAATCCAATGTAATACATTTGCATGCTCCAACCAACATTCATTTCCTCCGGCGTACGACTTTTTGGCGTGGTCTTGCAAATGTAGTGGTAAAAAATAATTAATACTGTTAAATATTTTAAAATTACTCTAACATAGTTATATAAAAAGGGTTAATTATACTGACCTCCCATATAATTCATGAGTATTACTCTAACATAATTATTTAAAATTACTTTCATATAAAAAGGGTTAATTATGTATCAAGAAGATACATAAAAAAAGATGTTATAAAAGATACTAAAAATATACATATATAACAAATAAATATGGTTAGAAGTATATATGGTTATATAATGTCTTATTTCAATATATAGTACATATATGCTCAATGCAAACACAAAAAACACTTTGCAACTTGGTTATAAGGGCTTGTTTGGTAACCGGATTTTACAATTTGGATTTGGATTTGGAAATCCTCCAAATCCAAATCATGGATTTTATTATTCAAATCCAACTCCAAATCCAACTCCAACCAAACAAAGGATTTGGTTTTATGATTAATAATTAAATTATAGTCATGATCAATAATTAAGCTATTAATTAATTATAATTAATTATAGTTATTATTATTTATAAAATTAATAATTAACGATTAGTAATTAATAATTGACGATTAGTTATTATTAATTATAAAATTAATAATTAATGATTAGTTAATTTTTAAATAAATAACGATTAAAAATTAATAATTCATAATTCATAATTAACGATTAATAATTAATAATTAATAACTATAAATTAAATAATTAATAATTAACGATTAATAATAGTAATTATAAATTAAATAATTAATAATTAATATTTAATGATTATAAATTAATAATTAACGATTATAAATTAATATTTAATAATGAATAATTAATAATTAAGTAATTATAATTAAGTAATAAATAATTAAGTAATAATTAATAATTAACGATTATAAATTAAGTAATTATAATTAATAATTAAATAATTAACGATTATTAATTAACGATTATTAATTAACGATTATAAATTAAGTAATTATAAATTAAGTAATAATTAAATAATTAAGTAGTAATTAACGATTATAAATTAATAATTAATAATTAATAAATAAGTAATAAATTAATAAATAATAATTAAGTAATTATAAATTAATAATTAATAATTAACGATTAATTAACTATAAAATAAATATTTTAAAAATAGTAATTATAATTAATATTATTATGATTAGTAAATTATTAATTAAATTATTATAAAATATGATTCTAATTGTGATTAAAATATTATTAATTAAGATTATAATAAAACAGTTATTAATAAATTAATAATTAATATTATAATTAATATGATTATAACAAAATTAACTAATTAACCAATTTTTTAATTAATAATACTAATTATAATTGCCCAACCATATGTCTAAAGTTAGATTCCGGCGAGCCGTGCACAAAATTGCCCGTAAGTCGTACCGTAGGGCCCACAAAACGGCGGTCCGATTCAACTGTCTCAGAATTTGACCAAACTTGGCATACAGGACCAGAAAAACGATACGGTCCTGTTGGCGCAAGTTTTGTCTCGATCTGACGAGCGTGCACAAAGTAATTGGAAAGTTTGCACGGAGGCCGATACGATAAATTTTGACGGATACGCATCAAATTCGTCACGCACACGCGACCAATTTGAATTCCGTCAAAGCCCACACATCCACGAAGCCGTTACGCACCTTTTGATGCATTCGGTTCGCGACCACGTCACCCGGATTGGCGGGACGCACGTCGTGTGGATGGGTTTCTAATATTTTCGAAACAGTTTTAATAAGTTTTTCTTGATTTTCAAATCGGTATTTCTTGATGTATACTAGATGAAATTAAAATCCGTAAACAGCGCTTTGAAGCTGTATGGGTTGACTAAAAATGTATTTAAATAGATTTTGATAAATTTTAATTGGTTGCAAATAATCAGCCTTCCAAAACAGGAAGAAACTGTTTAGTGCCTTGTTTCTAATATTTCAGAAAACTATATTTTTTCATGGATTTGATTCGATTTCTTGTCGAATCCGGTTATGTTCCGCCTGAACTATTAGACAGGTTGTCGAATTGGTTAGGTTGTCTATCTAACGAATTAGTCAGAACGAAAAACGACGATGCATGGACGGCGATATCATACATGAAACGTGGCTTCACAACCCCGCTGTTGCTGCCGTTGTCCTGTCCCATCCACGTGCGGGCGCGGCCTGGCCGGCCTCCGGCGGTGCGCACGGTGGCACGCGGTCAGGAGCTGCCGCCAAGAGGTTAGGGGCGGTTGTCACGCCCCGCTCCCGGATAATCGGGTATGGGTCGATGCATGCCTGGCCTACACTGTCGTTGACAGCGGTAGTGAGCCATCTGGTCATCAATAACAAATAATCTCATCACAGCATCTAATCACGGAATCTATACTAACCATCACAGCAATCCACTATACCATTATTACAACTATACATGAATATTCGGGTACAAAGCCGGTAAAAGATAAATAATACAACAACAACATGTAATCAAATACACTCAATAAATCCCTATACATGAATCTAATATCTCAATGTCAAGCGAGCTCCAATGCCAATCATGAATGATAATCTATGATCCATCTCACCTGTAATCAACGATCCAGTCAGGAAAGGAGCAAAGTACAATGTAACTCAATAAAACTCACCATGGAGATCAATGGAACAGTATAGCAAATATAACTGAAAGACAGAGAAGCAATGTGAATATAAAGTATGCACTAGCTATATGTACATGTGCCATTGGACGTTATCAACATGTGGGGACTAATATGTAATCAGACATATAAAATATGCTATCAGTCACGCAATAATCAGGCATGTCTAATGACAATGCTATCAGTCACGCAATAATCAGGCATGTCTGACGACAATGCTATCAGTCACGCACGAAATGGACTCAGGCATACAGAGTATGCTATCAGGCAATGTTTGTCCACTATTAGTCCATCACATGTCTCTAGAACGTCCCCCACCCGACACGAGAAACAATGCAAGCAAGCAATCAATCGAGAACAAGTGAAATAAATGACACGATAACAAGTGTAAGTGCAATGCATGCAATGATGGTAATACTGAGTACATGTACTTGCCTTGATTCCGAGATTTTGTCCAAGTCTTCTAGATCACCTATAATTAGAAGAAATAGGTTTTAGGAATTATTCCAAAAAGATTTCCTAACTAATTTCTAGTGACCAAACTAACCTTCTAACTAGTTATTTCTGAATCTATTTTACTAAAATAATTAGCCTGGCATACTCTCACATGGTCAGCCCAATATCCAACTCAATGCACCCAAGCCCAATATCCTGATCCAATGATGTAGGCCAATAGAAACTTAAAGTACGGAATTACTAATACATAAAATAGCCCAAGACTGAAATCTGATATTTTTCATACCATAACCCTATGCTGGTGGGCCACCAAACAGGAAACCCTACTACACAAGCAACCAACTAACTTTACGAATTGGTCCACCACCTTACTGAACTGAACCATAACCCACCATCAGGACCTAATATAACACTTACTGACTCAAGTCTATGACCAAATTATAACAGCTACCCAACCACTTCCTTTGTTCAATTCCACTTAGAATTCAAATCTAACGGCTATTTCCCAAACACCAAGAACACACTGCAATGCTACAGCAAGTGATTCGACCTATAATCCAACCTACAACTAATAGTCCAAAACCAGATAAACTTCCAAACTCTGCCATATAACACTAGATAAACCGACTTCTATCCCTGCACTCTGGTGTCGATCGAGTGTCGTATCCATCTCCTGTGTCCACATTAGATCGGACACAACTCCAACACTGACAATAGGGAATTAGAGAAGGTACCTGCACAGCTGTCCGATACGCGAACTTCTTGAGTCCACAACTGCTGGCAGAGTCCTCAGTGTCCAATACAGGAACTTCTCGTGTCCAGATCGAGTATCCCAGCTGTCTTGGACAATTCACCGAATAGGTAATGTGCATGAACGAAAGGGAACATTCGTGAGTTTAATCCGAATGGTATCGACTCCAAATTTGGAGAAAAACTTGCAAGGATCAAAACAAGAACTCACCAATACAATCTCAATCAATTAAACTCCAGGATCAGATAATTTGGATCGATCAAAACTGTAAAATCAACCAAGAACCCACAGAATTTCAGAATTTATCATTTGATCAAGCTTAAGAAGGAAGTTCGAGTGTCTCCAAGAATTTAACAATGGAGAGAAAAGAGGAGTGAAGAGGAACTTACCAGAGCCGATCGATCAGTCGAACGATCCAGAGGAAGAAACCGAGCTCGCGGCCACAACTGCCATGGGGACGGAGAGCAGAGCTCGAACGGAAGGCCCAGTCACCGCCATGGCCAAATTACTGCGCCATCACGAGATGCCTACGCTGCTAAGAGCTCGCCTAGGCACCGATCGACGAAGCTTCTGCCATGGCCAAAGCTCTGTACGAGAATGGAAAAGGAAGAAGAATCCTGTCACTAATTCGACAGGGCTCCGCCGCTCTGATTTGTGCTGGAGAAGGAGGAGGGAATGGGTCCTATTTATAGGCTCGACGGTGACGGGCAGGCGGTTTGCGCGGGCAGCGGGCAGCGGCGAGGCGATTGGGCGGGCAGCCGTCGGTGGCCGAGACGGTTAGGCCGTTATGATCCAACGGTCAAGACGAATCTGGTTGTTAGAGATCAACGGCGGGGAGGAGAGAAGCAGTTAGGCAGTTGGGGGAGAAGTTTCCAGAGAAGCCTAGAGTTCTTGGTCGTCGTCGTCGCCGTTCCGTCGTCGTCGTCGTTCCGTAGAGAAAATGGGGAGTGGAGGGAAATGGTGAAAGAGTGAAAGGATTTGAATTATATATCTGTTGATTCAGCTATCGGGTTGGGTTTAGCGGGTCCGGGTCGGTGGACTGAATCCGGATCCAATATGTATCCGCCCGAAGGACTGGGCTGACCCAATGGGCTGGGAAATAATATAGGAAAATAGTTGTTTTAAGAAGAGTTCAGCTGGCCCATTGAATTGGGTGAAATAAAACCCAAGGAAAAATTCTAATAAGTTTTAAGGAAATCTAAAAATTAATTATTAAATGGGAAAATTAATTTATAAAATCAATAATAATAATTAGGAGAAATTAAGAAATAATTAGGAATTTAAACTATCAATTTAACTAAAAATTCAATAAAGCATAAGAGAAAATATTCAATTTATTATCTAGAAAGTGGAGTTATAGCGATCCTGGGGCGCCGTGGGTGTTAGGGTTTAAGGTTTAGGTGATCCCCTCGCTCGCTCTGTGTCTCTCTATTTAAACGTGTGGTCGAAGCCGAGCAGTGGGAAGGCTCGGTCCTGGGCCTGGCTTGAGGTTTCTGCTGCTTTGTTTCAGTTGGGTGGGGGAAATTTATTGCAGCCGAGAGGGGATGGCCAAGTTCGATGGGCCGGCCTGCTATGGCCTGGGCTGGGCCTGCTATTTGTATTCCTATTTAGCATATATTTATCCACAAATATAAATACCTATATACATACATATGCATATATATATATATATATATTCTCACACATATACCTTATGTATATTCCCTCCATTTATATATGTATATATCTATCTATATATATATACAATATATATACGATGGCTATATATACACCATATAATATATATACACACAATCAAGATATATTATCACTATATAATATATATATATGTATATATATATATATATATATATATATATACATGACCAATATCTACAATCAAGATATATAATTATTAATTTAAATACTAAAATCTATAATTAGCATTATCTAGGAATTTATATAAAATGCATCGTGTACAATTTATGAACATATTTATATATACACACATTTGTATAATATATCTACAATTTATACAATTGATACGCATATACGGAAAATTACAATAATAACCATATAATAATAATAGTACCAACAACTTACTAAAATAACCAAACGAGCCTTGGTGAACATATCTAGTCCTAGAAAATCATACCAATATTCTAAAACTATATTTAAATATTAATAATACCCATTTTGTAAAAATAACCAAATATTTAGAAAATATCATTAAGTCCACCCAAAAAGTTAGGAAATATTTGTACATACCTAAAAGTATGTCTACATAGGCTTGGGCTTTGTTCGAGTCCAGTTTGTCCAGTTTAGTACACCCGGGTCACTTAAACGTCGAATAATATTAATAATGAATAATTAAACTATTTACAATGGTCGTGTCACAACTTGGCCTGGTTTTTCTAATTAGGACTTCACTATGGCTCGGTCATTCTCACTATGGCTAATATACTGGTCAAGGCACGCCACTGCACTATCCGTGCCATGAGTCCTAGTCGTCTGGTACTTCAAAACTCCATCATGGCTAAAGTCATCCACCGTAATAATTAACTAAATAATCATTTATAAAATTCTAAAATCACTATTTAAATCAAATAAATAATAAAAAAAATATTTCAAAAATTTTTGGGAAGGGGAGCTACACTCAAAAAACATGATGTATGTCAAATTTGGACAATTCTAGAATTTTGGGTCTAAAGAAATACCTTCTATACATCAGGAAGTCAAAAACTGTATCAGCGTAATGTTTCTTTACAATGAATTAATTTTCAGATCATATAAACTGGACCAGCCAAGAATACGTATCAATGTTACACTTTCATAAATACGATGTTCATGTCATTTGCTCTACTAGTCTCTGTTGGATTGTAACTCATTTCTGATTGAGTCCTCAAAAAAGGGTAACAATGATATCGGTAATTTAGTCCCACATCATATGAGAGATGAGATCCTGAGGTGTAGATAATTGAATTTGGTTCAAATTTTACATGAGTTTTTTTAAGGACACATGGGTTAAGTGCAAATTGTACCTTGTGGGCCAACTTTGATTCGGGTCATACCACATTTCCAATAATTTGTTGTTGGCGGAATAATTTGGATTATTTTATATACTATGTATTTTTTTGCCAACTATCTTGACAGAATGTTTCGTTCTAGTCAAAATTTAAATAGTTGTTTCATTTACTCTAATTTTTTAAAAAAATTGGTACAGTAAAATTTTTGTTTTATTTATTTCTTTTTTTTCCAACAAACTGCTAAAGTAACTTGCACAAAGGTTGCATCCCGGTACCCGTATCCATTTATAATCTTTCCGAACCCGCAAACCCCGTATATTAACGGGTAGGGTTATGTGGAAGTAAGGAGGGGAGAGAGATCCAGTTGGAGATCGACGCCATGGTCTTCTTCTCGAGCTAAACCCTAACCCTAATTTTTTGAACCTGGTTACGGGTTAACGGGTCCGGTGCCTAACCCCATTCGCTTTCTCCCTTCGGCGTTCGTTTCCGGCAGTGATTCCAGTAAGTGCTTCATATTCTTTATTGATTGATCTGTGATAGAAATGGGCTTATTTTCTATCTATATATGTTGCACGGACACGACATGATTAGGACACGACAATACCGAAACGGCTCCAATTTGTGTATTATATATGTAGTGTCTACGTCGTGTCGAACATGATGGGTTTGGATGACTACTGAAACAGTGAGTATTCCTACAAATAATTCTTGGGACTTGGGAGATTTGTATTTGCTAAAACTATGGCTTTTTATAGTTATTATGTAGTTGATTGATTAACCAATGTTAATTATATGCTAAACTTTTGTTGTGAGTTGAGGAATCAGAACTATATATTATTTCATCATTTCATACTATTACAATTGGAACAGTTTAAGTCGAAGGTTATATTGACCATGGTATCTTTGCTAAGTTGATTTGACAAGAAGGCTAGTACTTAGTTAACATCAGTTATATCCACCCTAGGAAGCATATGGGCACTATGACAATCGGTGGCATTTTCGTTTTACTTCGTGTCGCGCACATATCAGACACACCAAACAAATGCCATGCCTCTGTCGTCTGTATCATGTTGTTATATCTGGGTCATTGCAACGTAGGATCCAGAAAATGGTAGATCAGGTTCCTGACGTGTTTGGAGATCACGCATCCTGGTTGGCCAGATTGTGTATGTATAACGAGATTTTTGGGGGTGGGTCGGGGGTGGGGGGCGGTTATCATTAGCAATGTAGGTACCAGCCACCACTTGGGGGAACGAGAGGATAAGTGATGCGAGAGGTGGGTTTTAAACATAAAACCCTTCCCTTTCTCTTTTCCTTTGAAAATTTTCTTAAGGTTGATAGTCATTGACAAGCAATGCAATAAAGTGATGGAAAGTATGTGAGGATGTTTCCTACAATTTATCCTTCTAATTTTTATGGTTGGTTAATTGGGTAACTCTTTTATGTCCGGTTCCTCGCATTCGCTATTATTTTTCTTTCACTTTGAATGTACACGTATTCTTCTATTGCCTCATACTGCACACTTGCACCGGAAAGGCTAGGATTTTACCTTGCATCAGCTGATATATAATGTACATGTTGTTTCCTATTTGCAGGTATGCATTTTCTTGTAGTACCTCGTCTTACAAGCTATTTCAATCATTATAGAACCTAAAGGGAGAACTTCATCCAGTGTATACCAGCCAAATAGTATATGAACACTAGGATCTAAATTTTGAAGAAGTATAGCAGCCCATGGGTAACTTGTGGAATGTACAGCCCCTTTCTTCCAGTTTCTACCAAGAGATTGTATACCAATTTGAAACATTTTACAAGAGCACGTCAAGTCGTATCTGGTTTCAGCACATCGTTCAGAAGATCTATGAAGGCAGAGTTCAAGGGCCATCGGAAGGCACTGACCATTTTAGATTTCTTAAACCCTGAAGCTGGTAAAGTTGGTGAAAATGGTTGCCATCATCGCTTCATTCAGGGGTGCATGCAGGATCTACTGGAAATTGGTCTGCAAAAGTCCTCTCAACTTGTAAGTGGCACCGCGGACAGTAAATCCATAGAGCTAACTGAGGCTAATTCAGGTGATAATTCTCATGGCGATGTTTCTACATCTAGGAGGACGAGCATTCTCTGGAAGAAGAATCAACTCTTGCAGTTTGAGGAATTAAACAAGAGAGGGATCAGTCCGGATCCTACTACTCTTTCATGTATCATTAGTTCATGTGGAGCTAAAGGCTCTCTATATGCAGGGGAGTAGTTTCATGCTCTCTCTGTGAAAAATGGATCTTTCCTATTGGTAGCTCATTGATCAGTCTTTATTCAAAATATGGGAATTTAGACAATGCATATCAAGTTTTCGAGGAGATACCTGTCAGGAACACCATCTCTTGGACTGCAGTTATCGCAGGTTATGCTCAGTATTGGCAGTTCAGGACATGTTTAAATCTATTTAATTTAATGAGACAGACAAAGTTGAAATCGAACGATTTCACATGTGCAAGCCTTCTGAGTGCGTGCACCAACTTTGCTTCACTAAGTATCGGAAGATGCATTCACTCTCTCGAAATAAGAATGGGTTATAACTCATACACGCATATTCTGAATGCGCTGATATCAATGTATGCCAAGTGTGGGGGCATCGAAGAAGCACGCTATGTATTCAAGCAAATGCCCTGCAAAGATTTGATTTCATGGAACTCGATGATTTTTGGGTATGCACAGTATGGGGTTGCTGACCAGTCTTTGAACTTGCTGTAAGAGATGGACGGACATAACATTGTGCCCGATGCTATCACTTTTCTTGGAGTTCTTTCCTCATGTCGACATGCTGGCCTTGTTGAACAAGGGCACCATTGTTTCAATTTAATGATTGAGCGTTGTATAGAACCAGAACTAGATCACTACTCGTGCATTGTTGACCTCCTAGGTCATGCTGGCTTAATTACAGAGGCACTGAACTTCATAGAGAAAATGCCCATCGCTCCAAATGCTGTTATCTGGGGCTCCTTACTTTCGTCTTGCCGGGTTCATAGAAATTATTGGATAGGGATACATGCTGCAGAGAAACGGCTTCTGTTAGAACCGGGTTGTGTTGCAACCTATGTGCAACTAGCAAATCTGTACGCTAATGCTGAGTGTTGGAATCATGTAGCAAATGTTAGAAAGTTGATGAAAGAGAGAGGGGTCAAGACAACCACCAGATACAGCTGGATTGAAATCGGTTACGAGGTCTATAGGTTTAAAGCAGAAGACAGATCAAATACCCAAGTTAGTGAGATACTCACTGTACTGGATTCTTTGTCAGATCACATTAAAATGGTTAGTTGTAACTGGTTCATTTTGTAACATGTATCACAACCAGATTTTAACCAATCCTCTTAACATGCCTTGTCTGGGACCTCTTTGCAGTCATCGAATGCTATCTCACATGCATATCTCAGGTTTGGTTCCGATCCCAATTGTTTAATGTCTTTTAGACGAGGTTTAATCTCGATGATACGGTGGTATTTTCTACGTAGTAAATTATTTTTATACTAAGTAGGACAAAATTGTTGTACTCATTTTTATTAAGCTAACGTGCAAATGTTCCCAAAGGGATTACAAAATTGTTCATTGTTGGTACTCATTTTCTAGCTTAATTTTTAATGAGTAAAAACTATATTTTAATAGAATTTTACTAACAACATTGTGTTGGGTAGATTGCCATGACGGGCCCAAAACCCGGCCTGCTTTGTGCTTAGCATCCCGATTTAAAAGCTTCAAATTTATCATAAAACCCATATCCATTTATAACCCGCCCGAACCCGCAAACCCCGTATATTAACGGGTTGGGTTATCCGCAAGTAAGGACGAAAGAGAGAGAAATCCAATTGGAGATCGACGCCATCCATGGTCTTCTTTTCGAGCAAAATCCTAACCCTAAGTTTTGAACCTGGTTGCTGGTTATGGGTTAACGGGTCCGGTGCCTATCCCCTTCGCTTTCTCCTTTCGGCGTTTGTTTCCGGCAGGGATTCCAGTAAGTGATTTTTTTATTGATTGATTTGTGATAGAAATGGGTCTCTTTTCTATCTATATATGCTGCACGGGCATGACACGATTTCGACACGACGATACAGAAACGGCTCCAATTTGTGTATTATGCAATGTCTACGTCGTGTCGAACATGATGGGTTTGGATGACTACTGAAACAGTGGGTATTCCTACAAATATTTCTTGGGACTTGGGAGATTTGTATTTGCTAAAACTATGGCTTTTATAGTTATTATGTAGTTGATTGCTTAACCAATGTTAATTATATGCTAAACTTTTGTTGTGAGTTGAGGAATCAGAACTGTATATTATTTCATCATTTCACACTATTGCAATTAGAACAGTTAAGTCGAAGGTTAAATTTACCATGGTATCTTTGCTAATTGATTTGCCAAGAAGGCTAGTACTTAGTTACATCAGTTATATCCACCCCAGGAAGCATATGGGCACTCGGACAATCGGTGGCATTTCCGTTTCACTTCGTGTCGTGCACATATCAGACGCACCAAAAGAAATGTCATGCCTCTGTCGTGTGTATCATGTTGTTATATCCGGGTACTTGCAACGTAGGATCCACAAAATGGTAGATCAAGTTCCTGACGTGTTTGGAGATCACGCGTCCTGGTTGGCCAGATTGTGTATGTGTAACGAGATTTTTGGGGGTGGGTCGGGGTGGGGGGCGGTTATCATTAACAATTTATGTACCAGCCACCACTTGGGGGAACTAGAGGATAAGTGGTACGAGAGGTGGGTTTTAAACATAAAACCCTTCCTTTTCTCTTTTCCTTTGAAAATTTCCTTAAGATTGACAGTCGTTGACAACCAATGCAATAAAGTGATGGGAAGTATGTGAGGATGTTTCCTACAATTTATCCTTCTAATTTTTATGGTTGGTTAATAGGGTAACTCTTTTATGTCCGATTCCTCGCATTCGCTATTATTTTTCTTTCACTTTGAATGTACACTTATTCTTCTATTGCCTCATACTGCACATCTACAAAGGAAATTCTAGGATTTTACCTTGCATCAGCTGATATATAATGTACATGTTGTTTCCTATTTGCAGGTATGCATTTTCTTGTAGTACCTCGTCTTACAAGCTATTTCAATCATTACAGAACCTAAAGGGAGAACTTCATCCATTGTATACCAGCCAAATAGTATATGAACACTAAGATCTAAATTTTGAAGAAGTATAGCAGCCAATGGGTAACCTGTGGAATGTACAGCCCCTTTCTTCCTGTTTCTACCAAGAGATTGTATACCAATTTGAAACATTTTACAAGAGCACGTCAAGTCGTATCTGGTTTCAGCACATCGTTCAGAAGATCTATGAAGGCAGAGTTCAAGGGCCATCGGAAGGCACTGACCATTTTAGATTTCTTAAACCCTAAAGCTGGTAAAGTTGGTGAAAATGGTTGCCATCATCGCCTCATTCAGGGGTGCATGCAGGATCTACTGGAAATTGGTCTGCAAAAGTCCTCTCAACTTGTAAGTGGCACCGCGGATAGTAAACCCATAGAGCTAACTGAGGCTAATTCAGGTGATAATTCTCATGGCGATGTTTCTACGTCTAGGAGGACGAGCATTCTCTGGAAGAAGAATCAACTCTTGCAGTTTGAAGAATTACACAAGAGAGGGATCAGCCCGGATCCTACTACTCTTTCATGTATCATTAGTTCATGTGGAGCTAAAGGCTCTCTATATGCAGGGGAGCAGTTTCATGCTCTTTCTGTGAAAAATGGATCTTATGACTCTATTCTTATTGGTAGCTCATTGATCAGTCTTTATTCAAAATGTGGGAATTTAGACAATGCATATCAAGTTTTCGAGGAGATGCCTGTCAGGAACACCATCTCTTGGACTGCAGTTATCGCAGGTTATGCTCAGCACTGGCAGTTCAGGACATGTTTAAATCTATTTAATTTAATGAGACGGACAAAGTTGAAACCGAACGATTTCACATGTGCAAGCCTTCTGAGTGCGTGCACCAACTTTGCTTCACTAGGTATCGGGAGAAGCTTTCACTCTCTCAAAATAATAATGGGTTATAACTCATACACGCATATTCTGAATGCGCTGATATCAATGTATGCCAAGTGTGGGGGCATCGAAGAAGCACGCTTTGTATTCAAGCAAATGCCCTGCAAAGATTTAATTTCATGGAACTCGATGATTTTTGGGTATGCACAGTATGGGGTTGCTGACCAGTCTTTGAACTTGCTACAAGAGATGGACGGACATAAAATTGTGCCCGATGCCATCACTTTTCTTGGAGTTCTTTCCTCATGTCGACATGCTGGCCTTGTTGAACAAAGGCACCATTGCTTCAATTTAATGATTGGGCGTGGTATAGAACCAGAACTAGATCACTACTTGTGCATTGTTGACCTCCTAGGTCATGCTGGCTTACTTACAGAGGCACTGAACTTCATAGAGAAAATGCCCATCGCTCCAAATGATGTTATCTGGGGCTCCTTACTTTCGTCTTGCCAGGTTCATAGAAATTATTGGATAGGGATACATGCTGCAGAGATACGGCTTCTGTTAGAACCGGGTTGTGCTGCAACCTATGTGTAACTAGCAAATCTGTACGCTAATGTTAAGTGTTGGAATCATGTAGCAAAGGTTAGAAAGTTGATGAAAGAGAGAGGGGTCAAGACAACCACCGGATACAGCTGGATTGAAATCGGTTACGAGGTCTATAGGTTTAAAGCAGAAGACAGATCAAATACCCAAGTTAGTGAGATACTCACTGTACTGGATTCTTTGTCAGATCACATGAAAATGATTAGTTGTAACTGATTCATTTTGTAACATGTATCACAATCAGATTTTAACCAATCCTCTTAACGTGCCTTGTCTGGGACCTCTTTGCAGTCATCGAATGCTATCTCACATGCATATCTCAGGTTTGGTTCCGATCCCAATTGTTTAATGTCTTTTAGACGAGGTTTAATCTCGATGATACGGTGGTATTTTCTACGTAGTAAATTATTTTTATACTAAGTAGGACAAAATTGTTGTACTCATTTTTATTAAGCTAACGTGCAAATGTTCCCAAAGGGATTACGAAATTGTTCATTGTTGGTACTCATTTTCTAGCTTAATTTTAATGAGTAAAAACTATATTTTAATAGAATTTTACTAACAACATTGTGTTATGTAGATTGCCATGACGGGCCCAAAACCCGGCCTGCTTTGTGCTTAACATCCCGGTTTAAAGGCTTCAAGTTTATCATAAAACCCGTATCCATTTATAACCTGCCCGAACCCGTAAACCCCATATACTAACGGTTGGGTTATCCGCAAGTAAGGACGAGAGAGAGAGAGAAATCCAATTGGAAATCGATGCCATCCATGGTCTTCTTCTCGAGCAAAACCCTAACCCTAAGTTTTGAACCTGGTTGCTGGTTATGGGTTAACGGGTCCGGTGCCTATCCCCTTCGCTTTCTCCTTTCGGCGTTTGTTTTCGGCAGGGATTCTAGTAAGTGGTTTTTTTATTGATTGATTTGTGATAGAAATGGGCCTCTTTTCTATCTATATATGTTGCACGGGCACGACACGATTTCGACACGACGATACAGAAACGGCTCCAATTTGTGTATTATGTAGTGTCTACGTCGTGTCGAACATGATGGGTTTGGATGACTACTGAAACAGTGGGTATTCCTACAAATATTTCTTGGGACTTGGGAGATTTGTATTTGCTAAAACTATGACTTTTTATAGTTATTATGTAGTTGATTGCTTAACCAATGTTAATTATATGCTAAACTTTTGTTGTGAGTTGAGGAATTGGAACTATATATTATTTCATCATTTCACACTATTGCAATTGGAACAGTTAAGTTGAAGGTTGAATTGATCATGGTGTCTTTGCTAAGTTGATTTGCCAAAAAGGCTAGTACTTAGTTACATCAGTTATATCCACCCAAGGAAGCATATGGGCACTCGGACAATCGGTGGCATTTTCGTTTCACTTCGTATCGCGCACATATCAGACACACCAAAGAAATGCCATGCCTCTGTCGTGTGTATCATGTTGTTATATGATCTGAAGGTTCAAAATATCGGTATCGGTATCGGTATCGGTATCGGTATCGGACATTTTGTATGAGTATCGGTATCGGAAGTATCGGCGGTATCGAATCGGAGTATCAAATTTTTTGGTATCGGGAGTATCGGCAATATTAAATAATTATTAAAAATTAGAAGTTTTAAACATATTTATGCATTATTTAATTAATTTTTTATTTTTATTATAATTAAATAAAATAATAGTCATCCTTTCTGATTGGTTTACCTGCGATGTACAAGATTACAAGTTTTTTTCATTTCCATGTTTTAGTTTTAATTTTACTATGTCATTAATTCGTACTAATTGAATCTTGTATTTTTATTACTACAGGTTCAAATTTTGACGAATTAAGGAGCATAAAGGGAGGCATAAGAGATTAGAAGCAATGCATGGCTGGACGAGACAAAAGTCACAAGACCCATTATTATATAATTATATTTGTTCAGGCCTTTTTTAAAATTTCTGTAAATAAAAAACTATTTATATTTGTCTGGATATTTTTCTTCTAAATTTATGTAAATAAATAAATAAATAATATTTGTTTGGATATTTAGTTTTATTCATAGTTAAAAATTATTGCAATGGATCCTTGACACCAATTATCATACAAATATTTGTCTGGATATTTAGTTTCATAATCAGCATCCTTCTCCTCCGTGCACGGACTTTTGGCGTCATTACGTTATCCAACAAATATTATAAATTTTTTACATAAGTAATAAAAATATTACATACAATAATTAAATATTACATATTATAATATCGTATTTGTAAAAAATGTTACATATAATAGTGATGTATATATATATATATATTTTATATATATATATATATATATATATATATATATATATATATATATATATATATATATATATATTATTTTATTATATATATATATATATATATATATATATATATATATATATATATATATATATATAAGAAAGTTACAAAAATTTCATTTATAAAAAATAAAATAATCTTATAAACAAATATACAAACGTTAGATACACTTCTACTTAATATATATATATATATATATATATATATATATATATATATATATATATATATATATATATATATATATATATATATATATATATATATATATTTATTTATTTATTTATTTATTTATTTATTTATTTATATATATATATATATATATATATATATAATATATATATATATATATATATATATATATATATATATATATATATCGAAAATCTAACATGTATGATGTACTAAAGAGTAAAAACACTGCTTGAATACTCGTCGAACTGTGATTGGATATATTGATACTCGTCGAACTTTTGCTTATATATATATATATATATATATATATATATATATATATATATATATATATATATATATATATATATATATATATATATATATATATTATATATATATATATATATAATAAAATAACCTCATACACAATATACATCTGTTATATACACAAAGTCTATCTAATCAAATATAGTCTTCCGATCCAATTGTCGTCTGACAATTTTATTGGGACAAGATTTACATGTTTATATTTGATTATTCATGCCTTTTTTTTTTGCATAATCCAATGTAATACATTTGCATGCTCCAACCAACATTCATTTCCTCCGGCGTACGACTTTTTGGCGTGGTCTTGCAAATGTAGTGGTAAAAAATAATTAATACTGTTAAATATTTTAAAATTATTCTAACATAGTTATATAAAAAGGGTTAATTATACTGACCTCCCATATAATTCATGAGTATTACTCTAACATAATTATTTAAAATTACTTTCATATAAAAGGGTTAATTATGTATCAAGAAGATACATAAAAAAAGATGTTATAAAAGATACTAAAAATATACATATATAACAAATAAATATGGTTATAAGTATATTTGGTTATATAATGTCTTATTTCAATATATAGTACATATATGCTCAATGCAAACACAAAAAATACTTTGCAACTTGGTTATAAGGGCTTGTTTGGTAACCGGATTTTACTATTTGGATTTGGATTTGGATTTGGAAATCCTCCAAATCCAAATCATGGATTTTATTATTCAAATCCAACTCCAAATCCAACTCCAACCAAACAAAGGATTTGGTTTTATAATTAATAATTAAATTATAGTCATGATCAATAATTAAGCTATTAATTAATTATAATTAATTATAGTTATTATTATTTATAAAATTAATAATTAACGATTAGTAATTAATAATTGACGATTAGTTATTATTAATTATAAAATTAATAATTAATGATTAGTTAATTTTTAAATAAATAACAATTAAAATTAATAATTCATAATTCATAATTAACGATTAATAATTAATATTAATAACTATAAATTAAATAATTAATAATTAACGATAATAATAGTAATTATAAATTAAATAATTAATAATTAATATTTAATGATTATAAATTAATAATTAACGATTATAAATTAATATTTAATAATGAATATAATAATAAGTAATTATAATTAAGTAATAAATAATTAAGTAATAATTAATAATTAACGATTATAAATTAAGTAATTATAATTAATAATTAAATAATTAACGATTATTAATTAACGATTATAATAGTAAGTAATTAAATTAAGTAATAATTAAATAATTAAGTAATAACTAACGATTATAATTAATAATTAATAATTAATAAATAAGTATAAATTAATAAATAATAATTAAGTAATTATAAATTAATAATTAATAATTAACGATTAATTAACTATAAAATAAATATTTTAAAAATAGTAATTATAATTAATATTATTATGATTAGTAAATTATTAATTAAATTATTATAAAATATGATTCTAATTGTGATTAAAATATTATTAATTAAGATTATAATAAACAATTATTAATAAATTAATAATTAATAATATAATTAATATGATTATAACAAAATTAACTAATTAACCAATTTTTAATTAATAATACTAATTATAATTGCCCAACCATATGTCCAAAGTTGGATTCCGGCGAGCCGTGCACAAAATTGCCCGTGAGTCGTACCGTGGGGCCCGCAAAACGGCGGTCCGATTCAACTTTCTCAAAATTGGACCAAACTTGGCATACAGGACCAGAAAAACGATACGGTCATGTTGGCACAAGTTTCGTCTCGATCTGACGAGCGTGCACAAAGTAATTGGAAAGTTTGCACAGAGGCCGATACGATGAATTTTGACGGATACGCATCAAATTTGTCACGCACACGCGACCAATTTGAATTCCGTCAAAGCCCACACGTCCACGAAGCTGTTACGCACCTTTTGATGCATTCGGTTCACGACCACGTCGCCCGGATTGGCGGGACGCACGTCGTGTGGATGGGTTTCTAATATTTTCGAAACAGTTTTAATAAGTTTTTCTTGATTTTCAAATCGGTATTTCTTGATGTATACTAGATGAAATTAAAATCTGTAAACAGCGCTTTGAAGCTGTATGGGTTGACTAAAAACGTATTTAAATAGATTTTGATAAATTCTAATCGGTTGTAAATAATCAGCCTTCCAAAATAGGAAGAAACTGTTTAGTGCCTTGTTTCTAATATTTCAGAAAACTATATTTTTTCAAGGATTTGATTCGATTTCTTGTCGAATCCGGTTATGTTCCGCCTGAACTATTAGACAGGGTGTCGAATTGGTTAGGTTGTCTATCTAACGAATTAGTCAGAACGAAAAAAGACGAAGCGTGGACGGCGATATCATACATGAAACGTGGCTTCACAACCCCGTTGTTGCTGCCGTTGTCCTGTCCCATCCACGTGCGGGCGCGGCCTGGCCGGCCTCCGGCGGTGCGCGCGGTGGCGCGCGGTCAGGAGCTGCCGCCAAGAGGTTGGGGGACGGTTGTCACACCCCGCTCCCGGATAATCGGGTACGGGTCGATGCATGCCTGGCCTACACTGTCGTTGACAGCGGTAGTGAGCCATCTGGTCATCAATAACAAATAATCTCATCACAGCATGTAATCACGGAATCTATACTAACCATTACAACAATCCACTATACCATTATTACAACTATACATGAATGTCCGGGTACAAAGTCGGTAAAAGATAAATAATACAACAACAACATGTAATCAAATACACTCAATAAATCCCTATACATGAATCTAATATCTCAATGTCAAGCGAGCTCCAATGCCAATCATGAATGATAATCTATGATCTATCTCACCTGTAATCAACGATCCAGTCAGAAAAGGAGCAAAGTACAATGTAACTCAATAAAACTCACCATGGAGATCAATGGAACAGTATAGCAAATATAACTGAAAGACAGAAGCAATGTGAATATAAAGTATGCACTAGCTATATGTACATGTGCCATTGGACGTTATCAACATGTGGGGACTAATATGTAATCAGGCATATAAAATATGCTATCAGTCACGCAATAATCAGGCATGTTTAATGACAATGCTATCAGTCACGCAATAATCAGGCATGTCTGACGATAATGCTATCAGTCACGCACGAAATGGACTCAGGCATACAGAGTATGCTATCAGGCAATGTTTGTCCACTATTAGTCCATCACATGTCTCTAGAACGTCCCCCACCCGACACGAGAAATAATGCAAGCAAGCAATCAATCGAGAACAAGTGAAATAAATGACACGATAACAAGTGTAAGTGCAATGCATGCAATGATGGTAATACTGAGTACATGTACTTGCCTTGATTCCGGGATTTTGTCCAAGTCTTCTAGATCACCTATAATTAGAAGAAATAGGTTTTAGGAATTATTCCAAAAAGATTTCCTAACTAATTTCTAGTGACCAAACTAACCTTCTAACTAGTTATTTCTGAATCTATTTTACTGAAATAATTAGCCTGGCATACTCTCACATGGTCAGCCCAATATCCAACTCAATGCACCCAAGCCCAATATCCTGATCCAATGATGTAGGCCAATAGAAACTTAAAGTACGGAATTACTAATACATAAAATGGCCCAAGACTGAAATCTGATATTTTTCATACCATAACCCTATGCTGGTGGGCCGCCAAACAGGAAACCCTACTACACAAGCAACCAACTAACTTCACGAATTGGTCCACCACCTTACTGAACTGAACTATAACCCACCATCAGGACCTAATATAACACTTACTGACTCAAGTCTATGACCAAATTATAACAGCTACCCAACCACTTCCTTTGTTCAATTCCACTTAGAATTCAAATCTAACGGCTATTTCCCAAACACCAAGAACACCCTGCAATGCTACAGCAAGTGATTCGACCTATAATCCAACCTACAACTAATAGTCCAAAACCAGATAAACTTCCAAACTCTGCCATATAACACTAGATAAACCGACTCTGGTGTCGATCGAGTGTCGTATCCATCTCCCGTGTCCACATTAGATCGGACACAACTCCAACACTGACAATAGGGAATTAGAGAAGGTACCTGCACAGCTGTCCGATACGCGAACTTCTTGAGTCCACAACTGCTGCCAGAGTCCTCAGTGTCCAATACAGGAACTTCTCGTGTCCAGATCGAGTATCCCAGCTGTCTTGGACAATTCACCGAATAGGTAATGTGCATGAACGAAAGGGAACATTCGTGAGTTCAATCCGAATGGTATCGACTCCCAATTTGGAGAAAAACTTGCAAGGATCAAAACAAGAACTCACCAATACAATCTCAATCAATTAAACTCTAGGATCAGATAATTTGGATCGATCAAAACTGTAAAATCAACCAAGAACCCACAGAATTTCAGAATTTATCATTCGATCAAGCTTAAGAAGGAAGTTCGAGTGTCTCCAAGAATTTAACAATGGAGAGAAAAGAGGAGTGAAGAGGAACTTACCAGAGCCGATCGATCAGTCGAACGATCCAGAGGAAGAAACCGAGCTCGCGGCCACAACTGCCATGGGGACGGAGAGCAGAGCTCGAACGGAAGGCCCAGTCACCGCCATGGCCAAATTACTGTGCCATCACGAGATGCCTACGCTGCTAAGAGCTCGCCTAGGCACCGATCGACGAAGCTTCTGCCATGGCCAAAGCTCTGCACGAGAATGGAGAAGGAAGAAGAATCCTGTCACTAATTCGACAGGGCTCCGCCGCTCTGATTTGTGCTGGAGAAGGAGGAGGGAATGGGTCTTATTTATAGGCTCGACGGTGACGGGCAAGCGGTTGCGCGGGCAGCGGGCAGCGGCGAGGCGGTTGGGCGGGCAGCCGTCGGTGGCCGAGACGGTTAGGCCGTTATGATCCAACGGTCAAGACGAATCTGGTTGTTAGAGATCAACGGCGGGGAGGAGAGAAGCAGTTAGGCAGTTGGGGGAGAAGTTTCCAGAGAAGCCTAGAGTTCTTGGTCGCCGTCGTCGCCGTTCCGTCGTCGTCGTCGTTCCGTAGAGAAAATGGGGAGTGGAGGGAAATGGTGAAAGAGTGAAAGGATTTGAATTATATATCTGTTGATTCAGCTATCGAGTTTGGATTTAGCGGGTCTGGGTCGGTGGACTGAATCCGGATCCAATATGGATCCGCCCGAAGGGCTGGGCTGACCCAATGGGCTGGGAAATAATATAGGAAAATAGTTGTTTTAAGAAGAGTTCAGCTGGCCCATTGAATTGGATGAAATAAAACCCAAGGAAAAATTCTAATAAGTTTTAAGGAAATCTAAAAATTAATTATTAAATGGGAAAATTAATTTATAAAATCAATAATAATAATTAGGAGAAATTAAGAAATAATTAGGAATTTAAACTATCAATTTAACTAAAAATTCAATAAATTATAAGAGAAAATATTCAATTTATTATTTAGAAAGTGGAGTTACAGCGATCCTGGGGCGCCGTGGGTGTTAGGGTTTAAGGTTTAGGTGATCCCCTCACTCGCTCTGTGTCTCTCTATTTAAACGTGCGGTCGAAGCCGAGCAGTGGGAAGGCTCGGTCCTGGGCCTGGCTTGAGGTTTCTGCTGCTTTGTTTCAGTTGGGTGGGGAAAATTTATTGCAGCCGAGAGGGGATGGCCAAGTTCGATGGGCCGGCCTGCTATGGCCTGGGCTGGGCCTGCTATTTGTATTCCTATTTAGCATATATTTATCCACAAATATAAATACCTATATACATACATATGCATATATATATATTCTCACACATATACCTTATGTATATTCCCTCCATATATATATATATATATATATATATATATATATATATATATATACGATATCTATATATACACCATATAATATGTATACACACAATCAAGATATATTATCACTATATAATATATATATATATATATATATATATATATATATATATATATATATATATATATATATATATATATGTGTATATATATATATATATATATATATATATATATATATATATATATATATATATATATATATACATGACCAATATCTACAATCAAGATATATAATTATTAATTTAAATACTAAAATATATAATTAGCATTATCTAGAAATTTATATAAAATGCATCATGTACAATTTATGAACATATTTATATATACACACATTTGTATAATATATCTACAATTTATACAATTGATACGCATATACGAAAAATTACAATAATAACCATATAATAATAATAGTACCAACAACTTACTAAAATAACCAAACGAGTCTTGGTGAACATATCTAGTCCTAGAAAATCATACCAATATTCTAAAACTATATTTAAATATTAATAATACCCATTTTGTATAAATAACCAAATATTTAGAAAATATCATTAAGTCCACCCAAAAAGTTAGAAAATATTTGTACATACCTAAAAGTATGTCTACATAGGCTTGGGCTTTGTTCGAGTCCAGTTTGACCAGTTTAGTACACCCGGGTCACTTAAACGTCGAATAATATTAATAATGAATAATTAAACTATTTACAATGGTCGTGTCACAACTTGGCCTGGTTTTTCTAGTTAGGACTTCACTATGGCTCGGTCATTCTCACTATGGCTAATATACTGGTCAAGGCACGCCACTGCACTATCCGTGCCATGAGTCCTAGTCGTCTGGTACTTCAAAACTCCATTATGGCTAAAGTCATCCACCGTAATAATTAACTAAATAATTATTTATAAAATTCTAAAATCACTATTTAAATCAAATAAATAATAAAAAAATATTTCAAAAATTTTCGGGAAGGGGAGCTACACTCAAAAAAAGGTAAACATGATGTATGTCAAATTTGGACAATTCTAGAATTTTGGGTCTAAAGAAATACCTTCTATACATCAGGAAGTCAAAAACTGTATCAGCGTAATGTTTCTTTACAATGAATTAATTTTCAGATCATATAAACTGGACCAGCCAAGAATACGTATCAATGTTACACTTTCATAAATACGATGTTCATGTCATTTGCTCTACTAGTCTCTGTTGGATTGTAACTCATTTTTGATTGAGTCCTCAAAAAAGGGTAACAATGATATCGGTAATTTAGTCCCACATCATATGAGAGGTGAGATCCTGAGGTGTAGATAATTGAATTTGGTTCAAATTTTACATGAGTTTTTTAAGGACACATGGGTTAAGTGCAAATTGTACCTTGTGGGCCAACTTTGATTCGGGTCATACCACATTTCCAACAATTTGTTGTTGGCGGAATAATTTGGATTATTTTATATACTATGTATTTTTTTGCCAACTATCTTGACAGAATGTTTCGTTCTAGTCAAAATTTAAATAGTTGTTTCATTTACTCTAATTTTTAAAAAAAATTGGTACAGTAAAATTTCTGTTTTATTTCTTTCTTTTTTTTTCCAACAAACTGCTAAAGTAACTTGCACAAAGGTTGTATCCCGGTACCCGTATCCATTTATAATCTTTTCGAACCCGCAAACCCCGTATATTAACGGGTAGGGTTATGTGGAAGTAAGGAGGGGAGAGAGATCCAGTTGGAGATCGACGCCATGGTCTTCTTCTCGAGCTAAACCCTAACCCTAATTTTTTGAACCTGGTTACGGGTTAACGGGTCCGGTGCCTAACCCTATTCGCTTTCTCCCTTCGGCGTTCGTTTCCGGCAGTGATTCCAGTAAGTGCTTCTTCTTCTTTATTGATTGATATGTGATAGAAATGGGCTTATTTTCTATCTATATATGTTGCACGGACACGACATGATTAGGACACGACGATACCGAAACGGCTCCAATTTGTGTATTATATATGTAGTGTCTACGTCGTGTCGAACATGATGGGTTTGGATGACTACTGAAACAATGAGTATTCTTACAAAATAATTCTTGGGACTTGGGAGATTTGTATTTGCTAAAACTATGGCTTTTTATAGTTATTATGTAGTTGATTGATTAACCAATGTTAATTATATGCTAAACTTTTGTTGTGAGTTGAGGAATCAGAACTATATATTATTTCATCATTTCATACTATTGCAATTAGAACAGTTTAAGTCGAAGGTTATATTGACCATGGTATCTTTGCTAAGTTGATTGGCCAAGAAGGCTAGTACTTAGTTAACATCAGTTATATCCACCCTAGGAAGCATATGGACACTCGGATAATAGGTGGCATTTCCGTTTCACTTCGTGTCGCGCACATATCAGACACACCAAAAGAAATGACATGCCTCTGTCGTCTGTATCATGTTGTTATATCCGGGTCCTTGCAACGTAGGATCCACAAAATGGTAGATCAGGTTCCTGACGTGTTTGGAGATCACGCGTCCTGGTTGGCCAGATTGTGTATGTGTAACGAGATTTTTGGGGGTGGGTCGGGGGTGGGGGCGGTTATCATTAGCAATGTTGGTACCAGCCACCACTTGGGGGAACGAGAGGATAAGTGGTGCGAGAGGTGGGTTTTAAACATAAAACCCTTCCCTTTCTCTTTTCCTTTGAAAATGTTCTTAAGATTGACAGTCATTGACAAGCAATGCAATAAAGTGATGGGAAGTATGTGAGGACATTTCCTACAATTTATCCTTCTAATTTTTATGGTTGGTTAATTGGGTAACTCTTTTATGTCCGGTTCCTCGCATTCGTTATTATTTTTCTTTCACTTTGAATGTACACTAATTCTTCTATTGCCTCATACTGTACACTTGCACAGGAAAGGCTAGGATTTTACCTTGCATCAGCTGATATATAATGTACATGTTGTTTCCTATTTTCAGGTATGCATTTTCTTGTAGTACCTCGTCTTACAAGCTATTTCAATCATTATAGAACCTAAAGGGAGAACTTCATCCAGTGTATACCAGCCAAATAGTATATGAACACTAGGATCTAAATTTTGAAGAAGTATAGCAGCCCATGGGTAACTTGTGGAATGTACAGCCCCTTTCTTCCTGTTTCTACCAAGAGATTGTATACCAATTTGAAACATTTTACAAGAGCACGTCAAGTCGTATCTGGTTTCAGCACATCGTTTAGAAGATCTATTGTAAGCCCTCTGAATTTTTAGGGTTATTTTAAAATTTTAAATGATTTATTTTCGATAAATATTTTTATTATATTTAGTTTTGATAATTAAATATATTATTCGTGACTTTGATTTTTGGAGTGCCAGAGATGTCAACCCCTCGAAACGCTCTTTATGATTCTTGATCTAGACAAATTTATCTTTCTGTTGATATATCATGTCCCACCCAAACTTGTTTCCTTGTGCTCTATTTACATCGTAGAACTTTCGGGTCAAATTAGGCCATTTGAATTATTATTAAATTCCCACTTTTATTTTTGATCATCATGTGTACCTTACCGTGACTTTTAATTTAGGAGCACAAGACTAGTTATTTTCTCCAGACCAATTTGTCATGCATGATCTACTCGAGACACTCTCCGCCCATGACCTTCGTGTCCCACTCAGACACACTCTCTTGTACTTCATTTTTATCGCACAATTTTTCGGACAATTGATCCAATCTCGAATTACCCCACCGAGTCACATTTAATTCCAACTTGTATTGGAGACGCCAGTTTGACCCAAACTGGTCGACCCAAGTTATGGACACGGACAATTCTGAGTCTACCACACACGTGCCACTTGTGTCCCATCCAATTTAGTCCCTGTGTACTATTTATTTATCAATAATTATCATCGACTAATTTAAGTCATTTAATTTCCGGGACCCAATTAGATCCAATTGCGACCCGACCAGACTCGAGTAGACCCAACACCAAGCACCATGACAACACCCCTTCATCATGCTCCCACATACACAACACCCTCTACTCCTACAACACACCAAACACCAAAAATACCACATCCTTCACACCCCACAAGTACACACACATCACTATCACCCGCTCTCCTAAGAAAACCCCCTCTCATATACTCTCTTTCTCCCTTCCCTCACTAGCCGACAGCCCACCCCACTCTCTCTCTCTACTCACGGGTTGACTCTCTCTCCCCTTATTTTTTGAATCAACATCACACACACCATCCCTCTTTCTCTCCATCACTACTTCCTCACACATCACTATCACCCATACTCACTCCCTCACTCTAGCCGACCTAGGAGAACCCTCTACCCGACAAGCAATAGCCCCCCCTCTCTCTTTCAGTCCACTCTCTCTCTCTCTAAAACACTCTCTCACTCTCCCCTTCAAAACCGAGAGTTCCCCCCTCACTTCTCCTTCTTCATTCTCACACCACCACCATCATCTCCATCATCTTCCTCATCTCTCCACCCTCTACATCACAGCCACCACCTCCCCTACTCTACCCGACGGCAGCAGCGTGTACGCTGCAGTTGTTGCAGCTGCTGCGCAAGCAGTCGCAAGCGCTGCCGCGCGCTCCCCGCGCCGCCATGCACGCGAGGCTGACCACCGTCGGCCGCCCCTAGGCCGGCGACCCCCTGGAGGGAGGCGCCAACCTCCAGCAGCCCCCGTCGACCTTTCGAAGCTCGGGTGTGACCCCCGTAGTTGCCGACTCTTCGACATTCTCGCGTCGACGGCGCGTCTTCGTCACGCCGTAGCCCGTCTAGCCCACCCCTGTACGCCTTCCCTGTCGTAGCATACGCGGGAGAGGTGATCATCCTCTCCTCCCCTCTTCCATGTTGCTATGCTTTTAAACAATTCATGCTTGACACCCCCCTTGAATGAACATGAACTTGTGTGTGGACCTTGGTTTTGAATGAACAAGTGATACCCTTCATTGATTTCACAGCATGTAATATATCATTTTCATTTGTAACTCATTTTCCTATATAGATAAACATGTTATATATAATGCAACACATGTTTTAATGAAATATGTATAAATGTTATATATAAGTTCTTTGACACTTTTCCATATGAATGTATGCAACAACATACATTGTGAATCTTATGTACAAATGGTATATATATGCACAGTAGGTGATGACATATTTCCTTCTTATACATACACCATATTTTCATTGCTAATATGTATATGTGTAACCAATATGTATATTCCGTATATAATATCTTGTATATATATATATTTTATATAAACGTTTCTGTATATAAAACTTGTATATATTTCTAAGATAGATATATTTCCTATATACGTTTTCGTATATATACTCTTATATCTATATTCCCGTATATACGTATATATTTCCGTATATAACTCTTATATATTTCCTATATACATTTTCGTAGATATAACTCATATATATATATATTCTCGTATATATGTTTCCTATATATATATATATATATATATATATATATATATATATATATATATATATATATATATATATATATATATATATATATATATACTTTTATATATCCTTGTATACAATTTCGTATGTATATTTTATATATATAACGTTTTCGTATATATACTTTATATATATATTTTCATGTATGTGTATATGCGTGAATACGTGTATACGTATGTGCAACATTGTGTATGATTAGAAATGTAAAATCATGTATGTTTGTTTAACTTATCGTAAATCGTGGTTGTTGTATTTGTAGGTACACCAGACGACACGATCTTGATTGAGGAGCCCGGATCTTCACTTGCGCCTTCCGGAGTTTCAGGCAAGTATACCTTGCCTTGTATTACTGGTTTATTCATTCATATTTATATTGTGTTCACTTGCTCGAGTGGACGTAGTTGCATGTCCGAGAGTTGCCTCGGATGCAGACGATGACGGCATTGTCATCGAATTTCATGCACTTGACTTAGTCCTAGATAACGTCCCTAAGTTGGGGAATCATAGTCATGATTCCCATAACCCTGACACGTGTTACGACACGGCACTGAGTGAGTTCATACCATGACGCGGGCTTGCGCATTTGACTGATCATCGATGCAAGGGTTCGTGTCCTGGTACATAGAATGGTTAGGTTGTGTCTAGTTATTGGGACCTTGCATTGAGAGTCGGAATGTTCAAGTGGTGGATACGACTTGGACATTTACGAGGGGCAGGGGAAGACAATTAATAGGCGTATGGGACAGCCAAAATCCTGGGAAAGGGCCAAGTCGCTCAGTGTTGCCCGGATGAGTGGGACCTCGGCTCGTGATCCGACGTCGGCCCGTGCTTCGACGCCAAAGCCTTATTACCTACCCATACGTACTAGGGTTGTCTTCAAAGTGCATCCACTTAGCTGGTTAGTTCACCCTTTGCAGTTATTCAGTATTTACTTTATGGCATGTTTCCTCTGTATCTTGCTATGTCCCCTGAGGACCTGGTTACTTTCTTTGTTCCTCTGTATCTTGCTATGTCCCCTGAGGTCCTCAGGGGACATAGCAAGATACAGAGGAAACATGCCATAAAGTAAATACTGAATAACTACAAAGGGTGAACTAACCAGCTAAGTGGATGCACTTTGAAGACAACCCTAGTACGTATGGGTAGGTAATAAGGCTTTGGCGTCGAAGTACGGGCCGACGTCGGATCACGAGCCGAGGTCCCACTCATCCGGGCAACACTGAGCGACTTGGCCCTTTCCCAGGATTTTGGTTGTCCCATACGCCTATTAATTGTCTTCCCCTGCCCCTCGTAAATGTCCAAGTCGTATCCACCACTTGAACATTCCGACTCTCAATGCAAGGTCCCAATAACTAGACACAACCTAACCATTCTATGTACCAGGACACGAACCCTTGCATCGATGATCAGTCAAATGCGCAAGCCCGCGTCATGGTATGAACTCACTCAGTGCCGTGTCGTAACACGTGTCAGGGTCATGGGAATCATGACTATGATTCCCCAACTTAGGGACGTCATCTAGGACTAAGTCAAGTGCATGAAATTCGATGACAATGCCGTCATCGTCTGCATCCGAGGCAACTCTCGGACATGCAACTACGTCCACTCGAGCAAGTGAACACAATATAAATATGAATGAATAAACCAGTAATACAAGGCAAGGTATACTTGCCTGAAACTCCGAAAGGCGCAAGTGAAGATCCGGGCTCCTCAATCAAGATCGTGTCGTCTGGTGTACCTACAAATACAACAACCACGATTTACGATAAGTTAAACAAACATACATGATTTTACATTTCTAATCATACACAATGTTGCACATACGTATACACGTATTCACGCATATACACATACATGAAAATATATATATAAAGTATATATACGAAAACGTTATATATATAAAATATACATACGAAATTGTATACAAGGATATATAAAAGTATATATATATATATATATATATATATATATATATATATATATATATATATATATATATATATATATATATATATATATATAGGAAACATATATACGAGAATATATATATATGAGTTATATCTACGAAAATGTATATAGGAAATATATAAGAGTTATATACGAAAATATATACGTATATACGGGAATATAGATATAAGAGTATATATACGAAAACGTATATAGGAAATATATCTATCTTAGAAATATATACAAGTTTTATATACAGAAACGTTTATATAAAATATATATATATACAAGATATTATATACGAAATATACATATTGGTTACACATATACATATTAGCAATGAAAATATGGTGTATGTATAAGAAGGAAATATGTCATCACCTACTGTGCATATATATACCATTTGTACATAAGATTCACAATGTATGTTGTTGCATACATTCATATGGAAAAGTGTCAAAGAACTTATATATAACATTTATACATATTTTATTAAAACATGTGTTGCATTATATATAACATGTTTATCTATATAGGAAAATGAGTTACAAATGAAAATGATATATTACATGCTGTGAAATCAATGAAGGGTATCACTTGTTCATTCAAAACCAAGGTCCACACACAAGTTCATGTTCATTCAAGGGGGGTGTCAAGCATGAATTGTTTAAAAGCATAGCAACATGGAAGAGGGGAGGAGAGGATGATCACCTCTCCCGCGTATGCTACGACAGGGAAGGCGTACAGGGGTGGGCTAGACGGGCTACGACGTGACGAAGATGCGCCGTCGACGCGGGAATGTCGAAGAGTCGGCAACTACGGGGGTCACACCCGAGCTTCGAAAGGTCGACGGGGGCTGCTGGAGGTTGGCGCCTCCCTCCAGGGGGTCGCCGGCCTAGGGGCGGCCGACGGTGGTCAGCCTCGCGTGCATGGCGGCGCGGGGAGCGCGCGGCAGCGCTTGCGACTGCTTGCGCAGCAGCTGCAACAACTGCAGCGTACACGCTGCTGCCGTCGGGTAGAGTAGGGGAGGTGGTGGCTGTGATGTAGAGGGTGGAGAGATGAGGAAGATGATGGAGATGATGGTGGTGGTGTGAGAATGAAGAAGGAGAAGTGAGGGGGGAACTCTCGGTTTTGAAGGGGAGAGTGAGAGAGTGTTTTAGAGAGAGAGAGAGTGGACTGAAAGAGAGAGGGGGGGGCTGTTGCTTGTCGGGTAGAGGGTTCTCCTAGGTCGGCTAGAGTGAGGGAGTGAGTATGGGTGATAGTGATGTGTGAGGAAGTAGTGATGGAGAGAAAGAGGGATGGTGTGTGTGATGTTGATTCAAAAAATAAGGGGAGAAAGAGTCAATCCTTGAGTAGAGAGAGAGAGTGGGGTGGGCTGTCGGCTAGTGAGGGAAGGGAGAAAGAGAGTATATGAGAGGGGGTTTTCTTAGGAGAGAGGGTGATAGTGATGTGTGTGTACTTGTGGGGTGTGAAGGATGTGGTATTTTTGGTGTTTGGTGTGTTGTAGGAGTAGAGGGTGTTGTGTGTGTGGGAGCATGATGAAGGGGTGTTGTCATGGTGCTTGGTGTTGGGTCTACTCGAGTCTGGTCGGGTCGCAATTGGATCTAATTGGGTCCCGGAAATTAAATGACTTAAATTAATCGATGATAATTATTGATAAATAAATAGTACACAGGGACTAAATTGGATGGGACACAAGTGGCACGTGTGTGGTAGACTCAGAATTGTCCGTGTCCATAACTTGGGTCGACCAGTTTGGGTCAAACTGGCGTCTCCAATACAAGTTGGAATTAAATGTGACTCGGTGGGGTAATTCGAGATTGGATCAATTGTCCGGAAAATTGTGCGATAAAAATGAAGTACAAGAGAGTGTGTCTGAGTAGGACACGAAGGTCATGGGCGGAGAGTGTCTCGAGTAGATCATGCATGATAAATTGGTCTGGAGAAAATAACTAGTCTTGTGCTCCTAAATTAAAAGTCACGGTAAGGTACACATGATGATCAAAAATAAAAGTGGGAATTTAATAATAATTCAAATGGCCTAATTTGACCCGAAAGTTCTACGATGTAAATAGAGCACAAGGGAACAAGTTTGGGTGGGACATGATATATCAACAGAAAGATAAATTTATCTAGATCAAGAATCATAAAGAGCGTTTCGAGGGGTTGACATCTCTGGCACTCCAAAAATCAAAGTCACGAATAATATATTTAATTATCAAAACTAAATATAATAAAAATATTTATCGAAAATAAATCATTTAAAATTTTAAAATAACCCTAAAAATTCAGAGGGCTTACATCTATGAAGGCAGAGTTCAAGGGCCATCGGAAGGCACTGACCATTTTAGATTTCTTAAACCCTAAAGCTGGTAAAGTTGGTGAAAATGGTTGCCATCATCGCCTCATTCAGGGGTGCATGCAGGATCTACTAGAAATTGGTCTGCAAAAGTCCTCTCAACTTGTAAGTGGCACCGCGGACAGCAAATCCATAGAGCTAACTGAGGCTAATTCAGGTGATAATTCTCATGGCGATGTTTCTACATCTAGGAGGACGAGCATTCTCTGGAAGAAGAATCAACTCTTGCAGTTTGAGGAATTACACAAGAGAGGGATCAGCCCGGATCCTACTACTATTTCATGTATCATTAGTTCATGTGGAGCTAAAGGCTCTCTATATACAGGGGAGCAGTTTCATGCTCTCTCTGTGAAAAATGGATCTTATGCCTCTATTCTTATTGGTAGCTCATTGATCAGTCTTTATTCAAAATGTGGGAATTTAGACAATGCATATCAAGTTTTCGAGGAGATGCCTGTCAGGAACACCATCTTTTGGACTGCAGTTATCGCAGGTTATGCTCAGCATTGGCAGTTCAGGACATGTTTAAATCTATTTAATTTAATGAAACGGACAAAGTTGAAACCGAACGATTTCACAAGTGCAAGCCTTCTGAGTGCGTGCACCAACTTTGCTTCACTAGGTATCGAGAGAAGCTTTCACCCTCTCGAAATAATAATGGGTTATAACTCATACACGCATATTCTGAATGCGCTGATATCAATGTATGCCAAGTGTGGGGGCATCGAAGAAGCACGCTATGTATTCAAGCAAATGCCCTGCAAAGATTTGATTTCATGGAACTCGATGATTTTTGGGTATATACAGTATGGGGTTGCTGACCAGTCTTTGAACTTGCTGTAAGAGATGGACGGACATAACATTGTGCCCGATGCCATCACTTTCCTTGGAGTTCTTTCCTCATGTCGACATGCTGGCCTTGTTGAACAAGGGCACCATTGCTTCAATTTAATGATTGAGCGTGGTATAGAACCAGAACTAGATCACTACTCGTGCATTGTTGACCTCCTAGGTCGTGCTGGCTTACTTACAGAGGCACTGAACTTCATAGAGAAAATGTCCATCGCTCCAAATGCTGTTATCTGGGGCTCCTTACTTTCATCTTGCCGGGTTCATAGAAATTATTGGATAGGGATACATGCTGCAGAGAAACGGCTTCTGTTAGAACCGGGTTGTGCTGCAACCTATGTGCAACTAGCAAATCTGTACGCTAATGTTGAGTGTTGGAATCATGTAGCAAAGGTTAGAAAGTTGATGAAAGAGAGAGGGGTCAAGACAACCACCGGGTACAACTGGATTGAAATCGGTTACGAGGTATATAGGTTTAAAGCAGAAGACAGATCAAATACCCAAGTTAGTGAGATTCTCACTGTACTGGATTCTTTGTCAGATCACATGAAAATGATTAGTTGTAACTAATTCATTTTGTAACATGTATCACAATCAGATTTTAATCAATCCTCTTAACATGCCTTGTCTGGGACCTCTTTGCAGTCATCGAATGCTATCTCACATGCATATCTCAGGTTTGGTTCCGATCCCAATTGTTTAATGTCTTTTAGACGAGGTTTAATCTCGATGTGTAACGCCCCAGAACCAGAATACTGGAGAGCGGGGGCATACATAGCCAGCTACGTATAATGAAATAGAATCCACCTCACTATACAGTCACGGCTGTCTAGATATATGAGAGTTTAACTACAATCCATCAGTCTCCTACGGTCAAGAATAAGCCTACTGTCTCAATCACAAACAAGTAAGTAAATATTACAAGACGTAAGACCACAAAATATATAATAGTAAGGCGTCCCCAATACTACATATTGGATGATCATGAAGCTAGTCGTACAAAATGTCAAGACTAGTATGTCACGACCCGTACCCGGTTTTCGGATACGAGACGTGTCCAAGCCAGCCTACGCCACAGAGTCGGCGGTAGAACGCTGTCACGACCATGATGCTCAAAATCACAAAAGAATAACGTTTATTGCTCATTCACATTTCTAGATTTATTACAACAATTAAAGATTTACATTGGAAAGAAAATACAATGTTCTTATACCTTAAATGAAAATAATACCACTGCTATCTATTTCTAGGTTTGGCCTACAAATACACCCGAATCTCCCAAAGCTAACTGAATCTACGGCTAACCTGAAAAATGTTGGTTTCCAGTCAGGAATGAAACAAGTACACAAACCGACGACAATGCAAAACACAATAGAATTAACAAGACATGAAAATAGCATATGAGAGATGAAAAGTAGAAAGATGCTGATGACATGGCACGGTGGAAAAGTAAAAGAAAAAAATAAAAGACATCTACCTAGGTGGTGTGAAATATCTGTTTCGACATGTGAACGGCTAGGGGGTAAATAAGGCTCACTGCACGTGTCGTGTGCAGCTGCTAGCATTCACGAGAGACACGGGGATAGTTCTGGATAGTCCACATGTCTACTAAGATATTTTCCCTCCCGACTACTCCGTGTGAAGAATGTGTCAACAAGCAGCAAGACATATGTATAGACATGAAATGAGAAAACTACTATGAATCGAAAGCAATCAGAAAGTGCACTTGCCTGAGGTCCTTAGCTGGAGAACCCAACAATCTCATTGAGTCTGGACTAGTCCTGTTAGCCTAGGTCGATACGAGGGAGTCCAAAGTTGGCAAAAATAGGAATACGATTGATTAGTCACAGTCGTGGTTTGATATTCGAAAGAAACTTCATAATTAAAAATTTATAACTATTTTGGAAAATGTTTAAGAACTATATATTATTAGCTAAAATAGTTTATATAACTGCTTCGAAAATATACAAAAATTATTTCTAGGCTAAACCCTTAATAAGAAAATATCTATATAAAAGAATGTTTATAAATTATCTAGAAATTATTTATAACAATTTTAGAACCTAAATACATTTTACTTAGTCAAAATTATGTATATCGTAATGAGGTATTAGAAAATATTTATGGTATATATATTTTTAAAAGTCCAATAAAATTTGCGGTGCCAAGAGCTTTAGGGCTTAAAGCCTAATTATATATATTTGCTACAATATATTTTTAAAAATATTATTTACCAAATTCCCAAAAAGTAACAATGTCATTAATAACAAAATATTAGTATTTTAATAATAATAATAGCATATTATACATATTCCTTAATGAAACATTTATAACTGTACTATTGATCAATTTTATTAAGTTAAATTTACTGTGCTTTCAACAGCACTATACTATTAATGAAACATTACTTATGAAACATTAATAACTATACAATTTAATCCTATTTTTCCCCTCGTTTACTGTGCTCTCACCAGCCTAAAATACTGTTGCTACATTATAATTGAATATAAAGTAAAAGAGCGAGAGAGAGAGGTCATTGGAACTCACAGTGCAAAAAAAGGGGGATCGAGTCGATCGACTCGCCGGAGACTTCGTCGCCGGGCGCAGTCCACCGCGGGAAAGGGCTGCTGAGTCTGCGCGGGTCTGGCACGGCGGTCGGCGTCGAGCACCCGCGAAGGAGTCGACGGCGGCGGCGAAGCACGGTGCTGTGCTCGCCACGGCGGCGGCTGGACGCGCTACAGGAGAGGCTCGGTGGCGGACGCTCCGAGACGCAGCTCTCGACAAGATCTGGCACGGCGGCAGCAGATCCACGACAACCGACCCAACAACGACGTCTCGGCGGATCGGCTTCGTCGGCGGAGGCGTGGGTGACGTGGGGGCTCGCTCGTGTGTTCGGGATCAACCTCGGCAAGGTCGCGGCTGAAGTCGACCGCGGCGAGGGCGGAGGGGCGCGGCTCGCCGAGATCTGGACAACCACGAATGGCTCGGCGAGGAGAAACTCGCACGGCGGTCGCCGGTTCTGGACGTCGATCGACGTCGATCTCGGCGGAGGGCGGGTCAGCAGCGAGGGACACACACGCGAACAGGACGCCACGGTGGTGCTCGCACGCCTGCTGGTGGCGATCAAGGCGATGGCTTTCAGGGGGTAAGTACTGGTGATGGTGGTGTTTTGGATGCTTGGAACTCGTGTCGGGTGTGTCCGACACGAGTTGGTTTGTATTGAGATGGAATAAGATGGGATGGTCACGGACACACGGGTCCGGACACGATTGTGATGGCGATAATGTTGTTTGTGGTGGCTGATATGGTGTTTGAGGGAACGCGGCTGTGGCCGAGCGAGCGTCGTGCTCCGGCCGACATAGGGCTGAGGGCGTGGACGGGTCGGAGAAGGAGGCGATACGATTTGGTGGCTGACCACGGCGGGTGGAGGACTGCCACTGTCGGTCAGGTTTCTGCAGAGTTATGATGTGTCGAAGGGGAGGGGTTTCCTTAGGGTGATGGAAGGAGAAAGGGATCGGTTGATCCTTCTAATTATATGCATGGTTTGGATTGATGTTAATCCTAGAAAGATTAGAAGAGATCATATTCTAATTCGATTCGGTGATTGCAGGAGGGAAAAATTAAATCTAGAGTTGGTTGATATAGGTAGGTAGCTATGCTACTGGAACCGAGTAAATCTAAATACAATACAAACAAATATAAATAATATTATTTTCCATGATATCATTTTCTATTTATGAAATTTTAATAAAGATATAGGACAGAAGATAAGATGTAAGCATATATATAAATAACATAAAACAAGAGTATATATGCTTATCTTTGAACGCTTACTCCCCCATTACTAAAGCAAAACCTAAGATAAGAAGTATATAAATATCATGCTCAGATTGCTATCCTCGTGCAATATTAATATAATAAATCAGATAAACCATATAGGTGAAATATATAAAATAATTTCTAATGAAAACATCAAGCAGGTTTTGAATATTACGCCATTTTAAAACAATTGAGTAAATCATAAATATAATTTAAATTAACAACTTATTATTATCGATTATTTTCGAACACATAAATTCCAATAAATAATTTAGGTAAATTGTTACATAAATCAAATAACGTCTCAACTTCTCAATGCCACAATTAAACCATATTTTATATATCAAAATAATTTTTGAAAAACAATACTTAGTAATTACCAAACAACTCTATAACTCTAATAGTATAAAAATTATTCTATTTTGAACAATTTAGCACTTTCAAATATTTAATTTAAAACTAGTTTTTAATTATACCATAATTAACCCTAAAATCATTCAGAAAGTCTCGTCGAAAATTATCTTTAAGTCACGATAAAATTGAAAATATTGGAAAATTCGGAAAGAGAAGTTACATAGCAAGAGTTCAGTCATACATGATCAACCCTAGGATCTGTCAATCAGGTTACAGCCCGTAGGCAGACAACAAGTAAAGGTGCAATCGAGCTAACACGTGCTCGTCGGCTAAACGTCTCAAAAGAATAATTTTACAATAAAGTGGAAGGACAAAAAGAAACCCACTCATTGTCAGGGTTACGCCTGGTGGTCACCATCTGGCTGGAAGTTAGGTAGATCCTCTGGGACTGCTCCGATATCTGGCCATACAAAACCAGCTGGGTCAGACCCCAGAAAGAGCAAGTGCCACAAGGGAGGCTTCACTTAGGAACTAAAACCAGCAGTTAGCACAAGAATATAATTACAAATAAAAGACAGTAATTAAGGAGAAGCATGACAGGTGATATACGATGAGGTAACCATGGAACTATTTCGATAACCAAGTTACAACCCGTAAACCAAACAAGAACCGGGGTTGTAACTCTTCATCTGAACGGAGCTTGGTATCCCCACCATTTATCAATAACGCCAGTATAAATAATTACGATCTTGACTTAAGGTAAAGTATGTCGAGCAATATCAGGGAGTACAACAAGACAATAAACGAAGAGAGGACACAGAACTGCTCCGGGAGCCAGGTTACAACCCTTAAACCAAACAAGGACCGGGGTTGTAACCCTTCGCTGAACAGAACTGGACTCCCGATCTTTATTGTTAAGGCAAGCACAATTAATCATGTCGTGTCACAATCTTGTACAGGATCGGGACAAGACTAAGCTGGGATAAACTCCATCCAATCAATCACGGCCAATCAAGAGTACGGCTTGATACTTTAACTAACTAGGGTTATCACAGACCTAATTACTAGCAAGATGCAATGAGATATTCCACCGCCACAAGCCCTGCAGACCATCCAGGTTACCCAGGTTAGAAATTAGGAGTTGAATTCAGGTGGGTACATCGTCCAGGAAACGCATGTACCCTTAAGTGACTCAGAGGGTGCAACACATAACATTGTGCTGGAAATGTGCCCTACTCGACGGCAGGCTACAGATCCCTAGAGCGCCCAGGTAACGGGATTACCTATAGCTGGGAAATCTCTTCATGACTACTGGATTATTCTAGTTGTTAACCTTAGTCAATTTTAGTGGGTACCCCTGACCGTGGTACTCAGGGATCCCTGTCCTAGACATGATACAAGACAAGACGGATTCATTTGTATAAGCACAATCATCCACGGTGTCCAGGTCATTTATACTTGTCATGTCAAGCTAGCCGTCGCAACAGCAGTTCGAGAAATATCATGTCAAATTCACTATCAAGAGTGCACCACGACGGGTCACTATCATGTCATGTCATTATTTAAAATTAACATTAATCTGGTATAAGCGTGTATGCAATAACTAAATATAAACAGGGTGCAAGAGTTGTGGATGAATCATGCGGCGCAGGGAGACGAGACATAACTTCCACATACGAACTCAATTTAAGGTGCTCCAGAGATATTCGGAAAGGTAAGACAAAGATCTAAAACTTTCATGTTTTAAGTTTTTCGAAATTCTGGCTAGAAAATAGCTTAACTTGGCAAAAATAGTCCTTCTGCGCACTTTTTATGCCAAAAAATTCAATTCTGCGTAAAATATGTAAAAGGGGAGGGTTCCAGCGTAAAATTTCACATTCTGGATATAATCCAGCGTAATTTACGCAATTCCAGGGTTCCCTGCATAAAATATTACATTCTGGAAACATTCCAGCGTAATTTACGCAATTCCAGGGTTCCCTGCGTAAAATATTATATTCTGGATACATTCCAGCATAATTTTTGCAATTCCCTGCGTAAAATTTCATTTTACGCAAGCCTTCCTGCGTAAAATTTCATTTTACGCTAGCTTCCCTGCGTAAAATTTCATTTTACGCCAGAATCAGATTCTTCAGCCGACATAAAAATTCAAAAAACTTGTTTTGGCCATAAAAACTTCATTTTAACTCGAAATGAGGTGAATCAAAAACCAAATTCACATGAAATTTTGTGCTCTTGCTCATGGAACTATTAGTTTTCGAAAATAACAAGTTTTAGTAGATCAAAACCAAGAAAACTCCATGAACTAAAAGTTAAAATGTAGATCTAGAAGAATCTATCCATCAAAATTAAAAACTCCAAGTTCTAAAGAGGTTTATAATCATGTAAATAAAAGAATGGAACAATAAAAATCAAGATCCCTCAAGAAGCAAGTTGCACTTGCCTAAACCTCTTGGTAGGTGGAGAGCAACGGTGAGGAAGAATAAGAGTGAATGATGAGAGAGAAAGAGGGTGGGGTTAATAAATGAGGATGGTGGTGGTAGGTAGGGGTTTTCCTTTGGTTCATGATGAACCAAGTAAACCAAGCCAAGCCAAACCGACCCAATCCTTCTCCTATCCGAATAAAACCAAGCTCCACTTAATCAAAATAAATCCATGAACGATAAATGGCAATTAAACCACAATACTAAATATGAAATAAACCATAACTAACTAATCAAAGAAAATAAGAAATACGGGTCAGAAATACGAAAACGTATAAAATACGTATCACGAATTTCGGGACACTACACGATGATACGATGATATTTTCTACGTAGTAAATTATTTTTATACTAAGTAAGACAAAATTGTTGTACTCATTTTTATTAAGCTAACGTGCAAATGTTCCCAAAGGGATTACGAAAATGTTCATTGTTGGTACTCATTTTCTAGCTTAATTTTTAATGAGTAAAAACTATATTTAATAGAATTTTACTAACATCATTGTGTTGTGTAGATTGCCATGACGGGCCCAAAACCTGGCCTGCTTTGTGCTTAGCATCCCGGTTTAAAGGCTTCAAGTTTATCATAAAACCCGTATCCATTTATAACCTGCCCGAACCCGCAAACCCCGTATATTAATGGGTTGGGTTATCCGCAAGTAAGGACGAGAGAGAGAGAAATCCAATTGGAGATCGACGCCATCCATGGTCTTCTTCTCGAGCAAAACCCTAACCCTAAGTTTTGAACATGGTTGCTGGTTATGGGTTAACGGGTCCGGTGCCTATCCACTTCGCTTTCTCCTTTCGGCGTTTGTTTCCGGCAGGGATTCCAGTAAGTGGTTTTTTTATTGATTGATTTGTGAAAGAAATGGGCCTCTTTTCTATCTATATATGTTGCACGGGCACGACATAATTCGGACACGACGATACAGAAATGACTCTAATTTGTGTATTATGCAGTGTCTACGTCGTGTCGAACATGATGGGTTTGGATGACTACTGAAATAGTGGGTATTCCTACAAATATTTCTTGGGACTTGGGAGATTTGTATTTGCTAAAACTATGGCTTTTTATAGTTATTATGTAGTTGATTGCTTAACCAATGTTAATTTGTTAGTCCCGGGGGCTTGATCGAAGATGAAAACTAATGCAATCGAGATCTGAGATGTCACACAAAACTTTGTGATGATCAAACTCAAGATCTACGAATAAAACTAAAAAGCCAAATTATAATATAAAGGAGAAAAATAGCAAAGAGAAGATCTCTTGTTCTTCCTTGCAAACGTGTTGCAATTGGGACAGAACAAGTTACAATAGTCTAGAGAGATGAGAAGAAGAACAATGCTGGGGTGTCAAAACACCGTTGCTCAAAGCAAGATTCGCCCCACACGATCTGCTTCCAGGAACCAGCAAGTTTGAAGAACTTGTGGAACGCTCGATGTCACCTCTGTTCTGACTCCTCGGATGGACTTACAATGGCGGCAGCAACTCCCTCTCTTTCTCTCTTTTCTGACATGTATTTTTCGTGGTAGTCACAAAGGAGGCCAGAAGAGAGTATTTATAGAGAGAGGGTGGAAACCCTAACCGCCTCTTCAGTTATGGAAAGATTGAATCAAATCCCAAAAGATAGCAACGAGATTTAATTCAAATCCCACGAAATTAATTCAAATCCCACAAAGATAGGATCTGAATAAATTCAAATCCCACAAAGATAGGATCTGATTTAATTACATTAATTCAGCCTTTCCATAACTGATTTATAATCTGCACAGTCAGCGGATCCCTTCATGCGGCAGCAGCAGCAGCCTGGCCGCATGAGCCTAATGGCCGCATGAGCCGCATGGACCGCATGAGCCGCATGGACCGCATGGACCGTATGGGCCGCATGAGCCGCATGGACCGCATGGACCACATGTGCTGCATGAGCCGCATGGCCGCATGGCCGTATGGCCGCATGAGCCGCATGAGGCCGCATATGAGCCGCATGCCGCATAAGACCGCATGGCCGCATATGAGCCGCATAAAGACCGCATGACTGCTGACGTGCTAAGTGCAAAGTGCGCCAACAAAATGCCACATTATGCCTCATGAGCCCATGAGCCCGAGTCCGAGTCCGAGTCCGAGTCCGAGTCGCTAAGCCCCGTTGGGGCTTAGCTCCAAGTGGAATTTAATCCAAGAGAATGACAAAAGCATTAATGCTTAATCCTTGGAGCCTTATACTTACCTCCTTGTAAAATCACCCACATGGTTCCCTCCTTAGGGTCACCACCCCATGTGCATCTCTTAACAATACACCCAAGTATATATGTTGAGATAACTCATGGTGCATTTCCGATGTGGGACTAAAATTCACAAGGCATGTTGAGAGCAAGCTCTCTCCATGTAAAGAAAGCACCAACAATCCCCCACATATCACAATATATATATGTGTCCAGGGTTGAGCGTTCTCCACAGTAACTGTCCATTTTGCATTAGGATAGATGTCGCTGACGACTTGAATCTTCCCGCATGGGTTAAATAACAATATGATACAAGAATGGACTACGCCTTGAATTCTGCACCACAATTGTAATTCTTCCCACTCACAAAGTGTAGTTACGTATGCTTCTGGCTGCACATTAAAGGCCCTGTGCCAGCCTGGTTTCAGTGTATAATTTTGGGCGTCTACAAGTTTACCCTCAAGAGACGGCCTGATATCTCTTTCCATACACTATAGGTGAGTTCATTATTAAAGAGATATGGCATGAAGCCTTGCGCTTCCTTGCGGTGCTACGCCGCTATGACATGGCCTGAAGCCGAGGCATTACCCCTACCTGGGAACCTCATCGTAGTGTTATACTACTGTAGCATGAGGTCACAAGCCTCTTTGTAGTGCCAAACTACCCAGCATGAAGCCTGAGGCTTCCTTGCGGTGTTACGCCGCAACGACATGGCTTGCAATACCGAGGCTTTACCCCTGCCTGGATACCTCATCGTGGTGTCGTGCCACTGTAACATGGGGCCATCCTTCCCTTTGTAGTGCTGTCTACAACTCTTTAATTACGTCATACAGCATTAGGCTACCTGCCTATTTGCGGTGCTACGCCGCTGTGACTTGGCTTGCAAAGCCGAGGCATTATCCCTACCTGGGAACCTCATGGTGGAGTCACCCCACTGTAGCATGGAGTTTCACTCCTTGTAGTGCTGCTCTACCGTGCTTCTTGTAAAGCACACCAGACATTCACTCTGCCTGAGAACTCATTAAGGCGTTTAAGCCAACCTTCCACAGGATCAGTTTTTCCGCAGAAAAAATACATAGTAGACAACAGTGGTTATGGGTCCGTATCCCTTCCATGTTCCATAGAACAAGTACCCACCATTACCTGATAGTTTCCCAGTCAGTGATCCTCCTTTGAACCAAAAGTTAGATGCCTAGTAGATTTCTCTTTGAACTAATAGCATAAATCTTTATGGTAGGATTGCAAAGACACACTATCAGAATGCCTTCAAGCCCATTTTACAAGCTGTGTCTTCGACCAGATGGCGCTTGAGGCCCTTTGTGAACGGATCTGCCAGGTTCTCCTGACTCCGAACATCAACTACTGCAATTACACCTCTTTTGATAAGATCGTGTACTGCCCTGTGCTTCAACCGCACAGTCCTCTTCTTTCCGTTGAAGAGGTCATTTGATGCCACCGCCGCAGTCGCCTGGTTGTCACAGTATATCGGTATCGCCGGTATCTGAGCCCCAACCACTGGAAGATCATACATGAGCTCCCGAAGCCATTCTGCTTCATCTGCTGCAGTTTCAAGTGCATAGAATTCAGATTCCATGGAGGAACGAGAGAGTATTGTCTGCTTCTTCGACTTCCACGATATAGCAGCTCCACCCAAGGAAAAAACATATCCACCTGTGGATCTCTCGCTTTCCACTTCTGAACACCAGCTAGCATCACTGAAGCCTTCCACTACTGTCGGATATCCGTTGTAGTGCAGTGCATATGTCTGAGTCTTCTTGAGATATCTCATTACTCGCTTCACAGCTTTCCAGTGCTCAACCCCTGGGTTGCTTGTGAACCGACTCAGCATTCCCACGGCGAAAGCTATGTCAGGCCTTGTGGCAGTAGTTGCGTACATCAAACTTCCGATAACGCTAGAATACTCCAGCTGCCTGACGCTTTCCCTCGAGTTTGGCTTCAGCTTCTGATCACACCTGTATGGCGTATCGATCCCTGGAAGATCCTTATACCCATAGCGTGTGAGCATCTTCTCAATATAGTGAGATTGTGACAGCGCTACTCCAGTGTCTGTCCGGATGATCTTTATGCCCAAGATGACATCTGCATCTCCCAAGTCCTTCATACTGAACTTGGTTGAGAGGAACTTCTTTGTCTCTGTGACACAGCCTATATCCGTACCTAGGATTAGCATGTCGTCCACGTACAGACAAACGATGACTCCTCTTCCATCAGCGAACTTTGTGTAAACACATTTGTCCGTCTCGCTGACTCTGTAGCCATTTGACCTAATAACTTTGTCAAACTTCTCATGCCACATCTTGGGAGCTTGCTTCAAACCATATAATGATTTCACCAACTTGCAGACTTTGTCTTCAAGACCTTTGATGACAAATCCATCTGGCTGTTGCATGTAAATCTCTTCGGTCAGCTCCCCATTCTGGAATGCTGTCTTTACATCCATCTGTTGTATCACCAACTTATGTATAGCTGCTAGAGCGATTAACATCCTGATGGTGGTCATCCGAGCTACTGGAGCGTACGTATCAAAGTAGTCTATCCCCTGTTTCTGAGAAAATCCCTTGGCGACCAGCCTGGCCTTGAACTTGTCAATAGTTCCATCTGCCTTCATCTTCTTCTTGAAGATCCATTTACATCCGATGGGCTTTTCTCCTTCAGGTAGATCTACCAACACCCATGTGTTATTGGAGGTGATAGAGTCAAACTCGTCATTCACTGCCTCCTTCCAGAAGATAGCATCTCTGGTCTTCATCGCCTCATCATAGGTAAGCGGATCTGCTTCCACATGATAGGTGACAAAGTCATCTCCGAAATCTTTCGGTCACCTTGCTCGCTTAGCTGACGGCTCTGCGAGTTCTGGTACAAGAGTTGTTTCATCAACAACAGCTTCTTTTTGGACTACTGGCTCATATAAGATTTCAGTCTCATTTGTACCTACATCATTTTTTGGAATGTCCGAAAGAACAATGTTTTTTATCTTTTGCAAACTTTTGTTCAAAGAATTCAGCATCGCGAGATTCGATGATATGATTTGATTCAATATCAAGAAATCTCCGAGCATCACTCTTCTCGGCATACCCCAAGAAGATCGCCTTCGTAGTCCTTGTCCCCAGTTTCTGAATCTTCAGATCTGGAAGCTTTACATACGCCAGACACCCCCACACTCGAATGACATTTAAGTTGGGTCTGACTTTGAACCAGAGTTCATGAGGAGTTACGTCCGAAGTTGCATATGGCACTCTATTCAGAATAAAAGTGGCCGTTAATGCAGCTTCTCCCCAGTAGCATTTTGGAAGACCTGCAGTAAGCAGCATGGAATTCATCATTTCTGTTAATGTTCGGTTCTTCCTTTCTGCTACTCCGTTGGATTGAGGAGAATATGGAGCAGTAGTCTCGCATATGATTCCATGTTCTTTGCAGAACGATGCGAATTCATGAGACCTGTACTCTCCACCTCGATCACTTCTCAGCCTCTTGAGTTGTTGTCCAGTCTGCCGTTCAGCCTCGGCCCTGAACTCTCTGAACTTCTCGAAAGCTTCGTCTTTGGACTTGAGCAAGTAGACGAACGCGTATTTTGAGAAGTCGTCGATGAAGGTTATGAAATACTTCATCCCGGCCTTCGTGGAGAAATGTTTGAAGTCACAGATATCGGAGTGCACCAACTCCAGAAGATCTGTGCTTCGATTGACCCGATGAAAGGGTTTCCTTGTGATCTTCGTCTGAGCACACACTTCACACTTCTCCACCTTACCCCCACATTTGGAGATAAGTCCTAGACTAGACATTTTGTTGATTCTTTTACTATGAACATGTCCTAGTCTCTTATGCCACAACTCAAGAGAATAATCCGAAAATGCAACTGCATTAATGTCATCAAACTGGTTGACAAGCTGAATTTTAAACATTCCTTCGGTTTGATAAGCCTTCCCGAAGTATGTTCCCTTCTTGGACATAACCATCTGACCAGCGTTGATGTCCATCCTCAAGCCTGCGTTGCAGAGCAGGCTCCCAGAGATCAGGTTCTTGGCAATCGCAGGAACATGCTTCACACCTTGAAGCGTCAGAGTGTTCCCTGAAGTGAGTTTCAGCTCCACAGTCCCAATCCACAGAACTTCAGCTTGGGCCTGGTTCGCCATGACAACCTTCTCAAATATCGGCTGGTACGTGATGAACCATTCCTTGTCAGAACAGACATGGCAAGTCGCACCAGTGTCTATCCACCAGTCAGAGTCAACCCCCACAGTTGTGACCTGTCCGATCATAGCAACAATGTTAGAAACCAATGAAACCTTATTAGGCTCACCTTTCTCTGATTGTTTAGGCTTAGATCTGCATTCACTCTTGTAGTGGCCTTTCTTGCCACAATTGTAACAAGTCACGTGGGACTTAGTCTTCTGTTGCTTGAATGAAGGACCCTTCACTTTCAAATTAGTGAAGTCCTTCTTCTTGGGATGAGAAGCCGCCTGCTTCCCCTTGGGATCCCTCATCTGCACCAGATTGGCTTTAGCCAACTGTTTGGACAGAGTGTCCACCTTCTGTTGAGAACGCATCTCGTCCTCAACATGGATCTCTTGAAGTAGATCTCCCAAGCTAATGTCTAGCTTCTTTCTGTGCATCCTTGCATAGAAGGTACTCCATCCAGCAGGAAGTTTTGAGACGATCCCTCCGACGACAAACTTGTCGGGAAGGGGCATCTCTTCGTCTTCCAGTTTCTGACGCAGCTTCAGAAATTCCTTCACCTGTGGCAGCATGGACTTTTCGTCCTCAAAGAGCAATTTGTGATATTTTTCAACCACAAACATTTTGCTCCTGTTCTTGTCTTCTTCATACAAATTTTCCACAGACTCCCATATGTCTCTGGCAAGTTCCTTCTTTGAGTAGGATTCTGCCAGGGAGTCCTCCATAGCATTCAGGATGAGAAGTCTGCAGATGCTATTTTCCCTTCTCCACTTGGCCTGGAGTTTGGTAGCCGCGTTGATGGCGGCAGTAGATCCAGTGTCTGGAACAGAGGGTTCTTCCTCCAACAGAACATGATCAACATCTTTCAGTTGAAGAGTTAGGTACACCTTTCTCTTCCAGACTTGATAGTGCTCTCCATCGAACTTTTCCAACTTGCAGAAGTCCGATTGGAGGAGCGAAGCATTAATGTTTTCCATCTATACGGATCTTGCTTTGAGATTGTTAGTCCCGGGGGCTTGATCGAAGATGAAAACTAATGCAATCGAGATCTGAGATGTCACACAAAACTTTGTGATGATCAAACTCAAGATCTACGAATAAAACTAAAAAGCCAAATTACAATATGAAGGAGAAAAATAGCAAAGAGAAGATCTCTTGTTCTTCCTTACAAACGTGTTACAATTGGGACAGAACAAGTTACAATAGTCTAGAGAGATGAGAAGAAGAACAATGCTGGGGTGTCAAAACACCGTTGCTCAAAGCAAGATTCGCCCCACACGATCTGCTTCCAGGAACCAGCAAGTTTGAAGAACTTGTGGAACGCTCGATGTCACCTCTGTTCTGACTCCTCGGATGGACTTGCAATGGCGGCAACAACTCCCTCTCTTTCTCTCTTTTCTGACTTGTATTTTTTGTGGTAGTCACAAAGGAGGCCAGAAGAGAGTATTTATAGAGAGAGGGTGGAAACCCTAACCGCCTCTTCAGTTATGGAAAGATTGAATCAAATCCCAAAAGATAGCAATGAGATTTAATTCAAATCCCACGAAATTAATTCAAATCCCACAAAGATAGGATCTGAATAAATTCAAATCCCACAAAGATAGGATCTGATTTAATTACATAAATTCAAATCCCACAAAGATAGGATCTGATTTAATTACATTAATTCAGCCTTTCCATAACTGATTTGTAATATGCACAGTCAGCGGATCCCTTCATGCGACAGCAGCAGCAGCCTGGCCGCATGAGCCTAATGGCCGTATGGACCGTATGAGCCACATGGACCGCATGGACCGTATGGGCCGCATGGACCGCATGGACCACATGTGCCGCATGGCCGTATGGCCGTATGGCCGCATGGCCGCATGAGCCGCATGAGGCCGCATGCCGCATAAGACCGCATGGTCGCATATGAGCCGCATAAAGACCGCATGACTGCTGACGTGCTAAGTGCAAAGTGCGCCAACAAAACGCCACATTACGCCTCATGAGCCCATGAGCCCGAGCCCGAGCCCGAGCCCGAGCCCGAGTCCGAGTCCGAGTCCGAGTCCGAGTCCGAGTCGCTAAGCCCCGTTGGGGCTTAGCTCCAAGTGGAATTTAATCCAAGAGAATGACAAAAGCACTAATGCTTAATCCTTGGAGCCTTATACTTACCTCCTTGTAAAATCACCCACATGGTTCCCTCCTTAGGGTCACCACCCCATGTGCATCTCTTAACAATACACCCAAGTATATATGTTGAGATAACTCATGGTGCATTTCCGATGTGGGACTAAAATTCACAAGGCATGTTGAGAGCAAGCTCTCTCCATGTAAAGAAAGCACCAACATAATTATATACTAAACTTTTGTTGTGAGTTGAGGAATCGGAACTATATATTATTTCATCATTTCACACTATTGCAATTGGAACAATTAAGTCGAAGGTTGAATTGATCATGGTGTCTTTGCTAAGTTGATTTACCAAGAAGGCTAGTACTTAGTTACATCAGTTATATTGACCCTAGGAAGCATATGGGCACTCGAACAATCGGTGGCATTTCCGTTTCACTTCGTGTCGCGCACATATCAGACACACCAAAGAAATGTCATGCCTCTGTCGTGTGTATCATGTTGTTATATGATGATTAGGTTCAAAATATCGGTATCGGTATCGGATCGACATTTTGTATGAGTATCGGTATCGGAAGTACCGGCGGTATCGGATCGGAGTATCGGATTTTTTGGTATCGGAAGTATCGACAATATCAAATAATTATTAAAAAAATAGAATTTTTTTAAACATATTTATGCATTATTTAATTATTTTATAATTTTTTATTATAATTAAATAAAATAATTGTCATCCTTTCTGATTGGTTTACCTGCGATATACAAGATTACAAGTTTTTTTCATTTCCATGTTTTAGTTTCAATTTTACTATGTCATTAATTTGTACTAATTGAATCTTGTATTGTTTTATTACCACATGTTCAAATTTTGACGAATTAAGGAGCATAAAGGGAGGCACAAGAGATTTGAAGCAATGCATGGCTGGATGAGACAAAAGTCACAAGACACATTATTATATAATTATATTTGTTCAGACCTTTTTTTAAATTTTTGTAAATAAAAAATTATTTATATTTGTCTGGATATTTTTCTTCTAAATTTATGTAAATAAATAAATAAATAAATTATATTTGTCTGGATATTTAGTTTTATTCATAGTTAAAAATCGTTGCAATGGACCCTTGACACCAATTATTATACAAATATTTGTCTGGATATTTAGTTTCATAATCAGCATCCTTCTTCTCCGTGCACGGACTTTTGGCGTCATTACGTTATCCAACAAATATTATAAATTTTTTACATAAGTAACAAAAAAAATATTACATACAATAATTAAATATTACATATTATAATATCGTATTTATAAAAAATGTTACATATAATAGTGATATATATATATATATATATATATATATATATATATATATATATATATATATATATATATATAAAAGAAAGTTACAAAAATTTCACTTATAAAAAATAAAATAATCTTATAAACAAATATACAAGCGTTAGATACACTCCTACTTTATATATATATATATATATATATATATATATATATATATATATATATATATATATATATATATATATATGAGGAAAATGTACCTAAGGTCGACCTTAGGTAAGTTACCTAAGGTCGACCTCATTTTCCTCACTTTACAACATTTTTTTCTTGAATGTTTTTTTATGGGATTGATCTACACCTTATTGATTGGCAACATACCAAATTTCAAGTGATTATAATATTGTTTAGTCCCCTATCTATCCCTTGCAAAATCGACGGTCTAAAACTTTGCTGCTACACCGTCGATTTTGTAAGGGATAGATAGGAGGCTAAACAATATTATAATCACGTGAAATTTGGTATGTTGCCAATCAATAAGGTGTAGATCAATCCCATAAAAAAACATTCAAGAAAAAAATGTTGTAAAGTGAGGAAAATGAGGTCGACCTTAGGTAACTTACCTAAGGTCGACCTTAGGTACATTTTCCTCTATATATATATATATATATATCAGCAAAAGTTCGACGAGTATCAATATATTCAATCACAGTGAACTAGCATAAACTATAACCCAGAGACGCACACGATCACTTCAGTCCACTAGCAGTGTTTTTACTCTTTAGTACATCATACATGTTAGATTTTCGATATATATATATATATATATATAAAATAAAATAACCTCATACACAATATACATCTGTTATATACACAAAGTCTATCTAATCAAATATAGTCTTCTGATCCAATTTTCGTCTGACAATTTTATTGGGACAAGATTTACATGTTTATATTTGATTATTCATGTCTTTTTTTTGCATAATCCAATGTAATACATTTGCATGCTCCAACCAACATTCATTTCCTCAGACGTACGACTTTTTGGCGTGGTCCTGCAAATGTAGTAGTAAAAAATAATTAATACTGTTAAATATTTTAAAATTACTCTAACATAGTTATATAAAAAGGGTTAATTATACTTATTACTCTAACATAATTATTTAAAATTACTTTCGTATAAAAAGGGTTAATTATGTATCAAGAAGATACATACAAAAAGATGTTATAAAAGATACTAAAAATATACATATATAACAAATAAATATGGTTAGGAGTATATATGGTTATATAATGTCTTATTTCAATATATAGTACATATATGCTCAATGCAAACACAAAAAACACTTTGCAACTTGGTTATAAGGGCTTGTTTGGTAACCGGATTTTACTATTTGGATTTGGATTTGGATTTGAAAATCCTCCAAATCCAAATCATGGATTTTGAGTCATTAGACCCGGCCCAATACCTAACCCTAACCTAACTCCTAATATATATATGAGAGGAGAGAGGTAGCAGTCGTTCATTTGTCTCCTCTCTATCCTCTCGAATGTTCTCAAAGAGGGGAAAAAAAATTGGGAGCGGAGCTACAGCCGGCGGGAGGATCGACGCCGACGGGAGAATCAGCGCTGCTGGAGAATCGGCGCCGGCGGGAGAATCGGCCACGGCGGGATAATCGGCTATGGATGATTTGGAGAATTTTGGTGGAAATTTAATAGAGGTATTTCTAGTTTTCTACATAATTGTTGATCTTATATGCTTTTTGATATCCATGATTGAGAAATTTTCATGGCTACAATTTCAATTATTTTTTCTATTTTTTTCCTTCTGAATTTGGCCCTATGTAAGTTCGTATCGGACCGTATCGGTCTATATCAGGTTTGTATCGGCCGATACGAATTGATACCATACATTTTTACTGTGAATCGGTTGATACCGATTTTTTTTGCAAGTATCGGATCGGACACCTTCAAATCCGATCCGATACGTATCGATATCGGCCGATACTTTAAACCTTTATATCCGGGTCCTTGTAACATAGGATCCACAAAATGGTAGATTCAGGTTCCTGACGTGTTTGGAGATCCAACAACCTAATAGTTAGGCCATTATGCATCCTGGTTGGCCAGATTGTGTATGTGTAACGAGATTTTTGGGGGTGGGTCTGGGGTGGGGGGAGGTTATCATTAGCAATGTAGGTACCAGCCATCACTTGGTGGAACGAGAGGATAAGTGGTGCGAGAGGTGGGTTTTAAACATAAAACCCTTCCCTTTCTCTTTTCCTTTCAAACTTCTATCCTTAGGATTGACAGTCATTGACAAGCAATGCAATAAAGTGATGGGAAGTATGTAAGGATGTTTCCTTTATTCAGTACAAAGGTTACAGTGTTCCCTACAATTTATCCTTCCAATTTTTATGGTTGGTTAATTGGGTAACTCTTTTATGTACGGTTCCTCACATTCCCTATTATTTCTCTTTCACTTTGCTGTGTACACTTATTTTGATATTGCGTCATACTGCAGCACTTGCACTAGGATTTTACCGACTTGCATCAACTGATATATAATGTATATGTTGTTTCCTATTTGCAGGTATGCATTTCTTGTAGTACCTCGACTCACAAGCTATTTCAATCATTATAGAACCAAAAGGGAGAACTTCATCCAGTGTATAAGCCTGTGGAATTAGAAATTAAGTAACCAGCCGAATAGTATATGAACACTAAGATCTATATCTAAATTTTGAAGAAGTATAGCAGCCCATGGGTAACTTGTGGAATGTACAGCCTCTTTCTTCCTGTTTCTACCAAGAGATTGTGTACCACTATGAAACATTTTACAAGAGAACACCAAGTCGTATCTGGTTTCAGCACATCGTTCAGAAGTTCTATGAAGGCAGAGTTCAAGGGCCATCGGAAGGCACTGACCATTTTAGATTTCTTAAACCCTAAAGCTGGTAAGTTGGTGAAAATGGTTGCCATCATCGCCTCATTCAGGGGTGCATGCAGGATCTACTGGAAATTGGTCTGCAAAAGTCCTCTCAACTTGTAAGTGGCACCGCGGACAGTAAATCCATAGAGCTAAGTGAGGCTAATTCAGGTGATAATTCTTATAGCGATGTTTCTACATCTAGGAGGATGAGCATTCTCTGGAAGAAGAATCAACTCTTGCAGTTTGAGGAATTACACAAGATAGGGATTAGCCCGGATCCTACTACTCTTTCATGTATTATTAGTTCATGTGGAGCTAAAGGCTCTCTATATGCAGGGGAGCAGTTTCATGCTCTCTCTGTGAAAAATGGATCTTATGACTCTATTCTTATTGGTAGCTCATTGATCAGTCTTTATTCAAAATGTGGGAATTTAGACAATGCATATCAAGCTTTCGAGGAGATGCCTGTCAGGAACACCATCTCTTGGACTGCAGTTATCGCATGTTATGCTCAGCACTGGCAGTTCAGGACATGTTTAAATCTATTTAATTTAATGAGACGGACAAAGTTGAAACCGAACGATTTCACATGTGCAAGCCTTCTGAGTGCGTGCACCAACTTTGCTTCACTAGGTATCGGGAGAAGCTTTCACTCTCTCGAAATAAGAATGGGTTATAACTCATACACGCATATTCTGAATGCACTGATATCAATGTATGCCAAGTGTGGGGGCATCGAAGAAGCACGCTATGTATTCAAGCAAATGCCCTGCAAAGATTTGATTTCATGGAACTCGATGATTTTTGGGTATGCACAGTATGGGGTTGCTGACCAGTCTTTGAACTTACTGCAAGAGATGGACGGACATAACATTGTGCCTAATGCCATCACTTTCCTTGGAGTTCTTTCCTCATGTCGACATGCTGGCGTTGTTGAACAAGGGCACCATTGCTTCAATTTAATGATTGAGCGTGGTATAGAACCAGAACTAGATCACTACTCGTGTATTGTTGACCTCCTAGGTCGTGCTGGCTTACTTAAAGAGGCACTGAACTTCATAGAGAAAATGCCCATCGCTCCAAATGCTGTTATCTGGGGCTCCTTACTTTCGTCTTGCCGGGTTCATAGAAATTATTTGATAGGGATACATGCTGCAGAGAAACGGCTTCTGTTAGAACCGGGTTGTGCTGCAACCTATGTGCAACTAGCAAATCTGTATGCTAATGTTGAGTGTGTTGGAATCATGTAGCAAAGGTTAGAAAGTTGATGAAAGAGAGAGGGGTCAAGACAACCACCGGATACAGCTGGATTGAAATCGGTTACGAGGTCTATAGGTTTAAAGCAGAAGACAGATCAAATACCCAAGTTAGTGAGATACTCACTGTATTGGATTCTTTGTCAGATCACATGAAAATGATTAGTTGTAACTGATTCATTTTGTAACATGTATCACAATCAGATTTTAACCAATCCTCTTAACATGCCTTGTCTGGGACCTCTTTGCAGTCATCGAATGCTATCTCACATGCATATCTCAGGTTTGGTTCCGATCCCAATTGTTTAATATCTTTTAGACGAGGTTTAATCTCGATGATACAGTGGTATTTTCTACGTAGTAAATTATTTTTATACTAAGTTGGTCCAAAATGTTGTACTCATTTTTATACTAATCTCGATGATACGGTGGTTTTTTTATTGATTGATTTGTGATAGAAATGGACCTCTTTTCTATCTATATATGTTGCACGGACACGACATGATTAGGACACGACGATACCGAAGTCTACGTCGTGTCGAACATGATGGCTTTGGATGACTATTGAAACAGTGAGTATTCCTACAAAATATTTCTTGGACTTGGGAGATTTGTATTTGCTAAAACTATGGCTTTTTATAGTTATTATGTAGTTGACCGATTAACCAATGTTAATCATACGCTAAACTTTTGTTGTGAGTTGAAGAATTGGAACTATATATTATTTCATCATTTCACACTATTGCAATTGGAACAGTTTAAGTCGAAGGTTAAATTGACCATGGTATCTTTGCTAAGTTGATTTGCCAAGAAGGCTAGTATTTGGTTACATCAGTTATATCCACCCTAGGAAGCATATGGGCACTCGGACAATCGGTGGCATTTCCGTTTCACTTCGTGTCGCGCACATATCAGACACACCAAAAGAAATGCCATGCCTCTGTCGTCTGTATCATGTTGTTATATCCGGGTCCTTGCAACATAGGATCCACGAAATGGTAGATCTAGGTTCCTGACGTGTTTGGAGATCACGCGTCCTGGTTGGCCAGATTGTGTATGTGTAACGAGATTTTTGGGGGTTGGTCTAGGGGTGAGCAATATTCGGTTTTCAAACCGAAACCGACCCGACCCGAAATAGCAGTTCGGGTCGGTTATATATTAAACGGGTCGGTTTTCGGTTTCCAAAACCAAAAACCGATTATATTCGGTTCGGGTTGCGGTTTCAGCAAACGGTTGCTGACCCGACCCGAAAAACGATTATATATATAAATATATATGTGGAATTATACTTTTACCCCTCCTTCCATATATGTACATATATACCAAAAAAAAAAAAAAAAAAACCCTAACTCTCTTTCCTTTTCCTCTCGGTTCCAGGCTCCAGCGGCGCTTAGGGCTTCCTCGCGGGGGCGACGCTTAGGGCTTCCTCGCGGGGCCGGCGCTTGGGGATTCCTCGCGACGGGGTACAACGCTCAGGGCTTCCGGCTTCCTTGCGATGGGGGGGCGCTTAGGACTTCCGGCTACATGGCGATGGGGGTGATGCTATAGGGCTTCCGGCTACATGGCAGTGAGTCCCCTCCCCTCCCCACCCCTATTTCTTCTTGATCTCGAATTATCGATGGCATTCAGTTGATTGTTTGCTAAGAAATTAGTTGGACTCGGATCGAAAGTTCTTTCCTGACATGATCTAGAGTTAGTATTTTTGCTAGTTTCCTAGTTTTGTTCTGAGCCACCCATACTCTCTTGTTTGAACATTTCGAGTTAGTATAATTTGTTTTGGTATAGTTTGATGAGCAGCATCAAATGGGAGGACCTTCCAGCAGCATCAAATGTTGTTTTGGTATAATTTGACGAGGTTGAGGTTTTGTTTTGACAGATTCAAAACATTTGAAAACCGAACCGACCGACACCGAAAATTTTGTTTCGGATCGGTTTTGTTCGGTTTGTTTAAATTCGGTTCGGTTTTCGGTTTTTCAAAAATCGGTTTGCGGTTTAATCGGTTCTTAGGTATTCGGTTCGGTTTGACCCGAACCGAACCGTTGCTCACCCCTAGGTGGGTCTGGGGTGGGGAGCGGTTATCATTAGCAATGTAGGTACCAGCCACCACTTGGTGGAACGAGAGGATAAGTGGTGCGAGAGGTGGGTTTTAAGGAAAATGCTAAGTTTACTACCAAATTCTTACAACCTTCTTACAACTACTCTCTTCCACCCCTTACACATGGGTCCCATCGGGTCCCACCACCACTCTCACCCCCCCTGCTACATGGGCTCCACCCGGTCCCACCATTTCTTCCCCTCCTCCAATCGAAGCCCGACACGTGTCCGATTGTAGGAGGATTGTAAAATTTGGTTGTAGGCATAGCAAAGCTCGGGTTTTAAACATAAAACCCTTCCCTTTCTCTTTTCCTTTAAAAATTCTATCCTTAGGATTGACAGTCATTGACAATCAATGCAATAAAGTGATGGGAAGTATGTAAGGATGTTTCCTTTATTCAGTGCAAAGGTTACAGTGTTCCCTACAATTTATCCTTCTAATTTTTATGGTTGGTTAATTGGGTAACTCTTTTATGTACGGTTCCTCACATTCCCTATTATTTTTCTTTCACTTTGAGTGTACACTTATTTTGATATTGCGTCATACTGCAGCACTTGCACTAGGATTTTACGGACTTGCATCAGCTGATATATAATGTACATGTTTCCTATTTGCAGGTATGCATTTTCTTGTAGTACCTCGTCTTACAAGCTATTTCAATCATTATAGAACCTAAAGGGAGAACTTCATCCAGCCGAATAGTATATGAACACTAAGATCTAGATCTAAATTTTGAAGAAGTATAGCAGCCCATGGGTAACTTGTGGAATGTACAGCCTCTTTCTTCCTGTTTCTACCAAGAGATTGTGTACCACTATGAAACATTTTACAAGAGAACACCAAGTCGTATCTGGTTTTAGCACATTGTTCAGAAGTTCTATGAAGGCAGAGTTCAAGGGCCATCGGAAGGCACTGACCATTTTAGATTTCTTAAACCCTAAAGCTGGTAAAGTTGGTGAAAATGGTTGCCATCATCGCCTCATTCAGGGGTGCATGCAGGATCTACTGGAAATTGGTCTGCAAAAGTCCTCTCAACTTGTAAGTGGCACTGCGGACAGTAAATCCATAGAGCTAACTGAGGCTAATTCAGGTGATAATTCTCATGGCGATGTTTCTACATCTAGGAGGACGAGCATTCTCTGGAAGAAGAATCAACTCTTGCAGTTTGAGGAATTACACAAGAGAGGGATCAGCCCGGATCCTACTACTCTTTCATGTATCATTAGTTCATGTGGAGCTAAAGGCTCTCTATATGCAGGGGAGCAGTTTCATGCTCTCTCTGTGAAAAATGGATCTTATGACTCTATTCTTATTGGTAGCTCATTGATCAGTCTTTATTCAAAATGTGGGAATTTAGACAGTGCATATCAAGTTTTCGAGGAGATGCCTGTCAGGAACACCATCTCTTGGACTGCAGTTATCGCAGGTTATGCTCAGCACTGGCAGTTCAGGACATGTTTAAATCTATTTAATTTAATGAGACGGACAAAGTTGAAACCGAACGATTTCACATGTGCAAGCCTTCTGAGTGCGTGCACCAACTTTGCTTCACTAGGTATCGGGAGAAGCTTTCACTCTCTCGAAATAAGAATGGGTTATAACTCATACATGCATATTCTGAATGCGCTGATATCAATGTATGCCAAGTGTGGAGGCATCGAAGAAGCACGCTATGTATTCAAGCAAATGCCCTGCAAAGATTTGATTTCATGGAACTCGATGATTTTTGGGTATGCACAGTATGGGGTTGCTGACCAGTCTTTGAACTTGCTGCAAGAGATGGACGGACATAACATTGTGCCCGATGCCATCACTTTCCTTGGAGTTCTTTCCTCATGTCGACATGCTGGCCTTGTTGAACAAGGGCACCATTGCTTCAATTTAATGATTGAGCGTGGTATAGAACCAGAACTAGATCACTACTCGTGCATTGTTGACCTCCTAGGTCGTGCTGGCTTACTTACAGAGGCACTGAACTTCATAGAGAAAATGTCCATCGCTCCAAATGCTGTTATCTGGGGCTCCTTACTTTCGTCTTGCCGGGTTCATAGAAATTATTGGATAGGGATACATGCTGCAGAGAAACGGCTTCTGTTAGAACCGGGTTGTGCTGCAACCTATGTGCAACTAGCAAATCTGTACGCTAATGTTGAGTGTTGGAGTCATGTAGCAAAGGTTAGAAAGTTGATGAAAGAGAGAGGGGTCAAGACAACCACCGGATACAGCTGGATTGAAATCGGTTACGAGGTCTATAGGTTTAAAGCAGAAGACAGATCAAATACCCAAGTTAGTGAGATACTCACTGTACTGGATTCTTTGTCAGATCACATGAAAATGATTAGTTGTAACTGATTCATTTTGTAACATGTATCACAATCAGATTTTAACCAATCCTCTTAACATGCCTTGTCTGGGACCTCTTTGCAGTCATCGAATGCTATCTCACATGCATATCTCAGGTTTGGTTCCGATCCCAATTGTTTAATGTCTTTTAGACAAGGTTTAATCTCGATGATACGGTGGTATTTTCTACGTAGTAAATTATTTTCATGTATGGTCCTCTACCTTAGATCGCAGGTTTAGTTGCAGTCTCAAATGTTAACATTAAAGTTTACTTGTTCAAAGCTTTTTAAGGTTTTTATTGCAGTAGCATAAGTTCAAGTTGAGATGCCCACTTCTCAACAGATTTAATTTTTAAAAGTATCAAAAGGGATATTTTATCCCTGTTGTTTAATAGTGTGGTATTTTTCTTTTGAAGTTTTTGTAGGCCTTGAATTATAAAAGATGTAATGCTATGACTCCAAAGTCCCAAAACAGTGTGATTCAACTGCAACTCCAATGTGCGACCTGTTGGTTTATTCTGTATATTCTTATTGTGGGACCAATTTGTTTGAATTCATCCTTTAATTCACAGAACTTGAAATAAGCTTAAGCCATAGCATTCTTGATTGTTAACATGATTACGTATGTTTATACATTCCTGTTAATTCACAATTCTACATCCCGAGTTGTAAGTCGTGCCTGGTGGTTCTAGGCATAAGAACTATGGTTTTCCTAGGTAGATCTCTACTTGAACTTTGATCTCTCCTCTTCTTCTTCCGGTAGGTTAAAACATTTAGATACCAAAAACTTTCAGAATGATCTGGCATTGTAGTTGAAACTTTATTATATGTAGAGCAATTAATTTTTGGTATGTTCAGTTCTATATTATTCCACTTATCTGACCCCAAAACTTGGAATAAAGGCTTCATTGTTGTATATTCAGCTTATAGGTCTGCTGACAAGGTCATCGGACCCAATGAAAGAAAACAATCCATGTAGTGGAAGAAAATTATCCGTATAACTGGCTTTCATAGGTTTATGATAGGGAGTTTTTGTGCTTTATTGTTGTTTTTTTTTCTTCTTCATATGAGAAGTGGCTTTTATTGTTGTTTCAGCTTCTAGATGGTAAGAGTGGTGTGTCTGGCTGCTCAACAATATCGCAAAATGTGGGCATTCGATTCAAGTATGCAACGAAGGTTCCTCAGTAACAGGCAGATTTGGCTACAAGGTATTAGAAATATCAATATGCAGTGTCTGAGACCCTCATCAGCAGGCAAACCTATAGGCTCGAGAGTCCTAAACTTAGATGTTGAAGCAATTGTTGTGATGAAGTCATGGAATAAGAAGATGGTTGCTTCTTAAAGAGCATAGCTATCATGTATCTGAATATATAGGGATTCTTTAGCATCTGGATTTGATAATAATGTCATGTTTACATATGTGTGTGTGTGTGTGTATGGTTTATTACTTAACGCAACTGAAGCCATCTTTTCGTTTTGGCTTTGTATTCTGGTGTTTGTCATCCAAAGCTTGTGACAGATTCATGGATCATTAGTTACTATCCTTATCTTAAAAAAAAAACTTCCGAGCAATCAAAGTTCCTCTCTTTGTTGAACTAAACTCCCATAACCAACCACTGATCCACCGGTGTCCAGGAACTTATTGGAGTTATCATCGATTTGATCACTGGACTCAGGGGCTTCTCGGACACAAACATGAGTAGATACAATCCCTTCATGAATAAAAATTAATATCAATCACCTTGCTTCCTCTAATTCGTGCCATTCATGTTGACTGTCCGATCAACAAGAACTCGTGAGCAATGAACCATCATAGGTTTAGTTGCAGTCTCGAATGCTAAAACCAAAGGTTACATGTTAGAAGCTTTAAAATATTTATTGCAGTAGCACAAGGTCAATCGAGACAGTTGCCCACTTCTCAACAGAGTCGATTAAGAAAAAGCATCAAAACATCTTTGTTACAACAATTCAAGATTGGCATTCTTTTCCAGTGGTCTTGGCCTCGCAGCTTGCAATAAACAAGCTAAGAGTATCTAGGGACCGTTTCATTTCCAAGTCCTCATGCAGACTGATAAGAGTCAATTGTCTCCCGGAATTCCTACCTTATTCACATTAAATCTACGTTGGCACTCCCACCGCACCAGTAGGAACTAGGAACTCAAGACCAGAACAATCGACACATTACATATCATTGAGGTTCATCATCATCCAGGAACTGGACCGAAATCTTTTGGTTGCGTCGCCTTTTGGATCCATTTGGAAAGATATTGAGTTGAACCCCCATCCAGGATGTTAAAGAACAGGATCCAAGATTTGATGTTTGCGTTCAGCCTACTAATGAAGCAAAGCTACCGAAGCAATATTCTCAGTAGTTTCATCATGTACACAGCTAATGACCAAAGGGCAAGACCAGCAGAGATGTAGAGCAAAAGCACACCGGGAGCAACTATAGCATTGTAACCTGCCGGACTGCACAGTTCAAAGAGGCAAAACACACTATTAAACATGTTACTGACCATTATGTGGCATGCTGGCAAAGTACAATATTGAACATGTTATTGTCGCATGAGGATTTAGGGAGTGGCTTGTAAACCTGTTGTCTCTCGTAGCAACAAGAATAGTTAGGGCGATCATTTGTGTTGCGGTTTTCCACTTTCCCAAGCTATTTACAGCCACTGCCTGCTATCAGAATTCACCATTAAGTGCAGGAATTTATGGGTAAGCAATGGACAGGAAAGTTAATAATAAGAAATGAATATAGTAGTAGTTAAAATAGGATGAATTGATTTGACCTCCACAAGTTTTCTATTCTGAGACGCAGCCCACTCTCGAACTGCTGACATAGTAATCTACAAAGAAACAAAAATTGCAGGTTAAGTTAATAAGCAAGGCAGTAAAAGGCCTTTTTTTAGTTTAATTGGAAAATCCATTCATTTCTTAAATCGGCAGGACCAAAATCCACCTGCTGCTCACATTACTATGGCTTCTTACTGTGTTCATATGTCATTGTCACAATATAATAACAAAGCGCAACTACTACTACAAAAGAAAAGGTGTTAATGTAAGGGAATCTATCTTCAGATCTTTGTTTAAGAGTTGCATATTCTTAATTCTAACGAAATATATACTGAGCTTTGTACATCTATGATCTAGATCAAAGGTACTCTTTTATAGTAATTACTGGAGGTGAAACAATTAGCAAGGTTTTTTGCCTTACTATTGAAGGGGATATGAACCATCTCTAAGCATTTAAATTTTATAAATTACAATATTTCATTTTCATGAGAACTGTCCACAACACATTCCAACAACAATATTTGGTTGAGATCCATACAAAATATGACATAGTGGGACAGCAACCGGGACATGTAACATAATCCCACTCTCTATAATAACATTCGTGTATTTTTATGACCACGTCCACCAAGTCCAAGAGAACGAATAATTAGCAGAAAAAGATCAGAGTGAAATGACCTCATATGAGGAAATATGGAGAAACAGTTTATTGTTGTAAATAGTGGAACTTTGGAAGAAAGAAGCTACTTCAAAGCATATATAGGCTGAGAAAAGTCTTAATGAGAAGCATATATAGGATAAGACACTTCTTAATGAGAACAAAACTTTTATGTTTTTCTTCAAACAAAATTATGAAGGCATGAACAGACAAATGTGCTGTGACACAGAACTAGGATAAGGGACAAAAACCAAGAACGAAAGGGTGTTGTGCTTTTTATGCTCGAGGAAGAAGTCTATCCATAACTTGTAATAGTGCATGAAAATGGAGTGAGATATTACCATCAGATACCACATGCATAGAAAAGTTTTTTACATGACATACATCAAAGGAAAAAAGAAGAGCTCGCAATATCAATGACACTTATGGGAACTTCATGTTAGATAAAAAAAACTATACATAATGAATTTGGAGAAAACAAGAATAGCAGGATAGTGTCATATTCTTACACATGATGGGAACTTTGTAAAGTTTTTAACCTTATAACAACAATTAAAGGGCCATATATGTTCCCATACGCAAATCAGAGAATTAGGTGGATGAAACTATACAAGGATGGGCATCTAGGACGTTCAGGCAAAGGTCCAAAAAAAAAAAAAAAGGATGCTCTCAAAGCACTTGCTATGGTTTTAAATTTGGAGTAATATTTTTTTTGGGTAATTTATGAGAGGGAAATTAGTTTTCTTCAAAGTGATTCGCAATGGTATGGCTGTTGGGAATATAGTTAACTTTCTAAAGAAATGGCAAACAATGACTGCCATCGAGAGGGAAAGATTGTCAAGGAAATGGTGGCTTTTTGACAAAGAGAAGGGAGGTGAAACTAATAGAGTATATGGGAGGAATTTTCAGAAAGGACCAAGTCAAGAAAACTCAAATTGCATTTGTGTCATAGTTCGGTATCAGGCATAAGGAAATATCTATAATAATTTCAAAATATGTTCATCTTAACATCATATCATAAACTAGGACAAAGCGATTTTATAGCCCAAAATTATGAAAAATTGGGCACCGGAGAAAGCTGGACATAATTGTCTCAAGGAGTTAAGGAAATGTATTGAACGCACAAATAACTAGTAACTGTTTCCATTACCTGCAAGTACAACTGCATATGTTATCAGCACAATCCTGGTGTCATCAGAATTCTTAATTGACCGTTCATTTGGGATAGAATTTGGAGATAAATGAGAAATGTCAATAAGTGTTTATAAACTAGAATATCTAAATAATATGAAAGGGTCCCTGAGAGCTATCTTGTAGATGTCTCCATCGTTTACAACACCGATTAGATCGGATCTTTTGTATTACTATCCTCTTTTTCTTCTAGGCTCAACTTCATCTATCGTAGCATTATCCACCAAATTTAAACCATCTTTTGGTCACTTACTATCACTATAGATTATATTCCAGAAGTCCCTTGGTAACAATAAAAAAAACAATGCTCTTTCGCTTCAGTCCCTTCTAAATATTAAAAAACAATGCTCTTTCACCTTTAGTCCCTTCTTGACATTACCACACACACAAAAAAATCTTGCACTTTTCTCTATAATCCAAATAATTGAACAAGTCTTGGAGTTTCATTGGCTTACTTAGTTCATTTTCATTTAGACTTACGTATGTGCTCACCTCTCTGCCAATGATAGTAATTGAAGGTGCTGTCAGCAGCCAAGGAACTTCTCCATACATAGCGACTTTCAAAGGTTTTGTGCACAACAATACCAAAGTAGCAGCAACCATAAGCTGCATTTGTCGACATAGGAAATAAAATTTGGACTGTTAAGAAGATTAACTTGTAATGTGAACACATTCTGGAAATCAAGCATACAATAGCATCACAAATGAAGGGGAAAAAAAACCTTATCGGCCACAGGATCCAAAAATGCTCCAAATACGGTTCCTAGTTGCATCTGAAACATAAAGGTAATACTAGCTTATCACTATTAGCAGTTTACGAACTGGATGTACTTTATATCTAACTCACCTTTCGAGCAATATAACCATCAAGCCAGTCTGTAATTGCAGCGACTATAAAGATGCCCGTTGTTGCAGTTGTTGCCCACCAACCATTCATGTGATAAGCTATTGAGAAAACTAAATATGTTAGCCCCGCAATATATACTTTACTAGCTATATATAAAGAATACGAAAATGCAACCCACGGTGCATACACAACAAATGTCAATACCAACATTCAGACAAAACAGCAGTGAGGGGAGAAATCTCTTTCGCAAACTAGTCATAATCACTAACTTGTGATTAATGCACACGGGCAAACCTCTCACACTTTGACATGAACTATATATGTTTATCTTTGTCAACATAAATATATTATAAACCTAAAACATATATCCATATGTTATTGATTTATTATGTTATTGATTTATTTTATGTTTTTGAGACAAAAGGATGGGATCCCATTCATAATAGTTCAATAGATTTAGCATTACAAAATAACAACTATGAACCAAATAATAATTAGATACAAGAACACAACTACACTAAGAGACTATATGTTATTGATTTTGAGTTTGGGTATTATTAAGAAACTAAAGTACAACAATTCCGCGATTATATTGAAAAATCCTATAGTACTTTCAAATAAAGCGACACGATATCTTCATATTTTGAATATTTTAAAATTTAAAAGTGGACAAATTCTTATGTGTTACAGTCAAAACTTGTCAGACACAGATGACACACATCATATTGGTCATAAAATTGGACACAGATGACACATCATATTGGACACCAGAGTTTTAGTAGGGAAAACTTGTCAAACTGATAAAAATAATGATTCATAGAGAAGCCGAAAAATAATTCTGAGCGCATGTTGCCAAAGAATCATTGACATACCGAGTAAATTCCAATCATTCTTTGAAATCGAAGTACAAATTTGAATTGGAGTGTCACAACAAGTCCAATTTTCTTTTTCTTCTTTATTTACACAGTTAAAATAATTCGAGCCGTGCCATCCATGTTGCACGGACACGACACACACGTACCGCGTACAGTACGTGTCCGACACGATTTTGCCGTGTCCGCTCTAGCGTTCACGAGGAACTACAGGAGATGCTTCGAAATCTATAAACCCTAGAGATTAATTCAACAGATCCATCGAGAAATTGAGAACAGAGGGAGAGATCAAATTAGACCTACTGCTCACGAGAAGGGGGACCGCCGCCACTCGGCCGAGCGTGAGGATCGTCGGCAGCGTCAGAACCCTCGTCGCCGGAGAGTAGCCGCATCCGTTCGTCTCCGCCATGCCGCGGATCCCGTCACCGCCAGATCCACCGGAGCCTCCGCGGACCCGGCGGTTACGGGCACTACCGGGCTTATTGGATACGGGCTTCGGATTCGCGGCGCGCCCGGATCCGAAACCCATCCCCGCAATTACCGCCGCGTACTGAAGGAAGCAGAAGCAAAGTTTTAATAAATCGGCGGTTTATTTTTTGGTGAGAAATCGGTTGGTAAGTACACGTGGCGGCATCTCATTTAGCAGTGTTTTATGCCACATACGTGACGTGTCCTTCTACTATTCGTCATTTTTTCTTTCCTTTTTTTTTTGAGAAAATAGACATTCAACCTATTAAGTAATTTTATTTTATTACTCTTAAATTCATGAATTTTTTTTACGAACACCAAAATGGGTCGCACAACCTTGAAAATTAAATACACAGTACTTTAATTTCCTTCTAAATTGTGAACCATGTTTGAATTTATAATATACTCGCATAATAATAAAAAATTATAGTTTTTTTATTGGTATTGAAATAGACAAATATGAAATACATGCATTTGATTATATTAAATTTAAAGTTAAAATTATCACACAATAGTCATACGTTATTTATTTATTTTCTTCTTTAAAAAGGTGACAAGGGGTCCATCTAGAAATGTAATTTCTTAAACGTTCATACTTCGTGGCTTATTCAATTATTAGAATCTCAATCAATAACAGCTAATCATAGCCTATTTCTTTTGATGGAGAAAGTATTGTTCTAAGAAAAAAAAAATTCCTTATGTTTTGCTTTAATATTATAAAGTTTTAGATTAACTCCAACTTTTTTTTTTTAGGTATGTGCATAGGAATGTGCAGTATTATCTTTAAAATACAAAGAATCAAGCACATGCGACAATTTTGTAAGGGTTCTAACTAATTTTTTTTTTGCCAATTGCTAAAGACACCACACATTTTACTCAAAATAGTCTAAAAAAATTTTAGTTACAAATTTGCCATCAAAAAAAATTATTCGGGGTTGTCCAAGCTTTGTTTAAAATTGTCAAAAAATTTGACAATCATTTCCAATAGTTGACAGTCATTTCCAATAGTTAGGACTGTCAAAAATTTTGACAGTCCTATTTTTATGACTGTCAAAATTTTGAGAGTCCTACCTATTGGAAGTACTGTGCAAAAATTTGACCATCATAAATCTTTATGACTGTCAAAAAAATTGACAGTCCTAAAAATAGGAAGGACTGTCAACATTTTTGACAGTCCTCAATAACGACGACGGGAGAGGCCGAGGCCACAACCTACAAAACCTCTCCTCCAACTCTGACAAGCTCCTTGGCGACATCGATCAGATCCGTTGTCCTCGACCCCAACTACCCTCCCTTGCCTCCAGTGCCGTCGTCCTCGACATGTTCTTGGTAGGGAAGAGCAAGGAGTTGCGACGAAGAAGAGAAGGCCAGAGCGGTAGTAGAAGGAGATGAGGAGGAGGAGAGGGGGTCGGAGGGTTGTGTGCGTGCGTGTGCATGTGCGTGCGTGTGTGTGTGTGTGTGTGTGTGTGGTGTGTGTGTGTGGGGGGGGGGGGGGGGGGGGGGGGGGGGGGGGTTGGGAGAGAGAAAAGGAAAGGAGGAGGATAGGAGCAAAAGGATGGGCACCCCTAAGACTAGTTTGAGTAAATATTTTTTCAAACCGGAATAGCACTAAGATTTAAACTGTCCTGAGCAAAATTTAGTGTACATAAATTGCCTTCCTTTTTTTTTTCCATGTAGCCTACACCATCTTGACATTGGGTTTGGAATATAAGCCCCTTAAATCTAGTTTACTTTTAGATAAGACCCTTAAAAATATTATACTTTTTCTTGGGTCTGAAAGTCACAATTCTTTTTATCATTTCATATAAAGTATGTAGAGACTTAAAAAAGCCTCCACCATGGTCCATGGTACCAAGACACAAACATGATATGATTTATATAGCAATTGTATAATAAAATTTATTTTATATCTAAAATAAATTTATGTCTCAATGATCTTCCTAGTTTCGAATAAGTACATGCTAACACATGACCGGCCTAGAGGTAATCCGAACAAGACATCAGACTTGGACAATCCTCCTTTATTTAAGACAACTCTTCATATTCAACGTAACCTCTTCATAACAAGGATCAAGAGACGATCAAAATAACCTCTGGCTCTGACAATTCAACGGACCGAACCGGACCAGACCAGACCGGCCTTGCTCTAGCAACAAGCCTCATATGTATGGCATTAAGATATTGACACGTGCGGTAGTAGGAACTCTGATCAAGAGACTGACATTTTAAAATTTATTGTTTACTTGGAAACTCAATTTGAAATTTAAATGGATTCTCTTTTAGCCCCCAACCGATTTTTTATTTTATTTTAAATATCAGTTCATTTGCCGATGAAAATATTTGTTTGGATTAACAATTTTTTGCTTCCGTTCGTGAGTCTATTTCTTTGTCACAATTGAGCTAAGAAAATTTGAAGTATACTAATTTCATTACTGGGAATTAGTTTAATCAAGATTCACAATTAGAATGCTAAACAGTTCACCAAGTAACCAAATGATATAATAAAGCCCACTTACAAGCCATCAAATACGCATGGCACAACAAAGCGTTGCTCTAATGATAATTCATAACCCACAAAGTGTTGCTTTAATGATAATTCATAACTCATGCGTGACTATAACCGTTCCTGCTACAATTATCCTAACCATTGGATTATAATATAGCCTACAACAGCCATATTTCACCCTCGTGGTTATTAAAAGAGACATAAGATCATGATTAGATGATAAAAGATTAGTAGATCGAATCACGAAAACGTATTATTAATTTTAGGCATAATTACACTTTGCTACCCTCAACTATTTCTCTTTTTCAACTTGATACCCTAAATTTTTTTTTTTGTAACAAGTTGATACCCAAAATAATTTTGGAACAAAAATATCCCTGCTCAAATCTTAAAATTACCCTCTCTCCCCAACCTCCCCTTTCCCACTCCGGCTACCCCCTCCCTCCCGCTCCGCCTCCTCTCCGGCCACCCCCCTCTCTCGCGTCCGGCCAAATCCCCTACCCCCATCGCCGCCGGCCGCCGCCGCAGCAGCAGCAGCCTCGGCGGGTAGCGCCGGAAGCGGGAGGGGGGGTTGGCCGGGCGTGGGAGAGGGGGGTGGCCAGAGGGGAGGTGGAGCGGGAGGGTGGGAGTGGGGGTGGCCGGAGTGGGGGAGGGGGGAAGAGGAGAAGGGAAGAGGGAAGAGATAAGGGCATTTTGGGATTTTTTGAACAAATAGATATCAAGTTGAAAAAAAATAATAGTTGAGGTATCAATTTGTTAAAAAAAAAAATTTAGTGTATCAAGTTGAAAAATTGAAATAGTTGAGGGTAGTAAAGTGTAATTAAACCTTGTTTATTTATAAAAATAGTAAGAATTGGAGACACTAGTCTACAGCGTGTACAAAAATTTCGTAACATCTAAAAGAAAAGTTCCGAAAAGAAACAGTTGTCCAATAATATATTGCAACGTGTTCCTTCTTTTCCTATAATTTGCAGAATTCAAAACATTTCGTAAATGCTAATCATTAGTTGTAGTACAGTGCAATTTTCAAATTCCGATGTCCCAGAAAGCCTAGAAAACAGAGCTTTTTTACTCTAGTAAATGAAAATAAATTAGTTGATTTTGCATGTAAGGTCCTGAACATTTCATTATTATTACTTTGTCCCTTATTCCAAATGTGTTTAAACATTTCTTGTAAAACTTTAGAAAGTGGGTTTGTAAAAAAAGAAATAAAATAGAAAAAAGAAAATGGGACTTTTTTTTCCGTAACCAAATATAACAAGTGGTTATTCTTTGAGGTAAAAGTTAGTTTTTTAGAAAAATTTAACAAAGTCACATATGTTAAATCAAATAAGACGTATATAACTATAAAAGGAGTGAGTGATAACAATAGGAATGGAAGGGAGGGATTGATGTAGATTTCAATTTAAGTCCTAACAATAATAAAATAAGAGGAGTCTTGGTGCTAGTAGCCTAGTACATGAACAATTAATAACTGGTTCTTACCTAAAAGAAGATATACTATATTGATTTATTAGAGTTGGATAGAGTTTGTCTATTTGAGTCGTTTCAGTTTTTGTGTTGATCAAATTCGTGTATGGTTTCGATCTAGTAAGATTAGATTTGATTTGATTCTAGCTGGAACAACTTTTAGTCAGAGAGTTTTGTGTTCAATGAGAATTGAGTCCAATTTGAATTAGATTTTGGTCAAGTTAGATTGAGATACAAGATGAATTTTTGGTCGATGTGTTAATCATGATAGTTTGTTGATTTCAAAATATCGTTATTTTCGTTATCTGGGAATAACTAATATTCATCTCTTACCATGAAAATAGTATTATCCTATATGGTGAGACTATGTTGTCAAAGAAAATAACATATAATTCGTTGAAATTTTTGATAGACTTATGCCAAGTATAGTAACATGGATAAAATTTATTTATTTATTTTTATTTCAAATGACCCTTCAAATATAGAACTTTTATAATTTTTCTTTCTTGGTTTTTTTTTTCCAAATTTAATTGAGATATTAACAAAATGACATTTAATAACCCTCTTAATAATATATGTATATTCATTCTCTATTCAAGATAAAATAATTCATTCTCCATTCGAGACAAAAATGAATAATACTAAGTTTACGAGTAACCCCTTACAACCTATTTTTCTTCCATGCTAACATGGTCCCACCGGCTACCCCTGTTTCCTTTTTTCTTAAATGGACTCAAGCCACATGACATTTGGTTGTAATCATAACATTATCCAAAAATAATATAAATAAATTTTTTTTGACCTCTAGATGGACGTAAATTGTCAAAACTATAAATACGTCCTTTAAAATGACGTATTGGGTCTCTATTTAAAATTTTCTTAAGCTTTGTGCATTTTCCACAGTAAAATCCAACTTCCATGCCTTCTATACAATCTCCTGTTAGGAATACAAATGCCAATAGTAAGTTTACAGGGACTAAATCGAAGAAAGTGTACTTCTAAAAACCAACGGACAGCAGCAGGTGTAAATACTACAAACGTGTGCAACAGTCGGTCAGTTCCTCTCTCTTTCTTCCTTCTTTCTCCGTACTAATAATCCGTTCTTCCGTTTCAACATATCAGTCAAAAAAAATCCCATTCCGCCGACCGACTTCCTTGAACGGGTCGCCGGAAGATTCTCAGACCCGACCCGAGAAGAGGGAGCCGGCGAGGAGAGGATGAAGGAGACGAGTCCTCCCAACATCACCATGGATCACAAGAGGTCAGTCCCCCCCCTCCCCTTCCAAACAACTCGCCACGTGTCCTCCGATTTCCCTTTCTTTTCTTTTTTTTTTTTTGCACTTCGCCCCCCTCTTTCTTCTTCTTCTCGATTTCGAAGATTCTGGGGGGGTTTAAGGAATCGTGCTTCGAAAGCTAGGGGGTTTAGCTTCCAATGGCGGTATCCGATTCTTGATTGCCGAGTAAAAGTTACTCGACCGTTTAATTTGCTATTTGGAGTCTTCGGAATCTGCGATTTTAGCTTTGATTGCGGTTTTTTGGGCGATAATTATGCGCGATGGAGGGGTTGGTGCGAGTTTTTAGCAATGGCAGTTTTCGGATTCTTGCTTTAGAATTTAATTCTTGATGGCCTTTTCTTTCCGTGGTTTGATTGATCAGTGGAAGGTGCGTCCGGATTTATCGTGTTATGACCTAATTTCGATCTTGTAGTCCATGTACTTCGCGAAGAAGTCGATTCCTTAATCTAGGGTTCTTGAGTTGACCAGAGTTGTAGTTTGCTAGATGATTACTCTTTAAAAAAAAATCAGTTTTGACCAGTGTTGGGGGTTGAACGGCTTTGTTCATTAGTGATCCGGTTCCACCATTCCAGTTTAGGGCAAACCCAAGTGTGTGTATTCAATATTTGATCATTTATTTAGTGACTTGTACATCAGTTTCTGCCGAGTAATGTATTTTATGGGTTTATGTTTAGTATGAATTTTGTTCTGCTTCAGTGCCTTGCTCTCCATGTCGAGATGCCTTGGAAACAAAAAGCTTGAAAATTACTAAGCTTGCCTTAATGATTTGGAGGGGTGCAACTCGGATGGGCTAAATCCGAACCCGATCGGATAAACCCGTTAATGGGTTGGGTTAGGATTGAAGATACTTGGGTTTGGGCTTGGGTTAAAAATATTTGAACCCGATCAAAAATCAGGTTGGACTCGGGTTTATGTGTCGGGTTACCCAAAACCCGACTTATATATATATATATATATATATATATATATATATATGCTCTAGAACCACCCTATGTTACATGGGTTGGATTTGGATTAGATGGTTGGGATTAAAAGGTGTAGACCCCACCACCTTTTAATCTGAGCCACTCAATCCCAATCCAAGTCATGTAACATAGGGTGGTTCCATAATATAAAACCACCCGGGTGGTTCCATAATATAAAATCACCCGGGTGGTTCTAGAGCATTACCCTATATATATATATATATATATATATATATATTGAAAGAAGGTAACTGTGGCAAACGCTCCCACCGGGAATCGATCTCCTGACCACTGGGGCCGCATGCATCTCTCTTAACCACTAGGCTAGAGGTCATTTGCACCCGACTTATATATATATATATATATATATATATATATATATAGAAAAAAGATAGTTTACAACTCAATGCCTTACAAGCCAGGATAGGCCAAACTAACTGAAACCGAGATTAACTTTCCAAGCATAAAATATTCTGTTTAATATTGTTCAGGGCCCCTGTGATTGATAGTGCTTCGCCTTCAAATATCCTCCTATTCCTTTCTCGCCATACATGCCACACAGCCGACATAAGCCTAATGCGAACCTTCCTGAATAGCACTTGGCCCTGGTTTTTCACCCTTCCAATACCATCTACTATACCTTGCAAATCAGTATCATCTTCAAACCTGATACCCAGCTCTCTGCATAGCACACTCCAGATAATTCTAGACACGTTACACTGGAAAAATAAATGGTCACGCGTCTCTGGTGCTTGACCGCATAGTGCGCACTCGGTATTCTCAATATGAATTCCAAATCTGACAAGTCTTTCCCGCGTTAGGAGCAAGGTAGTCAAAGGCGCAAGGCGCACTCGAGGCGCAAATGGT